>CM024756.1:69901121-69933626 GCA_014218235.1 Colocasia esculenta
TAGTGCCCATGGGAGTTAAATGATCAGAGTGTTTGGCATTACACTCAAGTGCTATCTATCGTGACTATCAAATGAAATCAAAAGGCTATGTTCTCTCGTTGTCATTGACAACAAAGTGCTATGCTATACTCGTTGTGCTATGCTATACTCGTTGTGCTATTTGTACCATGCCATCTGACTATACATTGACATTGTGCTATCTTGCTATTACTATGCTATTTCCCGACACTTGTGCTATTCTTGGAAAGTCTAATCTGGAAAGTCTTGCTATTGTGTTCACGTACTACCCTGCTATATTTTACTTGACACTCTCTCTCGCTCTATCATTAGTTCTCTGCCTTTAATGCATTAATTACTTTAAGCCTGCTTGAGCCTGAGATTTAAGTCCTACTGGGCGATGTTCGCTCACCCTGTGTTATTTGTCGTTGTGTTCTCAGGTGAGACCGAGGATGAACCATACACTCACGAGGACGGGGAACGACCTGGAGTGATGTCATGAGTACCTAGTTCCTACTGCTATGTTTAGCGTGGTAGTAGTTAAGTTGAGTTTAGTCTTTTGCCTTCTTTCAGTGTAATCGGGCCCCATAGATTGGCTCTGATATAGTGGTTGTAAATAGACATTGAAAAAGTATTAATGAAATGAATTCGCTTTCGTATTATTTACTGTGCAATGGTTGATGTCTAGTACTCGCTCTATACCCTTTTGTTGCAACTGCCTCACATTCTGATATTCCGCGTCGGGGCGTGACACTGACAATCTTAGGCACGGGGAGATGACTATCACATTACAAGATGTTGCTATTTTGATGGGGCTACCAATTGACGATGATGCTGTTATAGGAAACACTAGCCTAGATTGGATAGATCTTTCCATGTTGCTTTTAGATGATGCCCCAGAGTCTACTAGATGAGGTTATATGAAGTTGTCTTGGTTGTGAGATAGATTTGCAGTCATACTAGAGGATGCATTGGAGGAGGTTATTGTTAGACATGCATGAGCATTCTCATTACATCTTTTGGGTTGCATTATTTTCAGTGTTAAGATGGGCAACTCAGTGCCCCTCATGTATTTGCCCCTACTTCAATACTTTGATCGAGCTGGGAGGTACTCATGGGGTAGTGCCACACTTGCTTATCTTTATCGTCAGTTGTCAACTGCATGCAAGTTGAACGCCAAGGCTATTTGAGGTTCACTTACTCTTCTTCAGGTAAGATATCAACTCATGAATGTTGTTGATGCTTATGTATATTTGTATTTATTTGTGACTTAATTTCAGTTGTGGTCTTGGGAGCAGTTGTGGTCTTGGGAGCAACTACATATGGGACGTCCCAATATTGGACCCATCCATTGGTACAAGACATGTTGTTGGGTCATAGGAACATGCTAAATTAATTTACTTATTATGAAAGAATTTACTTTTGAAAATTATGTTAACTTATAAATTAATTGCAGATGAAATGTTGCGAGACAAGAGATTAACAATCCATGACATGTTTTGAGGCTATACAAGTTGGAGCTTGATCATCAGGGAGACTATCAAGTAAATGTCTCAAAATCTAGCTACATATGATGTCTCGTAATGCTACATTATACTTATATTATATATCTTCATCACATGTTAGGTGGGAGCCATACAATTCTGACATATGACCAATATTACTAGCTATTTCTAGAGAGGGATTTGACCTTTGGATGTCTCAGGTTCCTCTTATTTGTTTTGCTATTGTTGAGATGCATGCCATAGATAGAGTATTTAGACAGTTTGGTAGAGGAGCACAGTCTATTCCAGATGCTGTTGGATCGATGGCGGTAGAGCTTTTCACCTAGAGGGGGATGAATAAGTGTTTTTCATCGTGGAAGCTAATTTAACATGTGCTTACTAACGCACATTAGTTATGTTAGTCAAACCATAAAAGACACATAAATTTTATCCTGGTTCGTACCTTTCTTCCAATGGAAGTCCTACGTCCAGTCCCTAAGCCAATAGGTTAGGATTTTACTATCTTTTTCAAAGATACAACACCCTGGTTTTCATCGGTCTTCTCTTCTACACAAGGGGAAAGACAACGCGCTAGCTACAACTAGCCTTCTCTTTTAAGAGGGGAACCAACTGCCAAGATTACTTTGCCCTTCTCTCTTTCAGAGGGGAAAAACACCCTATGCAGCAGGTCTTCCCTTTCAAGGGGTACACTTACTTGTGGTAAACTTTTTGTGTGGAGTACTAGACTCAGAGTGACCCAGACTTAGAAGTATACAACAGATGGATTCTAGTCTAAAGAGAGATTTCCTGAGTCTGAGGAGAGAATCTTTACAAGGTGAGATTTTGACAGTTACACCAATGCATGCATAGGCAAGACTCCAACATAGCAACCTAGCTAAAATCTATGGAGAGGAAGCTTAGCGTAGCACACTTACACTCTTTCACCTTTTCTTATGTATGTGCTTGTATCTCTCCTACTTTCTTGTCTCTGTTTGGTTATCTCCCACACTCATGTATGTTCTATTCTTCAGGAATGTCTCCCTTTTACAGGCTGCATCTTTGTAGCCGTTGCTCTAGTCCGTTTGAATGTATCTGTTGGAGGGATAGTCGTTGCATGTCTCCTTCAGAGGACAACGTGCATGTCTTTTACATTCACATTGGCCAGACAGTCTTACATTGATCATTTTTGTCTTTTTCCTGAACGAGACAAGTTCCAAGAGATATACTAGAATGGGTCCAGTACATTAGCTAAGGATATGATCATAGGTACTTGTGAGATATTTCAAATATTGACATCTATCTTTTATGCACTAACAATTACTGATCTCTGGACAAAGTTCTGCACAAGTTCACACAGTTATCATAGAATATGTAGTAGATAGAGATCGTGCTGTGATGTTCTGACAGAAGACAAAGTGGGTGTTTTGTGGCAGGTGTCAGAAGACTTTTTTCGCAGATTTTGACTAAAAGTTCAAGATACAGATATTTCTAGGTTTATGAGGCAAAGCTTATATGATATTATTTTTACGAGAGCTCTACAAGAGATTGAAGGTAATGTTCTCAGAGAGTGGTTTGATTTTAATCATCATGTATTTGTATGAAAAACTCATTTATCAAGATATCATATCAAACATGAATTTTATCATAAGCAGATGTTCAAACATTCATTAAATTTTCTATTTATGAAAGAATATCATGAATGTGATACAGAAATGTTAATGATAAGAAGATATCATAAAGATTATGTGTGTTCATTACACCTGTTTAAGATGTTTGTCGAAATGATACTTCAGATATGATGAAGTGGATTCGTATATGACGAAGTGCCTTTCGTATATGATGAAGTAAACTTCAGATATGATGAAATGAACTTCATATATATAACAACCCGAAAATCTAATAGATCAAAATTAATGAGAAATTAAAAATCGAGTCAAACAAATACGTACTATTATCGTATGTGTTAAAAGTGTTCAATAAATAAAAATAAAAATCATGGTTAGACTTCCAATAAGCGGAATCAACTAATTAATATGGTTTGGGCCAAAGAACAAAACTAAATGGGATTGAATCCCCAAAATTCGTAGATTTAATTGGGTTTGAATTGGAGAGGATAATTAGGGCTGAAAATTACTTTAATGGACTCCAAAAACTAACCCAAATTTGTGCAGAACCATTATAGGAAGTTTCCTAATAACTATTCCACTTAGATTGGGAGGGGAATCCTCAAATCTTGGAAGGGATCAAGCTAAAACTACAACCCCTCTTTCCTAGTTAAATTAGGACTCCAAACAACCCTAAATTTATAAAGACTCATCACAATCCCCTTGGGGACAAGTTACCAACTTGCTGGGGTCATATGGAGACGTGCTAGAAGCCCAGAGGAGGAGGATCTCAGCCCCAACCAAAGCTTTCTTCTCCAACCCACGTTCTGCAGCACCCTGCAGAAGACCTTCCTTAGGAGCGTTCAAAGGTAGATGTTCTCCGGCCAAACCTAACCATGTCATATACCATGTGATAGAGCATCGAGTCTAGTTTCATTTGCATCTATTTTGCCAATTTTTGTCAAGCTTGCTAGTCGTATTAAGCGTTTTGTGATCGTCACACAGAGTTAGGGCTTTTAGTGTTCTTACCATGATTCATGCATCCCGAGACCAAATTGAATCAGACCAAAGCCATAGTTCTCTCCTACTTGTCGTTATCTACAACTTTCATGTTTAGAGTTTTGTCCAAGGAACCCTAGATTTCAAGTTATAGGCCAAGCATGTGTAACTGCTTCATTCTTGTCGGTCTCGGGCAAGAACTCTAATACGCGACGACTACAGACGTCGCCTATTAGAGGATCGTATTGCAATGCCTTGAGCCATCACAACTCGATGATTCACGACCGTACAGTCCGTCATGATTCAGGTCTATTTTGACAGATCTAGCGCATCAAATTGTGCGCCACATCATTTTCAGTGTCTCTATGAATGGCGATCGGACCTACCGTCGCGATTTAGATGTTATTCTCGCCCTTGGTTTTTGTGAAAATTTTTATTTGTATTTTTAAAACCCTTGTAGAACAAGACATATCACATCGTCATGATTTAAAGGTGAAGATGACCAGTCTACCTGTCGCATTTTAAAGACGACCGGTACCCCCGTCGCGATTTAAGAGACAGACTGTTTACCTGTCTTAAGTGCTAACGGTCTTTAGAAATAGCAACGACTGAACCCATCGCGATTTCTAATGCCTACCCGAGACTTTTTTAATCAGTCTAGATTGTATGTCTTGCATGTTATGATTACTAGGAAGTATTGTTCAGTCTGTCAAGTGGCCTAAAAGTTATCAATCCATGTAAAATCTATAATAACATGAAATTCTATTATAATTGTTCCTAATGAATTATTTGATTCCATCTATCATGTGATTGCTATATTCTATCTTCATGATCTATCTTGATATTAAACTGAAAATATACTATGTTAAAATACAGAAAATCATGTTGTTATAATGTTATGATTGATTTATATTATGTCGTCATGTTACTTGCTTTCCGGTATGTTTCAAACCAGTGGATTGTGGATCTTGAGACGCGTTCTACACGACACATTACAATCATAGGCAGCCCTTTCTTGGGGGATTGAAAACTCTCTACTAGACATTCCGTTCTGGTAGACTAGGGACCTTTCCAACAAAACCTCCGTAAATCTCCGTACTCTGTAGATTCCCTCATGAAAACCGAGTTGGTTGTACCATTGAAGTTTTTAGAAGATAGAAAGCACATCTGTTCTCATCTACTTCTTGTGAGTGTGATTTTGTTACATGAAAACCAAGCCACTAAATGTAAAGATTGAACTAATGAAAATTAAGTCGTTATATTGCTAAAATTTACTCTGGATCATGTTCACTTGCCTTGTTCTTCTTATAGTCATTGACATGATCTTTAGTACATGACTGCCTATTTCTTGGAAATCATATTGGCCATAAATGAAATGGAATTATCAGAAATATTTGAACTTTGGTTCACGATTGATGCCTGTGCATATAAGGGCCCAGTCTGGTCCTGGGAGGAGCACCCGAAATACTTATAATCGTGAAAGTATATGATCCATTGAGGTGTCTGACAATCACCTAACTAATTGCAAGACTGATCTGGGTAATTTCCACATTGTTATTAAATGATTGATTGAACTGTTATATGTGAAATGACCAAATCTATTATATATGTCACTGCTATTGAATCCAATATGTCATTATTCACTGGAATTCAATGGAATTCAACTCGTACTATTCACTATACATGCTATAGATTATTGAATCCCTTGTATTTGACAAATGATCATACTGTCATCCATCCCATTGGTAACCGTTCCTTCTCACATGGTAAATGTCATTGGATTTGCCTACTGAATCGTTCTATTGTCAAGTACATGTTATACTTTTGAAAATTGATCCATATCAATATCATGATCATCTTAGCCATGAGTATTGCATGATAGTATCTTTCCTGTTAAAAAATGTTAATTTACTTAAGGCATGTCCGCACCATGAGATGTAAATCCTACTGGGTGTTAGTGCGCTCACACTTGCTTCTTGAACATTTTCAGGTGATGACTATGAAGATATTGAAAATGATGGGGATGGGGAAGAGTGAAGAGCTTCTCAGAGCATACCTGTCAATGTAGCATGTCAGCCAACATGTTTAGAGTCAATAGAGTCTGTATTAGTTAGTTTACTTCTTCTTGAGTTAGATGTACCTTGAATTTCAATAATGGGCCCTATGTTTAGCTCTGATTATGAAAGGTGGTGAGGGCTCAATGGGGGGTGGTTGAGAGCGCTCAAGAGCTAGAGGTGGGGAAGGCTGATGAGGTTCTGGATCTGCAAGGGGAGAAGTGTCCGGATGGGTTGAAGATGGTTCACCATGTTCTCTACTACGACAGGGCCTTTTGGCAGTGGATTTCTTTCGGAGAATTGGCTCGGGCACAAGAGGGGATGATGGAGTAGAGGAGGAAAGAGCCTCTTGACAAGATTGGTGAGAGTCCGCATGGCAGTGTGTAAGATGCCCAATTCGGTGTAGAATTATGATCTCATGGACTCCACTTGATTTTCAATTCTTGTGACTTCAATTTTGATTTATGCAATATCCTTTTTCCATGGTTCAGGAGCGGATGGCTTCTCAGTTCTGTGCTGTTCATGGGTGTCAGTCTGAGCTTTGTCTGATTGATCAAACTTCGATCCTTCTTCAGTGTTCTAAGGTGGCCCTCTTGTGATGTGGAGGGTTCATAATTGGGTGTTGTTGAGAGCTTTTAGGCTCGTCTAGATGGGGGGGGGGGTTTGAAGGTATCTGCTCAAGAGGGTTGCTGGGCTCCCCTTGAGGGGTTGAATCCGATGCCAAGTCAGAATAAGCTTCTGAAATGAGTTGGGATATTTTTTGGAATGTGGTGGAGGGGATGCCTTCCTTAGTAGGAACATTTGAGTCTCTAGTTGTAGCTACACTGGGGATTGCAGCCGATGGGACATCAGTAGAGGTTGTGGCTCCTGATGTTTCTACAATTGGGGCTTCGGCTGAGCCTTCAGCTGGGGCTTCGGCTGGAGCTTCGGCTGGACCTTTAGCTAGGGTTTCGGCTGATGCTTGAACTGGGGCTTCGACTGGGTGGTCCTAAAAAATTTGATGTGAGCATGGAGGAATCCTCTCCTTGGTCTAGTGCCCATTTATTAGTTTAAACTGACTTCTTCTCAGATTTGAGATTCTTAGTGGCTTAATCTAAGGAACAGAGACATCAGTATCTAAATCTAGTTCAAAATGCCTAAAAATGGTGCTAAGCATCGAACCATGAGAGAGTGTTGTAGCTAGTTGGGCTGCTGCTTGCATCTTTTGAATAATAAAGAAGGCAAGATTTACTTGATGCCCTTGTACTACCCAAAACAGTAGACTGTCGTCCCTCTGAGTGATTACAACATGATTGCCTTGTCGGGGGAGCAGTATGTGGCTAATCATGAGGTGAATTAGACGTTTAGTTGCCATAAGCTGATTAGCATCTATTGTTCCTCTTTTCATCTGGCACAGAGGACTAATAATACCTAATTTCTACTGTTCTTTAGAGACAATTTCAGAAATGGTATGACCAGTTGTGGAAATACTGAAGAGGGTTTCCAACAAGGATGGAGTAATAATAACTCTAGTCCCTTTGACCTTTCCAATGATAGTATTTGGTTGGGTAGAATCTACCTTTAGGGTTGTATAGAAGGCTTTCACGGCATCTGGGTAGAGAGGTTGCTGATTTGAGCAACAAGTAGCCATTTCATCTGACGAGCTATATCTTCAACTTCTTCGAGATGATGCTGCCTCAGTTCGTCAAACTTGACATACTTTCAACCACTGTAGCTGACAGGAGTTTCCTTAAAGAGTTTGTGTTGCCAACGTGCAAAAGATCTAGGGTTTGCAGATTCTGAATTGGCCATCACTGAGTTCGTAGGAAGGAGGGAATGATTTGAGAGAAGTATTGATATTTGAGAGGGAGATGAGATGAAGAAAGAAAATGAGGTAAGTCTTACCAGAGAGATGCGAATGTCCTCTTCGAAGGGGCAAAGCATAAAGCAGAAAATGAGAGCGGGAAGAGGAACAATCTGGTTTTAAGAGAGAAGTGGTAGGGTCTTCGACTTTTTGGGTTTATATAAAGGAGAAGATTTTATGTTTCGAAAAGTGAACTTTGACCGTCAACAGGAAGACATATCAGATGTCTTGACTGGAATGACGAAGTTGTTAGCTTCGATTAGGATAAGTATGGATATCATGTAACGAAGCTAATAATGAAAAAAAAATGTTGTTATGTAAATGAGGATTGACTTCAGATTGTTCGAGAGAGAGCTTCAACTGTTGTGACAGGGGTAGTGTAAACTTAAATGTGTTGTGTTCCTGGTTTTGATGATGTCATATTTGAAGGAAAAAGGTAAGAACATTTGACCAATAATATTTGTTTTTATAGGTACAACTCACTTGCTTCAAGAAATATCCGATACAGTCAGATAAGGTCGACACTACTTGGGACATACGTTGACACTAGTGACCTCTCAATGTTGTGCTAAGAAGATGCGGCTAAGACAATCAACTCTATTCAAGAGTGTGTCGACACTCGAGGCTTCTACAAGTTTTACAGAGGAGAATCAAGTTGCTAAGGTTAACACCAACTGAGGATAAGGTCAACACTACCCTGAGAGCAGATCAACACTTCTACACTTCTCTATGCTGGATTGAAAAGAAGCTTGCTGATGAGGTCGACACCAGCTGTAGATGAGGTCAACACTATTCAGAAATTTAAGAGTTCTCTGAAGAGAAGTGGATATAAGGTCGACACTCACTCTACATGAGAGTAACACTATGGTAATGGTTTTGATGTCTTGCAATATTTCAAGCGTTCAAGTGTCGACACTACATCTTTGAAGTGTCAACACTATTATACTTAAGATGTTTTTTCATCAAAGCAGTCATCAGCATATGAGTGCTTGGCACGTGATCCCAAATACAATGTTTGGGACTTTTCTGGTACACGTCACTCTCTTTCTAGAAGATACCATACTCTTGGCGGCAAAAAAGGGTATCTCCAAAAAAGTAATGGGAATCTGTTGAGGGGCCCACTGCAGAAGAATCTCGCGCAATCAGATAAAGAGGAAAAAGTGCTCCGGTTCGGTAAAGGGTGTTGTGTGCCTCAGCGAGAAGAAGTGAAGAGCGCGAAAAGCGAGAAGAGCAGTGTTCTGAGTTCAGCACGAAAAGGTGATTTCAGCTTGGAGCAAGGATTTCGAGGATGTGCTACTGAATCGAGTCAACTCGATGATTCAATGTGTTGCTTCTGAGCTTCTAGAACAGAGGATCAAAATGCTTCTTTGATATTGATGTTTGTGATCTAGATGCAGAAATTGCCAGTGGATTTCACTTAAGGAGAGATCGAAATTGGAGCCAACAAGCATTTTGCAATTCGAATCTAGATTATGAGCAAGAAGTTCGAGGATCTCTTAACACATTCTGGCATCCTTTTAGTTTGTTCTTCTTTTCAATTTCTTCTGAACATCGAAGTTGTGTGCTATCTACTTCTTTGTGAAGTAGATTGTGTTGATCCTTCACGAGCTGTGATTGGATCATTTGGATTGAAGCTGTGTCAGCGGATTGTTCATGCTGTGAGGTAGTAGATGTGATGAAGCTGTGAATCAGCAGGTGTATGAGAACTTCTCACGTTTGTTCTCGTAGTGGTACCTCACTGGTTTAATGAGGGGTGGACGTAGGTCTCCTCATTGGACGAACCACCTTAAAAATTCCTTTCTCTCTTGTGTGTGGTTTGTCCCTCTTTGCATCGAATTTACAGCTGTCTAATTAGTGTCCTCACTTCACTAATTTCGATAAGTTTAAATTGTCTTAAAATTATGAAGATTCTCTATTTACCCCCCCTCTAGATAATCTTTCTACACTCAACACGTGGTATCAGAGCCTGGTTCTCCAATTTATTTGGTTTCACGACCAGGAGAGTCTAGTGTATGATGGAATCTAGAGATTACATTGCTAAGGGTCATTCTGTGAACAGACCACCTTACTTGATGGTACTAATTATGCATATTGGAAAACTCGTATGCAGTTTTCTTGCGAGCTTATAGACCATCAAATTTGGAGAGTTGTGAACAATGGACCTTATGAGCTGTCCGAGGATGAGGAGAAGTGGACTCCTGATAAGATCAAGAAATCTAACGCAAACTGGAGTGCAATGAATATAATGCAGTGCTCTCTGCATCCAACTAAATTCTCGAGAGTATCATCATCTCAAGTGCAAAAGAGATCTAGGATTGCCTCATGGTAATCTATGAAGGCACATCTGAGGTAAAAGAAACTAAAGCTAACATGTAGTTTCGGAATATGAGGCATTTTGAATGAAGCACGATGAAACAATTTTCGAGATGTATGGTAGACTAACATTGTTGACAAATGGGCTAAAAAATTTAGGCAAAGTCTACACTGATAAAGAATTGGTTAGAAAAATCCTTAGATCCTTGACACCCATATGGCATACTAAAGCTACTATTATTGAAGAATCTAGGAATTTATCCACAATAACTGTAGATGGATTAATAGGTTCTTTAATGACATATGAGTTGGGGTTGAAAAGAACTGAAGATGATATGAAGAAGAAGAAGCCTCTTGCTCTTAAGGCAAGTCTCAGCACAAAAGAGGCTACTGAATAAAGTGAATCTTCTAGCTCGGAAGATGATTCAGGTGAGTTTGCATTGATTACTAGAAATTCAGGAAATTCTTGAGAAAGGAAGGTAAGGGTTTTCTAAAAAAAGAACCATATACAAATAATCTATCAAAACCCAAAGTGAATACAAATAAAAAGGCTGCTGATAGACTTGTTTGTTATAACTGTAGGAAACTAGGGCATGTCAAGTCTGAATGTCCTGAGGTTCAGAAGAAAATTCAGCCCAAGTGGAACAGAAATAAACAAAAGGCTATGGTTGGTACCTGGAGCGAGGAAGAAGAAGATGAAGAAGAAGAAAGCTCAGATGCTGAGGACCCTCATTCAAAGCTATGTCTAATGGCTAGAGAAAAAGAGGAGGAAGATGAAGAGGTAAGCTCTCTTTTTAAAGATTTCACTAAGGATGATTGGAGCATGTTTATTTTGAATTAATGGATCAGTATGATGAACTTAAAAAGGAAAATAAATGCTCAAGAAGAAATTGAAACAGTCTTCTCAAACACTCTAACAGAAGAAAAGGAGAAAGAGTTCTCACAAGAGATAAATGCATTAAAAGAAGTCATAAATGAACTGAAAATCAAAAACATGAAAGTCTTGATGAAATATCTCTTGTCTCTGAAAAATATGCTACCTTAAACAGTGTCAACAATGAACTAAAAAAGGAAATTGAAGTCTTGCAAAAAGAAATAAACAAAAGGAGAAGTTCTTGAAAATTTGTCAGTGACAAGAATAATCTTGAGGCCCTTCTAGGCACAAGAGTAAATTTCAATAAAGAGGGGTAGGATTTAATCCCACAAAGAAGAAAGAGGTAGGACTGAAAACCATAACATCATTTCCTCAAAAATCTCAGAAGCTTCTACCTCAATAGGGAAAAGAAACAAGAAAAGTGAAAAAGAAACAAGAAAAGATCAGATAGCAAAAACTATTTTCAATAAAAAATGAAATGAAAAAAGGAAAACTAAAGCTGAAAGTAAACAAATGTCTCAAAGGAACAATAACTTGAGGTCCTCAATCTGGGAAGGTCAACACTATGTCAATGATAGGTCGACACCATCTTACATTAAATCACATGAATTGAGAGAAATTGACCTATGACAGGCCAATGTCATCACAAGGTTGGACAAACTCAAGTGGGCACATAGTAGGTCAAGACCTAACTGTGTGAATACCTCAAACAAAACAAATGGAACAGTGTAGGTCAACACTATCCTCACATAGCGTCAACACATGTCAAGATTTCAGCAATTCATACAGAACAAAATATTCTAGAGTTTTCAAGAATCAAAACAATTTCTGGCCTCACTCAAATGCTTATAAAAATTCTGGTGGAAAATTCATGAATGTTAATGTTCCAAAACGACATGAAAACAACTGGAAGAACAAAAATCAACAAACTCTAAGGAACGGAAATATTTCCATAATAAAGAAACAAGTTGGATTCCAAAGAGTTTGCTATCTTGTATTTTTGATCTGGAAGCTTTGAAAGGACCCAAATGTACTTGGGTTCCAAAGAATTGTCTTTGATGTATGTGTGCAGGTGTGTCTTACAGCCAAGAACAATATGTGGTATCTTGACAGTGGCTGTTCAAGACACATAACTGGAGACAAAGAAAAGTTCTGTCTGTTATCTGAGAAGAAGTCCGGGCATGTTACATTTGGAGGAAGCAATAAAGGTAAGATTGTTGGCTCAGGAAAGGTAGGTAAAAATCTTTCAAATTTTATTGATGGTGTTCTTCTGGTGAAAGGTTTGGAGTACAATCTTCTAAGCATAAGTCAATTGTGTGACAAGGGTCACAAGGTAATTTTTGATTCTCTTGGTTGTACTATTTTTGAGCCCAATTTAGATCTTGTAAAATTCACTAGAAAAAGAATAAACAATGTGTACATGGTTGATCTTGATGAATCAGAAAACACCAACCTGTGCTTAACAGCAAATAAAAATGACTTAGCTTGTTTGTGGCATCGTAGACTAGGACATGCTAGCTACAATATGCTTCATAAATTGGCAAAGTTCAACATGGTTAAAGGTCTGCCTGAAATCTCCTTCAAAAACAATTTGAAACTGTGTGAAGCATGTTCTCAAGGTAAGCAAACAAGAAAATCTTTCAAAAGTAGATCAGAAAGTCAGTCCACTAACCTTTTGAACTTATTCACATGGATTTATTTGGACCCACACGGACAAACAATCTAAATGGAAAAGGGTTGGATATGTTCTTGTTGATGACTTTTCTAGATTTACTTGGGTTTTCTTTCTTGCTTACAAAATGATGCATTCACAGATTTCATGAGTTTTACAAGAAAATTGCACAGGAAGGAAAGTTTAAAATTGTAACAATCATGTCAGATCATAGTGGTGAATTTGAGAACACTGACTTTGAAACCTTCTGCAGGAATGAAGGAGTTTTCCACAAGTTCTCATCACCAAGAACACTAGAACAAAATTGGGTTGTTGAAAGAAGAAACGGAACACTTGTGGAAATGGCAAGAACTATGTTGATTGAGAGTGATTTGCCAAGGAAGTTCTGGGCTGAAGCAGTAAATACCTCTTGCTATATCATAAATCGTGCAATGGTAAGGCCTTTTGTAAAAAGACTCCTTATGAATGTTGAAAGGTAAGAAACCATCTATTGCACATTTTAAAGTTTTTGGAACCAAGTGCTTTATTCTGGTTAACAACAAACATGACTTGGATAAATTTGAGCCCAAAAGTGACTTAGGAATATTCCTGGCTATTCTGATCATTCAAGAGCCTATAGGGTTTTCAATGTAAAAGATCAAATTGTTGAAGAATCTCCTCATATCACATTTGATGATTTAATGTTGATTTTTGCAGAGAAAAGCAAGATGGGGAGTTTCTAGAAGGAGAAAGCTTTAAGGAACAAGAAGAAAAGGAAGAAACAACCAAGAAAAATTCAGACCGAAGTGAAGCACAGGATTCAGTCAATGAAGTCAGGGAAAGAGATCAAATGAGCATAAGAATGCTAAGAGATCATCCTCAAGAAAGTATCATTGGTAACATACTTGACCCTCCTAGGACAAGATCTCATTTTAGAGCAATTTCTGAACTTGATCAAATGGCTCTAGCGTCTCAAATTGATCTAAGAACATAGAAGATGCTCTAAAAGATTCATTCTGGATAAATGCAATGCATGAAGAATTAAATCAATTTGAGCGAAATAATGTGTGGCACTTAGTTCCAAGACCTTCCTCTCAAGGAGTCATTGGAACCAAGTGGGTTTTTAGGAACAAAATCAGTGAGGATGGGAAAGTGATTAGGAATAATGCTAGGCTTGTAGCAAAAGCTATAATCAGGAATTGGGAATAGATTTTGAAGAGTCTTTTGCTCCAGTAGCTAGGCTTGAAGCTATCCGATTTTGCTTGCTTTTGCTTGTGCTCATGGTTTTAAATTACAACAAATGGATGTGAAGAGTGCTTTTCTAATGGGTTGATCAAGGAGGAAGTTTTGTTGAACAACCTTCTGGTTTGAATGCACTAACCTTCCTGACCATGTGTTTAATTGGACAAGCCTTATATAGTCTGAAACAAGCTCCCCGAGCATGGTATCATCGGTTGAGCTCATTCCTTACAGGTAAAGGGTATTCAAGAGGTAAAGTTGATGAAACACTCTTTACAAAATTCAAGATAAGGATATCTTGGTGGTCTAAATATATGTCGATGACATTATTTTTGGATCGACAAAGTCCTCCTTATGTAAGGAATTTCAGAATTAATGACCAATGAATTTGAAATGAGTCTAATAGGAGAACTCAAATTCTTTATTGGACTACAGGTTGTTCAATCAAAGGAAGGGATCTTCATAAACCAGTCCAATACATTCAAGATTTACTGAAAAGTATAAGATGGAAAATACCAAAGCAATGGGTGATGAACAGTCTATCCCCATGTAATTTAAATTAATTACATTTTTATTTTGGTGATTAACAAAACCATGTTATTTTGATAATTATCAAACCTTGATTAAGGTCACTAACCTATTTTCTACAAGTCTTAAGCACAGGAAATAAGATCAAAGGAAAACAAGCCAAAATAGGTAAGAATCTTCATACTGTAGAAGCATATTTGTCTAAGTACACATCGATTTCTTTTATAAATCATAACGATTACAGTAGAACTGTAACGATGCTTTAGTTATCACAACGATCTCGCTATCGTAACGATTTGCTTTGCGCATCGACTTCTTAAGTAATCATAGGGATTCTTTAGTTGTCATAATGATTTGCTTTGAGCATCGACTTCTTAAGTAATCATAAGGATTTCTTTAGTTCTCATAACGATTTGCTTTGCGCATCAACTTCTTAAGTAATCATAAGGATTTCTTTAGTTCTCATAACGATTTTCTTTGCGCATCGACTTCTTAAGTAATCGCAACGACTCCTTTAAGTGATCGCAACGATCTTGCCATCGTAACGATTTCTTTATTGTCGTAACGATTCCTTTAGTCATCGTAACGATTTCTTTAGTGATCACAACGATTCTTTCGTATCTCATAACGATTTGATTATATCACCTTGATCACAACAATTCTTTCATATCTCATAACGATTTGATTATATCACCTTGATCACAACGATTCTTTCATATCTCATAACGATTTGATTATATCACCTTAATCACAACGATTCTTTCATATCTCATAACGATTTGACTATATCACCTTGATCACAATGATTCTTTCATATCTCATAATGATTTGCTGTTAAGTGACAACGATTTGGTTGCTTAACGATTTCATAAGTCATAAATGCATCGATTTCATATTAATCAACTTGACATATAACTTATCCTTTCAAAGGGTTGAATAGTCAAAGTCTTCGCACATATCCTTCTGTCAGCTGTGCATTTAATGAAGACTGATCGTATCACTGCATGCATGCAAACGATATTGTCCATTATTGCATCTATCCTGTATGCATCTTTTAGAACAGCAAAATAGCATTACTATTTTGATGAATATTCACACTAACGTTGACTGACAACAAGAGACAGTCCAGCTGTCTATTATTCTAGCTTGCTTTGTGTGCAGGTCCCTGTCAGCTGTCATCTCACAACGTGGACTTATAGAAGCCAAAGGACACTTCAGAAGATTCTATCTCTTTACGTGTACAAATGGATAAAGGACTGTTGACTGGAAGCTTCCAAGTGCCACTCAGTCTAACGTCCGCCAAAAGCTAGAGGCAACGGATACTTCAACGTTTAGATTTCAATTGAAGATATATATATATATATATAATATATATATTATATATATATATATATATATATATTGAAGAAAGTAGCTCCAGAAGCAGATAGATAGATAGAGAACGACAATCACCATAAAAACAAAAACACTCTGATAATCAAGTCTTCTGCGAGTTCTCAAGAAAGAGCCAAGCCTCATTCTATTAGATTAGCTCTTTGCTCTCTGCATTGTTTGTAGTTTTTTGAGAGAGCTTGTTGGTTCTGAGAGTGAGCTTTTGTTTGTAGATCTCATTGCTCTCAGTCCCTAGCTTCAGATCTTGGCTTGTCAAAGCTTGATCTAGGGGCTTAATCTCTGCTTACTTGTTTCTGTGTGTGTTCCTTCTGTGTGAAGGAAGACCTGGTGGGGGCATCTAGGGTGTTTTATTTCCTTCGTGTGAAGGAAGACCTGGTGGGGGCATCCAGGGTGTTTGTATTTCCCTTTGTGTGAAGGAAGACCAGCTGCGGCTGGGTGTAAGGGTCCTTAAGGGGGACAGTACCTTGGTAGTGAAATCCTGAGATATTGCTCAGGGGCTGGATTTAGGACTCCTAAGGAGAGGAGATTTGAACCAGGATAATTCTTGTGTTGTGTGATTGCTCTCTGTGTGATTGTGATTATTCTAACTATAACTAACATCCATCGAAGTGTATTTCTCTGTGAACATTTTTAGTGAACATGTATTAGTTGATAAATTTTTAAAGACCCATTCACCCCCCTCTGGGCTACCTAACTGGGCAACAATTGTATTAGAGCGAGTCTTTTCGACAAAGAAGAAGATCCAACGATCTGAAGAGTAAAGATCCATGGCTGCTCAAGGTCACAGTGAAGGTCAGTCGATCAATGATCACCATTGTTCGATGGAGAAGACTATGCTTACTGGAAAACAAGAATGGAATATTTTCTACAAGGTCATGACTACCAGATATGGTCCATAGTTGAAGAATGTGATCTCCTAGTCACCAATGAGAAAAATCAGTGGACAGATGATGATAGGAAGAAGATATCTCTCAACTGTAAGGCAAAAAGTATTTTGTGCTGTGCCCTCAGCAAAATGGAGTTCAACCGTGTATCTGCCTGCAAATCCGCAATGGAGATGTGGGAGAAATTAAGAATCACCTATGAAGTCACTGACAAGGTTAAAGAGACCAGGATAGATATTCTGGTAACTCAGTATGAGAGGTTCCAGATGCAGCCAGGAGAGTCCATAACCCAAATATTCAGCAGATTCACAGACATTACAAACAGCTTAGTTGGACTTGGGAAGACATATGAAATTAGAGATATGGTTAGGAAGATCCTCAAATCTCTTCCATCTACATGGACTCCCAAAGTAACAGCCATTGAGGAAGCCAACGACCTGAAAAGGATGTCTTGGAGAAGCTCATTGGGTCCCTTATGGCCCATGAGATCAACATGGAAAGGTTGGGAGAGTCCTCAAGCAGAAAGAAGCATCCAAATGCTCTGAAAGCAGAAGAAGATAGATCAGAAGAGTCATCAGAAGAAGATGAGAGCCCAAGCAACTGCAAAGATGAAGAAGCAATGCTGTCAAGAAGATTGCAGTGCATTCTAGCTAAGAAGAAGAAGTTCCAGTCTGGTAGAAGACACTTCAAGAAAAATAAGGACTTTAAGAAACTAGATGGAAAAGATCAGAAGAAGGGCGAGCCCATATGCTATAATGCAAGAAGCTAGGACATATCAAGGCAGAATGTCCAAAGTTCAAGAAGCCTGAATTCAGAAAGAAAGAAAGCTCAAAGAAATTCAGGAGACACAAGAAGAAGGCTATGGCAGCAGCCTGGAGCAACAACAGCAGACTCGGACAGCGAGTCAAGCTCAAGCAGTGATGAAGAAGAAGCCAACCTGGCCTTCATGATAAATACTGAAGAAAAGGTAACTTCTGACTCATCTTTTGATTCGTGTAATGATTCTGATTCTGATAATTTAGAAGAAGCTTTCAACGAACTATACAGTAAATATAGGGAAGTATCAAAACTGTTAAAAGCTAGTAAGAAAAATACTGCATGTTAGAAAATACTAATTCAGACCTAAAAACCGAAAATGAAGAACTAGAGAAGCAAATAACTGAACTTAAAAGAAGAAATGAACTATTGTGTGAGGATCTAAAAGATAAAAATAAACAAATAATCATATTAGAAAAACAAGAGAGTTCAGATGAACTAAGAAAAGAAATCAAAGCCTTAAATGAAGAAAATGACAACTGTCAAGGACGCTGGAGAAATTTACTAATGGTAAAAATTCCTTAGTATTAAAAGGTGCTAGACGATCAGGGAAGAATAAAAAGGAGTAGGATACACACCTCAGAAAAATATAGAAACAATAATACACCCTAAAACATATCCAACTCCAAAGTTCATACCTGAACAAGACATAGAATACAAAGCTAATTTTAAATACATTGAAAAGGTAACTAAAACATCCTGTGTAGCCACTGTAATAAGTTAGGACATATAAAATAACATGTCCAACTAGACATAAAAAGTGGATAATTAAAAAGGAAACTGCTGAGACTAACCAACAAGGACCCAAAAGAATTTGGGTACCTAAAACTTAATGTCTCATTTTCAGGAAAGCCTTCGAGCATCAAAGTGGTACCTAGACAGCGGGTGCTCAAGGCATATGTCAGGGAACAGGAAGCTGTTCACTCATCTCCAAGTTGAAGAAGGGACAGTTACCTATGGGGGTAATGGAAAAGGAACAGTGATAGGCAGCGGGTCAGTTAGCAACAAAGGGAAAATGATTATTGAAGATGTTTTGTGTGTCAAAGGGTTGAAGCACAACCTCATCAGTATCAGCCAGCTTTGTGACAAAGGTCATCAGATCAAGTTCAAGAATCCAAGTGCAGCATCTTGAAGGATGGAGCAGTAAATTTTGAAGCTAACAGGGAGAAGAACCTGTATGTGCTCTACCTTGAAGAACTCAAAGATCAAGACGTTTGTTTAGCAGCCAGCAAAGAGCAGTCAACTGAGCTGTGGCACAGAAGATTGGGCCACTGCAGTTTGGATGGCATGAACAAGCTCAGAAAGAGAAGTCTTGTGGAAGGTCTGCCAAAGGTCAGCACTAAAATGGATGGTATCTGAAGACCTTGTGCAAAAGGGAAGCACACTAAGAGTTCCTTCAAGTCAAAGACTGTGGTAACCACCTCTAAACCCTTAGAACTCCTTCACATGGATTTGTTTGGGCCAATGAGGACCACCAGTCTTGGAGGAAAGAATTTGGATTGTGATTGTAGATGACTATTCCAGATTCACATGGGTTTCTTTCTTGGAACACAAAGATGATACATTTGATAGTTTTGTAAGTTTCAGCAGGAAAGTACAGAAAGACAAGAAGTATTGCATTGTTGGAATCCGGTCAGATCATGGAGGAGAGTTCCAAAATGAAAAGTTTTTAAAATTCTGTGATGACCAAGGGATTGAGGATAACTTCTCAGCACCAAGGGCACCACAACAGATTGGAGTTGCTGAGAGGAAGAATAGAACCTTATTGGATATGGTAAGAACAATGCTGTCAGAATATGATTTACCAAGGTATTTCTGGGCCGAAGCAGTGAACACAGCAAGCTACATCATTAATAGAGTGATGATCAGGCCTATCTTGAAGAAGACTGCATATGAGCTGTACAAGGAAAGAAGCCGAAGATCAGTCATTTCAGGACATTTGGTTGTCCATGTTTCATCCACAACAACGACAAAAGAGACATTGGTAAGTTGGATGCCAAATCAGATGAAGGCATCTCATGGGGTATGCTTCTAAACCTAAAGGTTATAGAGTATTTAATAAGCGTACACTATTAATAGAGCAATCTGTGCACATTATCTTTGATGAAACTAACCCTTCCTTGAGAAAGGAAGAAGATAGTGACATTGATGATGATGCAGATGATTTGTCCAAGAAATTAAAGAACACATCAATTGAGGACAAGGAAGATCCACCTCTGGAAGACCTGCAACAAACAAACATTGAACATGAAAATCTTCCAAAGGAATGGAGATACAAGAAAGATCACCCACCTGAAAACATCATTGGTGATCCAATTGTAGGGGTAAGAACAAGAGGTAATGTAATCCCTTGTGATTACCTAGCTTTTGTTTCTCAAATAGAGCCTAGAACAGTCAATGAAGCTCTTACTGATGAATCTTGGATTTTAGCCATGCAAGATGAACTGAATCAGTTCAAGAGAAACCATGTATGGTCACTTTTCTAGACCATCAGATCATCCAGTTATTGGCACCAAATGGGTGTTAGAAATAAATTGGATGAAGCTGGGTGATCTTAAGAAATAAGGCCAGATTGGTAGCTCAAGGCTATTCCAAGAGGAAGGCATAGATTTCGATGAAACCTATGCACCTGTAGCTAGACTTGAGGCTATTAGAATCTTACTTGCATATGCATCTGCTCTAGATTTAAAATTATTTCAAATGGATGTCAAGTCTACATTTTAAATGGTTTTATTAAGGAGGAAGTGTATGTTGAACAACCTCCAGGTTTGATGATACAGAATTTCCAAATCATGTTTTTAAACTTCATAAAGCATTATATGGTTTAAAGCAAGCACCTAGAGCCTGGTATGAAAGGCTTAGTTCCTTTTTATTAAACCATGGCTTCACTAGAGGACAAGTAGATAGCACTTTATTTATAAAGTCAAAGGTCAAGCACATACTACTTGTA
Source organism: Colocasia esculenta (assembly GCA_014218235.1). NCBI lineage: Eukaryota > Viridiplantae > Streptophyta > Magnoliopsida > Alismatales > Araceae > Colocasia > Colocasia esculenta. The sequence goes on from CM024756.1 coordinate 69,921,750, forward strand.
CAAATTTATGTAGATGACATAATTTTTGGATCTACTGATGAATCTCTTGCAAGTACTTTGAGAAGCTTATGCAGGGAGAATTTGAGATGAGCATGATGGGGGAGCTGAACTACTTCCTTGGATTACAAATCAGCAAGGAGGAGATGGCACCCACATCTGTCAAGCTAAATACACCAAGGAGCTCTTGAAGAAATTTGGATTCGAAAATTCCAAGCCACTGTCAACACCAATGAGCACATCAACAAGGATGGACAATGACAAGGATGGTAAGAAGTAGATCAAAAGATCTACAGAGGTATGATAGGTTCTCTACTTTACTTAACTGCCAGCAGACCTGATATACTATTTAGTGTATGCATGTGTGCTAGATATCAAGCAGATCCTAGAGAATCTCATCTAATTAGTGTTAAAAGAATTTTCAGATATCTGTCCAGAACTCATGATCTAGGTATATGGTATCCAAAATCATGTGAAGTCAATTTAGTAGGATACTCTGATGCTGACTATGCTGGATGCAAAATAGATAGAAAAAGCACCAGTGGTTGTTGTCAATTCCTTGCAGGATGTCTGATATCCTGGTCCTCAAGAAGCAGAATTCTGTAGCACTCTCAACAGCTGAAGCTGAGTACGTGGCTGCTGGAAGTTGCTGTACACAACTCCTATGGATAAAGCAACAACTTGAGGACTATGGGCTACACATCAAGTCAATCCCACTGCTATGTGACAACACAAGTGCTATAAACTTAACCAAAAATCCAGTACAACACTCAAGGACCAAACACATTGAGGTTAGATATCATTTTATTCGTGATCATGTAGCTAATGGTAATATAGAAATTTCTTTCATTGATACAAATAATCAGTTAGCAGACATCTTCACAAAAGCCTTACCCGAAGAGAGGTTTACTTCTCTCAGAAGGGAATTAGGCATGTGCAAATTGTGAAAGATTTATTTGCTAAATCTGAGATATAATTTTCAGAGCCTAAATTAATATTCTCCTTGAAAGTGAGCAAAATATCTCAATTATCTCTCATTTCCTATCTGGCGTAAATACTCCTGTCGGTTCGTTATTTGTAACTCTTATTTCTTTCAAATTGGAGTTTTGTCTTTTTCTGCCATAAAGGCACATCCCATTTAAAAAGCTTTTATCCTTTATTTCACAAATCCCGGAATCTGTGTGGGAACGATTCCTCTTCCCTCTTTATCTCTTTCGTCCTCCTGCCTGAGGCGATACCCTATCGACCCCGGCATCGACTTTCCTCAGATTTGAAGCCTTCAACCTCTCCCGCCAGAAATTTCTTGAGGGGTTCTTCCTCAATCACCCTTCCAGTCCTCCAGAACCTTTCCCTGCTAGATTCCATGGCCTCTACAACCGTTTCGGCACCGTTGGGGGCTACGGAGCTGCGTTCCTCACCGCAGATCAGCAAGCTAGGTTCGCGTCAGTCAAGGCTAAGCTTTGTGGTCACAAGGCAGTAGATTTGGCAGACCTTGAGAAAAATGGCATGGGTAGTTTAGTTGAAGCTTTGCAGAAGTTAAAATGGACGAAGATTGCAACCTGTCTGAAGTAAGTTATCCGTATCTTGTGAAAGCTTTTTATGTTTGTTGAAGACTGAGGCTGATGGGACCTTGACATCCATGGTCAAGGGTACCAAGATCAGGATCACCAGGGATTTTTTAGCCTCTCTGTTTGAAGTCTCCACCACTGGTCACAGTGGAGTCCACTCTGTGGACACTCAAGTCAAGGGGCTAGGGTATTGGTCCGGAATTTAGGCTGAAGGATGGGAAGCTGGATATCAACCAGCTTAGTGCGTTCAATCGGTTATTGCACTTCATTATTTGTCAGATTATTGTTCCTAGGAGTGCATCTTTCTCTACCTGCGCCAGGGCAGATTCAGACCTGATGTTCTGGGCCATCCAGAACCAGAAATTAACACTGCAGAATTAATAATTGAGAGGATGAAGTTTGCCAGTTCTCAGGTGTGGGACACCAAGAGTAAGTTGAATATCTCACTACCTTATGCCCATCTCTTGACAAGAATTTTCCAGCATTTTGGCATTAGCGTAGTTGGTGATGTTTCTGAGAAAATGGGCCAAGCCATCAGGTCCAGAAATTTGAGAAAGAGTGGATTTTCAGTTGTGAATGGTGTATGGTCAAAGACTGGTGCGGTTGAGGGTGAAGCCATCATTGGTGAAGCCCAAGAGGACCTAGAACCAGTAGCAGAAGCAGCGGCAGTGGTTGAGCCAGAAGCAGCAGTAATTGATCAAGTAGTTCCAGCAGCAGCAGAGGAAGAAGCCAGCAGAAGGATTGAGGACATTCCTCCTGACTTCATTGAGCCCTTTGGGCAATCTCCAGAGGATCCTCTTCCATCTTCCCAAGTAGCCACTCTACTTAGGAATGCACTGGACTCCATTTCTCAGGGGGAGCAAGTGGCAAGTGAGTCTCATGTAGCAGAATCTGTGGCAGAAGGCCACACTGAAGAAGTGGTCATGGAAGAAGCTCCAAGCCAGCAGGAGCAAGTATCAGTTCAAGTAGATGTAGTGATGGAAGATGCTCCCATTGAGGGGGAGCATTCAGTAGCAGAGGATATTCAGGAGAAAGTGTTGTGGCATCAGGCCACACTGAAGTTCCTTCAGAAGACCTCCAGTCCAAGAAGAAAGCAGCAGCACAACCTAATGTTCCTATGAAGATTGTGACTGCTGAAGAAGAAGTTGGTGTTGAAAAGGGCAGTGAGACTCAGGGGAGGGAAATGAAAACCCCCCAGAGAATCAGTTCAGAGAAGGAGAGACTGCTAGTTCATCAGTTCAGAAGATGACCAGGATCAGCAGCCTCCAGTGGTCCAGGTAGGGAGAAAGGAAAAGCAACAGCAGTACCAGATGTCCCTCTCATTGCAAACACTCCTTTTTAAAGGCAGATGAGACAAAGATTTGTCATCAATTTGAAGCCTGTCATAGAAAGATTGGATGCTCAAGGGGAGATCTTGTGCTCAGTTCAGTCTGATAAACTCTATTTCATGAGCCAGGCATCCACATCCAGGAGTTGTCTCAAGTAAAGAATGCTGTAAGGTGGTTCAATAAGGAGTTAGGAAGCATGAAGACAATCTTTCTGAGATTTTGAAGGCAGTTGGAGCCCAAGATCCTCCTCCTCCCACCTCCTGCTGCTCAAGAAGTGAAGAAGATGTTCCAAGGCCATCTGGGCCAGATGAGCAGGTGTCAGGGCCATCAACGCCTTTGGAGTCAAGAGTCTGTGCAGCAAGTAGCTGAAGAAGAAGAAGCTGTAGCTCCTGAGCCCCCAGCTCCTTCCTCCACTCAGACCCCAATACCTCCATCACCACCTTCATCATCCACAGCTCCACCTGCACCTCAAACCTTCAAGAAACCACAACCCAAAACCATCTCATCATCTACACCTTTCCCTTCTCAACCCACCTCTTCTCCTATCTCTTCAACAACCATTCCTCCACCTCCACCTATCTTTGCAGTTCCTCCAGACTCCTCATCAGCTGGAGCCTCATCTTCTTCTGGTCCACCATCCTCAGGACCATCAGATATCCCACCTGCTACCTCACACTCCTTTCTACATCCTTCTCCTCCACCCTCTTTCATTACTATAATTCATGAAGATGCTCAACTTGAATCTCCCTATCTTGGGAAAGTCAAGGATGAGTTTGAATGTAAGGCCCTCGAATTTTATTGCATTATTGTATTGTATGTAAATAATTCATTGTGTATGTACGTATGTATGTATCTACGTATGTATTAATTCGTATACTTATGTGTGTATGTGTACAATTTAGGTATAAATAATGTATGTATTGCTTGATGGTAGTGTGTGCACGATACCATATAGATATTACATATATATATACATGATGTGCATGGGTTTCTGCATGTTTTAGACTTCTAGCCGAAGGCCAGATTGGCGTCAATAGCATGACGTCGATGTGGTGTCGGCGTCAACCCTATGGACGCCAACACTAATTCCAGCGTCCAGCGATGTGGACGCCAAATTCTCTGACCTGCATGCATTGCAGAGCCCAGAATTTCCGGAAGCAAGCCACCCCAACCATTGTGGGGCTGTCCCCAACGGTCTGGAAGGCCATCTTGTCACCCCTGCGTGACAAGAGAACCCCCTTCTATATTCAGACCCATTTCTACAACCCTAACCCTTCTCTTGGTCCCTTTTCAGAGAGGAAGAAGAGAAAGGAGAGAAAAACCCCATTTCGGACTGTGAGAAACCCTCCTCTTTCCAGCCCAAAATTCGAACCTCTGAAGCTTGATCCGGCCACCTGCTGCTTCAAGAAGCTTGCTGGATCGTCGAGGAAGGCTTCCCCGACCTCGACTTGCTGTGGAGACTGCTCAAGAACCCGGAGGGAAGTTGTCTTGGGGACTGGTTAGACTTCTTGGGACTGCCCAAGGAGGGCTTCACCAACACCTTTGATCCCTTAGGAGTGTTTCTAAAAGGCAAGTACCCTACCCATAGTGTTCATGTATGTGTCTAGGATGGTTTTATCATTTTTATACATTTTCCTCGTGTCCTGGATCCCCTCTTTCACCCTTTCATTTGAGTTCGGTCTGTGTTTCTGCACAGACAGGAACTTGGCGTCAATGCCTTGACGCCAAGCTCTAGGTGCGCGTCCAGCGATCTGGCCGTCCACTTCTGGAACGGCTAGAGACCGCCGCCAAGTTCATCTGAGCAGAACAGCAAGCTGTTCTGCCCTTCTATGTGGATAATTTCAATATGTTTCACGATGAGGATATAATGTAATCTCTTATATGCTATGTATACTAGCTAATGTGATGGATGGGAATGTGAATGTACATTTATTTTGTGGATGGTAGAACTTATTTATATATTTAAAAGAATGTGGAAAAATGTTCATGTGTATGTTCTTACCATTTTCCTGATAATCCGTGGTAAAATCATGTTGCCCTAATTTCATTAGACCATGTGTGTACAACCTTGTCTATGCCCTGAGTTTCTGGAATTTTCCATGCTTGTATGATCTATCGAATTTTCCTGTTTCGGGGGAAAACAGAAATCATGCGTAAGTCGCAATAAATCTTCTGTAAATTGTATGTTGGCCAATAAATTCAGGAATAAATTCTGTAGTTCCATGCCTGTTAGGGTTCAGACAGTGAGTGGTTAAAACTGTCCTTGTGTTTAACCCCATGTTAAATAGAATTGCGGATAGCATGTGAAATTAATGTTAGATTTTCTGTAATTCCGTTTTAGCTCAGAAAAATCTGAAATTTTGCATGTAGGATCCTAAACCCGAAAATAGCTTGTGGTTAAAATTCAGGTCATTTGGACCAGTAGATGATACAATATGAATTTCCCATGTGAAATTGTGAAACTAATGCATGCCGTTGTAAAATGATTGTTTTGTGTATAGCCACCTGATTAGCGCAATTTCTGAGTGCTAAGATTCTGTAATTGTAGTGCCATGTTAGGAAAAATAGTGAAGTGTGCGTGTGAGTGAGAAAGTGAATGAAATGAGAATGACATGTGTAAACCTATGTGTTAAAATCGATAAAAATGTGTAATTGTAACTTGTGCCAAATGTGTCACTGCTTCCGGCAGAGGGCAGTGGAACCGTATCAGGGAAAAGTCCCCTGAGAAGGTTCAATGTGTAAGTGACCCTAAGGGCATTAGGGGGAAATCCTGGAGGTGGACAAGTACCACTGATTAGGGTGGAGACTTGTTCTCCCGGTCTGCGCAGTCAAAGAGTTGCCATGTATTGCCTAGATGGCGTCTATGTGATGTGATGTGTTGTGTCCTTCTTTGGTGGTTTGGACTATGTGTCACGGCACTAAATGTGAAAGTGTAAATGTGAATGTGTAAATGTGTATGTGTTCATGTGAAAACTGTGAATGTGAACACTGTGTAAAAGTGCATGTGTAATGTGTGAAATATGCGAAATTGAAATTGTGTAAAAATGTTAAACCCAATGTGAGGATGTGAGTTGTAATCTATGTTATGACAATCTGAAATCATGCATGAACAGTAGCTTCACTAGGTTAGGATCATGATTATGTATGCAAAATGCCTAGAATTCATGTTAAGGATAATTGATAAGGATATGTAAACAACTTCCATACTTGATTGTTCACACGTTGTGATTTAAATCGTTGTTGTAGCTCTCATGTGTTAGATTATGGTTGCTAAAGCATGTAAAACCAGCAAGATTAAAGTATGAAAAATGGTCATGTATATGCGTAGTAATGTGTAGATTCCATGTTAGGGTGTTTCCTTTCATGCATGTTCGGAAATGTATGTAATGGCTTCCATGTCTTAGTTAGTTAAAGGTAGATTTTTATGTGAGAAATGAATAGAAAGCATGTGATAGGTGATTCTATTTCTGCAAATCTGAAAGCATAGTCCATGTGTTAAATTGTAGATTCACCATGATAAGTTGTAAAAGTTAATATCGAGCATGCTATGTGTTGCGTCTTACGAATGTGTATGAAAAACCTACCATGATATGTGCATGTGCGATATGTGTAGAATACTTGCTGAGTCTTTTAGACTCACTACTTGCTTTGGCGTACAGGTGTAGTTGGTGACGAGGCACTTGTGGTGGAGATGTTGGAGACCGACTCCGAGCGTGGAGACTAGAGTGTTGGAGTGCTTGTGATACTTTGAGATTTTCATAGTATGTAATTGCAACATTGTATTAGAATTACTATGGGAAGGGAATGTATGAGTGTGGACATTATGTTTGAATTTTCAGCAATTTAATTATGTGGACTTTTAGTTGTTAATGTTATCAAATCATGTATGTTAAAATGTGGATGATGAATGAAATGAAGACAATAGTTCTTTACTTCCGCTACTCTGTTCTTATATTCACGTATCTCAGCTGAATGTTATTGTTGGGTAAATGTCCCACTGTGGTGACGTTGTTATACCGACGTGGGTTGGTATAACCGTACCGTATAATGAGGGTCGCTACAGAGATTGGTATCAGAGCGACCGGTTGAGATTGCACACGAATATACATAAGTCATCATCTTCATTGCATGTTAAGTATGTCCACATGTGTAGAAAACACTAATAAGAAGTGAAAAACAGATAAGAAAATGGTTAGGAGACTTAGTGACCTAGCTTTAATGGTGGCTGAAATTTATTACAGCCATGGCTTCGAGAGGTAGACGTGGCAGAGCGTCGGCCCGTGAGGACGAGCTGAGACGTGATGAGCGGGCGGAGCAGCAGGCTCCGGCACCGCAAGGTCCTGTACTTCCCCCACCGCCGCCTGTGGATTACGGAGTATTCATGCAAGGTCTGGTGCAAGCCATGCAGACGCAGGCTCATACCCAGGTAGCACTCCAGGCACAGTTGGAGGCTCAGGTTAGACTAATAAAATGATTAATAGTCTGCTTTATTAAATTATGTGATATTATGTTGATTGTATATTGCTTGATGTGAACTGTAGCAGGCTCAAGTACCAGCTCAGGACCATGGTGGACCTTCTACCATGGAGAGATTCAAGAGGATGCTGCCACCCCTTTTAAGGGGGAGAGCGACCGTTGTTGGCTGAAAGCTGGATGAGGGAGATAGAGAAGATCTTCCGAACCATCAGGTGTGCAGATGACGATAAGGTTATGTTAGCCACCTACATACTACAGGTATGCTTCATTTATGCTTGTATGTTCCATTAAGTTAGATTTGTTTAGGTGGTGCTTATGAACGGTGTACTGCAGAAAAGAGCTGATGTATGGTGGGCTTCATTGCTGCGTATCCGGTTGAGGATGGAGCTCAATGTTGCTTGGGACGAGTTCGTGAGGCTCTTTCGGGCCAAGTTCATCCCTGAGCATGTGCAAGACCGGATGGAGCAAGAATTTCTATCTTTGGCTCAAGGCTCCATGACCGTGCTGGAATATGAGGCAAGATTTTCTGAACTTTCTAAATATGCACCTCATATCGTGGCAGACGAGCGCAGGAAGACAAAGAAGTTCGTGATGGGACTCAAGCCATCACTGCGGACGAGACTTGTGGCGTTTGACCACCGCACGTTGGACGAGGACCTAGTGCTGCTTGTAGGCAGGAGGGAGAGATGGAGCAATACCTGGAAGAAAAGAAAGCTTCGCAGAAGAGGCCATCGGCAACTTTCCAATGGCAAGACAAGAAGAAACGGGTGTACCGGACACCGCAGCGATCCGTAGCAGTCGGCAGTACTCAGGTACCTTCTGTACGTTCCCCTGGTGTGAAGAAAGAGTGTCCCCACTGTGGGAAGACACATGGTGGTACCGAGTGTTGGATGATTACGGGCAAGTGCTTGAAGTGCGGGAGCAGCGACCACAAGATCAAAGATTGCCCAAGACTTCAGCAGGGAGCTCAGCGTGGAGTGCCAGCCCCAGCGGTAGCGGCAGCCGCGCCAGCTACAGGAAGACCAAGAAGGCCTCGAGCCCCAGCTCGAGTGTTTGCTTTAGCTCGCGAGGACGCCGAGCAGGTGGAGCATGTCACCGAAGGTACAGTTTTGCTTTTAGGTGTGCACGCTCGGGTTTTGTTTGATACGGGTGCTACTCACTCGTTCATTTCCGAGCGGTTTGCTAGGCAGTTAGCCCTAGAGTCAGGCATAGAGTTTGAGGATTTAGAGGTCCCTTTGTCTGTGCACACCCCGGAGGGTACAGTATCGACTAGGAAGTGCATTCCGTCGTTACCTGTGTGCATTGAGGATAGAGTCCTAGATGGGTGTTTCTTCTTGCTAAAGATGAAGGACTATGATGCTATTCTTGGTCTGGATGGCTATAGGAGCACTATGCGTTAGTGGATTGTCGCGGAAGAGGAATGTTTTCCACATTCCTGGTGAGGACGAGTTCTCTCATCCCTTGCCAAGGAACTTGACAGGAAAGTTAGTCATCTCTGCCATGAAAGCGATGCGCATGGTGAACAAGGGTTGTGACGCTTTTCTTGCCAGCGTGGTGTTAGTGCCAGAGGCTGATGAGTCACCTACTCTTGCAGAGATCGAGGTAGTGCAGGATTTTCCAGATGTCTTTCTGATGACTTGTCTGGATGCCACCGGATAGAGAGATAGAGTTCACCATAGAGTTGCTTTGGACACCTCTCCTATCTCGAAGGCTCCATATCGGATGGCACCTGCGGAGTTAGCCGAGTTGAGGAGGCAGAGTTGCAAGAGTTGCTTGATAAGGGATTTATTCGCCCTAGTGTTTCCCCTTGGGGCGCGCCCTGTATTGTTCGTCAAGAAGAAAGACGGGTCACTTAGGTTATGCATTGACTATAGGAAGTTGAACCAAGTGACTGTGAAGAACAGGTATCCCTTACCTCGTATTGATGATTTGTTTGACCAGTTGCGAGAGGCATCAGTCTTTTCTAAGATTGACTTGCGATCTGGTTATCATCAGTTGAGGATTCGGAGTGAGGATGTGTCCATGACGGCATTTAGAACCCGTTATGGACATTATGAGTTTTTGGTCCTTCCTTTCGGATTGACCAATGCCCCTGCAGCGTTCATGGATCTCATGAACAGGGTGTTTAGGCCTTATTAGATAGCTTTGTCGTGGTGTTTATTGATGATGTGTTGGTCTACTCTCCGATGAGGCCACGCACCGTAAGCATCTGAGGTAGTGTTAGAGGTTCTTCGTGAGCACAAGCTGTATGCAAAGTTCAGCAAGTGCGATTTTTGGTTGCGCGAGATTCATTTCCTCGGGCATGTTATCTCCGGCGCTGGTGTTGCAGTTGATCCAACGAAGGTCCAGGCAGTTATGGATTGGGAGATTCCCAAGACCCCTTCGGAGATTCGTAGTTTTGGTTTAGCTGGTTATTATCGGCGATTTATTGAGGGATTTTCATCCATCGCCGCCCCTTTGACTCAGCTTACCAGAAAGGGAGTGAAGTTTGTTTGGTCCGAGAAGTGTGAGAGTAGTTTTCAATTATTGAAGACTAAGCTCACGACAGCCCCGGTGTTAGTCTTACCGAGCGGTGTAGAGGGTTTTGCTATCTACACGGATGCGTCTCGGATTGGGTTAGGCTGTGTGCTAATGCAGCAGGAAAGGGTAGTGGCTTATGCTTCTCGTCAGTTGAAGGAGCATGAGAAGAACTATCCGACTCATGACTTGGAGCTCGCAGCAGTGGTTCATGCACTAAAGATCTGGAGGCACTATCTTTATGGTGTCAGATTTGAGGTGTTTACCGACCACAAGAGCTTAAAGTATCTTTTCTCCAAAAAGAATTAAACCTGAGGCAGAGGAGATGGATTGAGTTCTTGAAGGATTACGACTTCGACCTTCAGTATCACCCTGGGAAGGCGAATGTCATAGCGGATGCGCTGAGTAGAAAGAGGACATCTCTCCAGCAGGATTGGAAGATGTTGGAAGATGCGGCTTGCGCGTTGACTGAGTTAGAGCCATCGCTATGTCAGGCTTTTGTAGCTCAGTATCTCTTAGGTCCTCGGTTTTGGATGAGGTGATCGAGCGACAGGGAGCCGACCCTAGACTCTTAGAGTTAGTGGGCAAGGCAGGCATTGCTCGTGATGAGGACGGTGTGATTAGATTTCAGCACCGTGTTTGTGTCCCGATTTAGTAGATGTCCGTGAGCATGTGTTAGCAGAGGCTCACAGATCGCGATTCTCTATTCATCCGGGTAACACAAAGATGTACCAGGATTTGAAGAGATCCTTTTGGTGGTCTGGCATGAAGAGGGATGTAGCGGATTATGTATCTCGGTGTTTAGTATGCCAGCAAGTGAAGGCCGAGGGACAGCGACCATCCGGCCTTATGCAAAGGATGGACATCCCAGTGTGGAAGTGGGAAGCTGTCACTATGGACTTTGTTTCGGATTTGCCTCGATCTAGAAGGGGCAATGACTCGATTGGGTAGTTGTAGATAGATTCTCGAAAATTGCTCATTCTTGCCTATGAAGAAGAAGCAGTCAGTAGAGAGTTTAGCTAGATTGTATGTTAGTGGTATCATTAGATTGCATGGTGTGCCGAAGTCGATCATTTCGGATCGAGATCCGAGATTTACTTCGAGGTTGTGGAAGGGTCTTCAGGATGCTTTAGGTTCGGAGCTGAAGCTCAGTTCGGCGTTTATCCCCAGACTGATGGACAGTCCGAAAGGACTATCCAGACGCTCGAGGATATGTTGAGAGCGTGTGTTCTGGATTGGAAGGATGATTGGGAGCGTCACTTACCTCTAGTGGAGTTGCATACAACACAGCTTTCATGCGAGTATTGGTATGGCTCCATTTGAGGCGTTGTATGGTAGGCCTGCAGATCTCCTTTATGTTGGGAGGAGACTGGTGATAGGCAGTTGATCGGTCCGAAGTTAGTTCAGGAGACTTCGGATAAGTCCAGCTTATCAGGAAGAGGCTTGTTGCGGCACAGGATAGGCAGAAGAGCTATGCCGACAACAGGAGGAAGGATTTGGAGTTTGAGGTTGGCGATCATGTCTTCTTGAAGATATCGCCTACTCGAGGTGTTGTCAGATTTGGCAGGCATAGTAAGTTGAGCCCTAGGTTCATTGGCCCATATGAGATTCTCAGACGTTGGGTAGCGTGGCATATGAGCTAGCATTACCCCAGCTTTGGCTAGCGTTCACCCTGTATTCCACGATCTATGCTCAGGAAGTTGTCCGAGATCCGTCTCATGTGTTAGTCATGAGCCAGTGGAGATTCAGCCAGATCTGTCGTATGTCGAGCAACCAGTAGCTATTCTTGACCGGAAAGTTCAGCATTCCGGAACAAGAGATTGGTCAGTGAAAGTTCTATGGCGGAACTTCTCACGAGAGGAGGCTACTTGGGAGCTTGAGGATGCGATGAAGAAAAAGTATCCCCTTTGTTTGAGTAGGTCGTTCTAACTTCGAGGACGAAGTTTCTTTAAGGGGAGAGAGGTGTAAGGCCCTCGAATTTATTACATTAT
>CM024756.1:69933726-70018710 GCA_014218235.1 Colocasia esculenta
CGCGAAGGCAGTGAGAAGGACTAGCTGGTCTGCACTGAACGAGCACCACAACAAACCTCGGCATCCTACCCAGCTAAGGGAGCTCCCAAGTGACTCTACCTCCGTCCCCACCCTTTTCCCTTATGCTCCAAGTCCGAGACTGAGCATACCCGCCGCCCGAAGAACTCCTCAACAGACGCGCGGGGCTGGGGGTCTCAGGTAACGTTAACAACCTGTCTCGCGGACAAGCCCTCAAGTGCCGAGCACCAGGCAAAAGAGAACTGGCATGGCACCACCACAGAAACAACACAGCTGACTTGTAACGAAGACAAGCCTAGCTGGCACAGGCACGAACGACATCCCTTATTGGAACAACCTACAGAGGGTCGTCGGCCAACGCCGACACACACGGCACGGCCCGAGAAATGGGAACACCACAGATAGAACAGAAACCACTCGCTCTTCTAATAATTGTTTGACTGACAGGCAATCGGTGATTAGACATACACGAGCCTCATAGCACAGCCGGAAAGCCCGAGATGTTACAGTTATGCTGCCAAAATTAATCTAGAACATATCCCCCTTGCATTGTTCTCTACCATCATTGACATGATCATTAGTTCCTCATTGTCCATTACTTGGAAATCATGTGGCCATAAATGAATGAATGGAATTACCAAAACTATTGGAACTTTGGTTCACAACTATGCATGTGCAAATAGGGCCTTGTTTGGTCCTAGGAGGAGCACCCGAAATACTTATAATCGCGAGAGTATAAAACCCATTGAGGTGTCTGACAATCACCTAATTGAATGCAAGATTGATCTGGGTAATATCCACACTGCTATTGAATGATTGATTGATATTATATGTTAAATGGCCAATTCTATTGTACATGTCATCGTTATTCAATCCTACATGTCATTGTCAATTGGAATTCTACGGAATTCAACTTGAGAAATCTATTGTACATGCTACATGCTATTGAATTTCCCCTACATGTCAAGTGATCGTTCTGTTATCTATCTCATTGATAATCGTTCCGTCCTACATGAGACTATCATACTCGTACATGTTATAACTTGGATTTGTCACTGTCATTATCATCATGAGCATTGCATGATAGTATTGCCATTGTTAACATGTTATTATGTAAAACAACCCGCACCATGAGATGTAAATCCTACTGGGTGCTAGTGTGCTCACACCTGCTTTCCTTATATTTTCAGGTGATGAATATGAGGAGCTAGAGAATGATGGGACTGGGGACGAGTGATGAGCTGTTCAACATACCAGTCTACTTAGCATGTCAACCATTGTAGTTAGAGTTCATAGAGTCTGTAATAGTTAGGCCTAGTTTCTTTTGATGTCAAATGTAATTGAGATACAATGTTGGGCATTATGTTTGGCTCTGATGATGTAAGATGTTTAAACTAGTTGATTGGAAATGAAATAAAGGTTATTTTGCTGGCAATCTTATTGTCTCATATCTTGTGTTGTACTTAGTTGGTATTCTGAATTACTCGACTGTGATACATACACTTGTATCGCTCACACTCTTGACATTTATTTTCCACTACTAAATGTCAGGGCATGGCAGTTGGTATCCGAGCCTAGGCTTTCCCTTAAGTTCTAGGCAAATAGGAAATTGTTAGGCATAGTCAAATCAAACCCCATGTGTCGACTTTTAAAAAAAATCAACTGTGAGATTGGGGTAGAAACACAGGCTAATTCATTTAGATAGAATTAAGTTGTGATGAGATTAATATCTAATGAATGTAATGTGGTTGTCTTGAAGGATTGTAATGGCCGCTGCACGTGAGAGAGACATGCAAAGGACAATCAACACACTGACCCGGGCACTACTACAGGCCACTAAGGGTAGAGCGGAGACTCAGGGAGATCTCCATAGGAATTTCAGGGGCATGAACCCACCTAGGTTCGGGGGTAGCACTAACCTGAATGAAGCTGAGCACGGCTCAAAGAAATTGAGCGTGCATTCCATATGATGGGATGCACTGATGAGAACAAGGTTACTCCAGCTGCTTATCAGCTAGAGAGGGAGCACACACTTGGTGGGAGTCGATCGAGGCTACACTAGGTGATGCTCGGGCCACTTGGGCGCAGTTCAAGTTGTACTTTAACAACAAGTACTGTTCCGACAGGGTACAAGAAGGAAGGTGTCAGATTTTTCCAACATGAAGCACGGGTATGTCCTGTAGCTGAGTACGAGGCCCAGTTCTCTAAACTGGCTCGTTATGCCCCACACTTAGTCCAAACCGAGTATTTTAAGGCCAAGAGTGTAACATCTCGGGCTTCCGACTTTCCGTTGTGTGAGGGATGATTGGCTTTGTAGCGACGGAGGTGCCCGTCACGACAGTCATCCTTGTTGCGACTACCTTCAGCGTCGCGTTCTTGTCGCGCCCAGTCAACTGGTCGTGACTGCTTTCTGATTTTTTGTCATCTCACGCCTGTTAGAGTGGCAGGCATGGAAGAATACCTGTCTGGTTGTCGCGGTGCCCAGGTGGGGCGCGTTCTGGTCGCGGTCTGGGCAGCCGTCGCGATAAGGTTCGTATCCCGACGCCCCGCCCCATCTTGTTTTGAGGGCCGGAGGCTACAAGCCTTGGCCGGTATCCCCCTTTTCCTCTTTCTCTCCTTTCTCCCTTTTCCTCTCTTCTCCAAGTGGAGAGGTCTCCCTCTCGTCTTCCTCCGGCGGTGAGCTTGGTGGAGCGGCCGGCGGCTCGTGCGGAGCGGAGTGGCGCTGTGGAGCGAGGAGGAGGTGGTGAGCTCGTCGTGAAGGCCTCTTGGGGGTTCGGTTTCATCTAACCTGAAGGGATTTCTAGAACTCCTTCCATTCTAGGTGATTGGGAGTCTCTTTGTGTGAATCCATCCTTTAAATGTTTTCCCCATACTCCCCTCCCCGTGATTGTGTGGTTTGTGATGTGTGAGCGACCCTAGGATGTGGTATCCCGGCGGTCTACCTTTCAGCTGATGTCGCGACTGCCTTGCGCATCATGACATCAGAGGAGGCATCGCCCCGGTCGAACGCGACCTTATCGCGGCTCGGGTGGCCGTCGCGATAAGGGTCGTGTCGCGACCCGGTTGCCCGTCGCGACAAGGGTGTTGTCGCGACGCGTTGCCTGGTCTCAACAAGGTTATTGCGGCCTGTTTTCCTGTTGCGTCAAGTGTGTTGTCGTGGCACGCTTTCCCGACACGACCTGGGTCTTGTCGCGGTGGCCCTCACCGTCGCGATGGTATCGCATCGGCTTATGAGGGTGCAACAAGACCTGGTCTGCCTTGGGTGTTTCCGTGGCCACGAATGGCGTGTCGACGTGTACCCCAGGGCAGGGTGTGCCCTTAGGACCTTCTAGTGGGAATGCGGCAGGTTGCCTCCTTGCGTTCACTTACCGAAGGTGACACTTTCGTGGTCGTGCCCTAGTGGCGGTGCTAGGTGCCTCACGTCTGTCTAATA
Organism: Colocasia esculenta; assembly: GCA_014218235.1. Lineage (NCBI taxonomy): Eukaryota > Viridiplantae > Streptophyta > Magnoliopsida > Alismatales > Araceae > Colocasia > Colocasia esculenta. Next base: position 69,937,178 of record CM024756.1, read on the forward strand.
ATCGATTGTCTGTCGGTAAATCGATTATTAGAAGAGCGATGGTTTCTGTTCTATTTGGTGATGTTTCAGTTTCTCGAGCCGTGCCTTGTGTGTCGGCGTTGGCCGACGGCCCTTCTGGAGGTTTCCGAAAGGGGTGCCGTGCGTGCCTCTACTTGCTGGGCTTGTCTTGGTTACAAGCCAGCTGTGCTGTTTCTGTTGGTTGTTGCCATGCCAGTTCTCTTTTGCCCGGTGCTCGGCACTTGAGGGCTTGTCCGTGAGACAAGTTGTTACCGTTACCTGGGACCCCCAGCCCCGTGCGTCTGTTGAGGGAGTTCTCTGAGCGGTGGGCGTGCTGAAGTCATGGACTTGGAGCAGAAGGGGAAAACGGTGGGGACAACGGCGTAGAGTCATTTGTAGAACTCTCTTAGCAGGTCTGGGTCTCCGAGGTGGTTGAGGAACTCTTCTGGTGTGGACCAGCTAGTCCTTCTCACTGCCTCGTTCTGCATTGGTTCCAGAGCCACGTAGGGAAGTCAGGGATGGGGCCGCAGTTCGGCCAGACTACGGTGTTTGTGGTTGTGTTCTTTGCTGTGACTTGCTAGCCTCACTCTACCTAGGGAGGTCGTAGGCAGGAGTTAGCGGCTGGCGAGCTAGAGGGGTGGACTGTGTGTCCCTCTCTTAGCTGCTTGTGGCGGTGGCTTGGTTGTTCTTGCTGTCATGTTGCTTCACACGCTGTATCCGAGCTTGTGTTCTCATTGCCCTGGTTTACACATTGGTTGTAGCCTAGCCATGTCTCGCCTCCTTGGGCTTGTCGGTTGGCCTTGTGGGCTATGTTTAGTGGTTTTTGTTTTGCGGGTTCTTTCGGGGTGTCTTATGTATACACCCAACTGCTGTTTTGGTAACCCGTTCCTTGGTGCCGTTCGTGGTGGCACCGGTAGGTGTAGTTCTCTAACCTCATGGAGTGTCTGATGTGCAGGTTGGTTCTGCTTGTGGACCCTCGACCTTGTGAGGTCTGAGGTGGTCGTGCTTCTGCTGAGATGTTGCTTCTCACATGGTTGTTCGGTGTCTCTCGTGGTGACACCTGTTTTTCCTTCCCGACCTCATGGAGGTCTGGGATGTTGGGTACTTGTGTAATGAAACTCTTGTCTCACGTGGTGGCTCCGGTGTTCCGTGAGCTTCTTTGTCTCGGTGGGTGTGTGCCGATGGTTTGCTTCCCCATTGTGTTGCTCTTACCCGACCCTGGTTGCGGGTCGTAGCATTGCTCTAGTTGCTTCCGCATGTGTTGACTCCGCTGGTTCTGCGGGAGTCATGTTTGGCCTGACCCGGGTGTGGTCGAGGCATTTACTCTGTTTTCGCTGCTTTGTAGTACTCTGCAGTAGGTATTTCTCACTTTTTTTCTTTGTAGAGTAGTTTTGCTTTTGCTTGTTGGAGTTCTTGCTACTCTGGCTGGTAAGGGACTGGTAATCCCTACTGAGCCTTGTTCACGAGGCTCACCCCCCTACTCTCTCAGGAAGAGACTCGCTGTCGCAGGTGTTCATTGTCGGAAGGTCGTGGGGCGGCTTGCTCACTGTGCGTTGTCAGTAGTGTGAGTTGTGAGCGTGAGAGCTCTTTGTACCGTGAGTTGAGAGTGGCGGGACAACAAGAAGGCGATGTACCAGTCACCGCAGAGTCCTGTGGTAGTGAGCAGTCAGCAGGTACTTCTCAATGGTCCCCCGGTAGTAGGCCTAGCGGCAAGAAGGAGTGCCCTCATTGTGGAAGGGCACATGGCGGTATCGAGTGCTGGAAGATGGTAGGAAAGTGTCTAAAGTGCGGGAGCAGTGAGCATTAGATCCGGGACTGCCTTAGACTTCAGCAGGGAGTCCAGCGTGGAGCGCCAGCGACAGCAGCAACAGCTCCAGCTATAGGATGACCAGGAAGGCCTCGAGCCCAAGCTCAAGTGTTTGCCCTAGAACGAGAGGATACCGAGCAGGCGGAGCACGTCACGAAAGGTACGGTTCTTTTCATGGGTGTGCACACTCAGGTTTTGTTTGATACGGGTGCCACTCACTCGTTCATTTTCGAGTGGTTTGCTGGGCTTAGCTTTAAAGTCAGGATTAGAGGCTGAGGAGTTAGAGGTTCCATTGTCTGTGCACACACCTGCGGGAACGGTATCGATTAGGAAGTGTATTCCGTCTTTACTTGTGTGCATTGAGGATCAAGTCTTAGATGGGTGCTTCTTTTTGCTAAAGATGAAGGACTATGATGCTATTCTAGGTCTGGATTGTCTAGAGGAGCATTATGCATTAATAGATTGTCGTGGGAAGAAGATCGTTTTCCGTATTCCTGGTGAGGATGAGTTTTCACATCCATTGCCAAGGAACCTTGCAGGAAAATTTGTTATCTCCGCCATGAAGGCGATGAGGATGGTTAACAAGGGTTGTGACAATTTTCTTGCCAGCGTGGTATTAGTATCCAAGCTGATCAGTCACCTACCCTTGCGGAGATTGATGTAGTGCAGGAGTTTCCAGACGTTTTTCCCGATGATTTTTCTGGATTGCCACCGGTTAGAGAGATAGAGTTTACCATAGAGTTGCTTCTAGGCACCTCTCCTATCTCAAAGGCTCCGTATCGGATGGCACCTATGGAGTTAGTTGAGTTAAGAAGCAGGTGCAATATTTGTTGGATAAGGGATTTATTCACCCTGTGTGTTTCTCCTTGGGGTGCACCTGTATTATTCGTAAAGAAGAAGGATGGGACACTTCGGTTGTGCATTAATTATAGAAAGCTCAACTAGGTGACGGTGAAGAACAGGTATCCCTTACCTCAGATTGATGATCTGTTTGACCAGCTACAGAATGTGTCAATCTTTTTCAAGATTGATCTGCGGTCTGGCTATCATCAGTTGAGGATTAGGAGTTATGATGTGTCCATGACGGCCTTTAGGACTCGTTACGGACATTATGACTTTCTAGTTCTTCCATTTGGTCTAACTAACGCCCTTGCAGCATTCATGGATCTCATGAATAGGGTGTTTAGACCTTATCTGGATAGTTTTGTTGTAGTGTCTATCGATGATGTATTGGTCTATTCTCCAGATGAGGCCACACACCATCAGCATTTGAGGGTAGTGTTCGAAGTTCTCCGAGAGCACAAGCTGTATGCAAATTCAGCAAGTGTGATTTCTGGATGCACGAGGTTCATTTCCTTGGGCATGTTAACTCGTTGCTGGTGTAGCAGTTGATCTAGCAAAGGTCCAAGCTGTGTTAGATTGGGAGATTCCCAGGACCCCATCAGAGATTTGGAGTTTCCTTAGGTTAGCAAGCTATTATCGACGATTTATTAAGGGATTAGCATTTATCGCCACCCCTTTGATTAAGCTAACCAGGAAGGGTGTGAAGTTTGTTTGTTCCGAGGAGTGTGAGAGTAGCTTTCAATTATTGAAGGCTAAACTCACGTCTGCACCAGTATTGGTTTTATCAAGTAGTGAAGAAGGTTTTTCCATTTACTCGGATGCGTCTCGGATTGGTTTGGACTGTGTGTTGATGCAGCAGGGAAGGGTAGTGGCGTATGCTTCTCGTCAATTGAAGGAGTGGGAGCGTAACTATCCGACTCATGATTTGGAGCTTAAGGCAGTGATTCATGCACTAAAGATCTGGAGGCACTATCTTTATGGTGTCAGATTTGAGGTGTTCACTGACCATAAGAGCTTGAGGTATCTCTTCTCACAAAAGCAACTAAAACTGCGGCAGAGAAGATGGATTGAGTTCCTCAGGAATATGACTTTGATCTTCAGTATCATCTCGGAAAGGCGAATGTCGTAGCGGATGCTCTTAGCCAGAAGAGGTCTTTACTCCAGCAGGATTGGAAGATGTTGGAGGATGTTGTGTGTGCGATGACTGAGATGGAACCATTATGTCAGGCTTTTGTAGCTCAGTTGTCCATTCGGTCCACTATTTTGGATGAGGTGATGGAGCAGCAGAAGGCCGACCCTAGACTCCATGAGTTAGTGGGCAAGGCAGGCATTGCTTGAGATGACGATGGTGTGATTAGATTTCATCATCGAGTTTGTGTTCCGATATAGTCGATGTCCGTGAGCATGTTCTTGCAGAAGCTCATAGGTCTAGATTCTCTATTCATCCGGTAACACTAGATGTACCAAGATTTGAAGAGATCTTTTTGGTGGTCTAGCATGATGAAGGATGTATTAGATTTTGTATCTAGGTGTTTAGTATGCCAACAAGTGAAGGCCAAGCGGCAGCGACCATCTGGTCTTATCCAAAAGATGGAATTCCCAGTATCGAAGTGGGAGGCTCTCACTATGGATTTTGTAACGGGTTTGCCCAGATCAAAAGGGGCAATGACTCGATTTGGTTAGTTGTAGATAGATTCTCTAAGACAACACATTTCTTGCCTATGAAGAAGAAGCAGTCGGTTGACAGTTTAGCTTGATTGTATGTTAGTACCATTATTAGATTGCATGGTGTGCCGAAGTCGATCATTTTGGATCGAGATCCGAGATTTAGTTCGAGGCTGTGGAAGTGTCTTTAGGATGCATTAGGTTCAGAATTGAACCTTAGTTCGGCGCTCCATCCCCAGACAGATGGACAGTCCGAGAGGACTATCCAGATGCTTAAGGATATGTTGAGTGTGTGTGTGCTGGATTGGAAGGATTATTGGGAGCGTCATCTACCTCTCATGGAGTTCCTATATAACAACAGTTTTCATGCGAGTATTGGTATGGCTCCATTTGCGGCGTTGTATGGAAGGCCTTGTAGATCTCCATTATGTTGGGAGGAGACTGGCGATAGGAAGTTGATCGGTTCGGAGTTAGTGCAAGAGACTTCGGATAAGATTCAACTTATCAGGAAGAGGCTTGTTGCGGTGGAGGATAGGCAGAAGAGTTACGTCGACAATAGAAGGAAGGATTTGGAGTTCGAGTTGGCGAGCATGTCTTTTTGAAGATTTTGCCTACTCGAGGTGTTGTCAGATTTGGCAGGCTAACAAATGAAGTCTAAGATTCATTGGCCTGTATGAGTTCTCAGACGTTTGGGTAGCATGGCATATGAGCTAGCTTTACCTCCGTCGTTAGCTAGTGTTCATCCTGTATTCCACGTCTCTATGCTCAGGAGGTATGTCCGAGATCCCTCTCATGTTATTAGTCACGAGCCAGTGGAGATCCAGCCAGATCTGTCGTATGTGGAGCAACCAGTAGCTATTCTTAACCGGAAGGTTCAGCATCTCTGGAACAAGAGTATTGCGTTCGTGAAGGTACTATGGCGGAACTTCTCGCGAGAGGAGGCTACTTGGGAGCTTGAGGATGCTATGATGAAGAAGTATCCCCATTTGTTTGAGTAGTGTCGGTCTAACTTCGAGGACGAAGTTTCTTTACGGGAGAGAGGGTGTAAGGCCCTCAAAATTTTGCCCTCTTAATTACATGTTTGGTTGTGTAATGTTTAGATGCTTGTGTGTATAGTCATATGTATATATATTATATATATGCATTCTTATGCATATTACAAATAAATAAGTTGTGCTGTATGTATCCTCATGTAATTATGTACATATGACGCGTATGTGATACATTATACATTATATATGTTATGTACATAGTGTGTACATAGTAGGCATTTCTGTGTTCTGGCTGAAAGACCAGTTAGCGTCAACATGTATGAACGTGCATGGGGATGTCAGTGTCTAGATCGATGGACGTTAACCCCTGGTAGATGGCCAATTCTGTGGATGTCTATTTCCCTAGATTTCTGCGGTTTTAGATCCTGAAACGCCTGCGATTTCTTCAGCCCCTGTTTAGGAAACCTCCGCCCAACGGTAGGATCCCATACCTAAATGCGTACCCGACTGCCCTAGCTTATAAAATCACCCTCTTGTGGCAAGAATAGGTCTTTTGGCTCTTTGGGCAAAACCGTAGCTTCTTATCTGAAAATTGAGACTTTGGAGACTTTGATCCATCGACTTGGTGCATTTCCTGGCGATCTTCATCTACGGGAGACTCTTTGAACATCGAGGAAGGCTTCCCCGACTCCGGCGTGCTTCATCCATCAACACAGAAGCCAGATCGAGGGGAGATTGGAGGACTTCTTGGCTTGGCCGAGGAGAGTTCTCCGTCAAATTAATCGCATCTAGCAATTTTTAAGAGGTAAGTCTCCTGTCTTGGAACCTCCATTCACCACTGTTTCTGTGTTCTGTCTGTGTTTGCACAGAGAAAACTTAATGGCAGCATCTGATGCCGTTAAGATCCATGGTTGGCAGCCACCTTTTGTGTCATTAATTCATGTTGGCGGTAGTACCTGTGCCGCTGAGTTCATCAGGTTTTTGACTGAATGCACGTCTGATCCCTATGGCCTATTCCTCGGATTTCTGAACATAAGTATATGCTGTAGAAATTTTATATGGTCAAGTATGTCCAGTGGAACATGCCATGTGATTATGTTGAATTTCATACACTGTACTAATTATTTAAATTCTTGAAATAAGATGTTATGCATGATTTGACCTTATTAATTACTGTTTACATAGATCCATGTTAAACTAAAGCTTCAGAAATTTTTTGTTGGTCGTATAGATATGTTAGGTCACATCATGAGATTGAACGAATTTTTGCTTACTGTGCAAATTATTAGAATTTTTTGAAATAGAACAGTGAGCGTGAATTACCTATTTTAATTAGAAATAAAATGTATGGTTTGCATGTGAACATGTCAGAATTTTATGTGAATATAAGGACTGTTAAATACATATTCTGGAACTGCCAAATACATATGTAATACTATAAACCATGTTAATTAGGTTTCTTGGTAAATCTGTAGAATACTCGTTCTAATTATTATATATTGTGTTGATTTCCAAAAATCTAAATTTGTATGTGTGATGACTACCTATGAGTAGTCTGTGGTAAAATTTTCGTACTGATTGGGTAACGATTTAATATAGAAAAACAACCATGTTGAGTATGCTTAATGTGATTGTTTGTAATTCAGTAAATTGCAGCACGATTAGGATAATTTATGACCGTTTAACACTGTGAATAGTAGCATATTATTAGATAAACTGAAAACTATGTAATTATGTACAAGTGAGTGCAATGGTGTAATTTAGTGCATGTGAATATTATGAACAATGAGAATATATGAAAAGTGTGTAAATTGTGCCATGTGTGACACTGCTACCACGGAGGGCTGTGGAACTGTACCGTAGTAAAGGCCCCTACGGGAATGTTCAATGTGAGTGATATCCTAAGGGCAAATAGGATGAAATCCTGGAGGTGGACAAGTAGTTAGGGTGGAGAGTGCTTCTCCCAATTCTGCGCAGTTAACCAAGATCCATTATTGCATTGCCTAGGTGATGGATAAGTGCATGTGTTATGTGTGTCCTTCTAGTGGTGGTTTGGACTGTGTCATGGCATTTAACTGTGAAAATGTGAATAAGTGTAAGTGAATTGTGAAATGTGCAAAGTGTTAATGAGTATGTGAATGTGTTAGCATGTGAACAAATGTAAAACATTGTAATTATGTTTAAATTATATTAAAACAGTAAGTAAATGGTGCGTATAATTGTAGTAAATTCATGAGAGTTAAAATAGAATCCATGCTAGGTGTGATGCTTAAATTATGTGTAGTTCCATGTCTAGGTTGTGTACATTGTATATGATTTGAATGGGTTTTGAATTGCTTAAGCATGTTATTAAATTTTGTAGAAAGCATGTATAGGTTCTATATTTAATTGTCGTAAGTAAAATAAAGCATGTGTAATGTGTCTCTAATGATAAGTTCCATGCTTAGTAGTTTAAATGGTAAGAACCATGCTACATGTGTTAAGTACTTTTATTGAGTGTTAGTATGTGCGTATGATGTGTGTAAGGATGGTGTATATGGATTGCTTGCTGGGTCTCTTTAGACTCATTCATGCTTCAGCGTACAGGTGTAGGCAGGTGACTCCACTTTTTTGGAGGAGATTGTTAGGAGTGACTCCGAGCGAGAGGAGTAGCTAGTTGTGGAGATCTCTACGTTGTGTCTTTCGTTTCATAGTATGTAATTTGAAATTATGTAATTGAGGATAAACAATGTATTTCATTTGGAAGTTGTATTATTGTGGACTTTAGTGTTTTCTTTCATTTAACGTTATATGGACTGTGGATATTAATGATGATGACGGAATGGAATAAAATTGTTACTTTCTTTCCGCTGTATTCTTTTCTATTCGTGTACATCTCATCCTAGTGTTTAGTGTTGGGTCAATGTCCCACTGTGACGACGTCCGTTATACCGACGTGGATTGGTATAATCGTATCGATATAAGGAGGGTCGTTACAAATGCTCTAGCGGCTTTATGCAACTCATAACAAAAATATACATGCCGTACTTAGACAAGTTCCTAGTGGTATTCATATCTACTCCAAGTCAAAAGAATAGAATGAAGAACACTTGAAGGATGCTTTACCAGTGCTTAGAGATAACCAACTCTATGCCAAACTTAGCAAATGTGAATTCTTGATAGAGGAGGTGTCTTTCCTTGGTCATATCATATCCAACGAAGGTATCTCTGTGACCCGTCTAAAGTAGATGCTGTGAAGAGTTGGGAAAGGTCGACAACTGTGTCTGAAATTAGAAGCTTCCTATGTCTGGCTGGTTACTATCGGTTTTCTTCAATATTTCTAAGATATATTTCATAAGTCTTAAGTACAAAAATTATACCAAGGTCACACAAACTAATGATTGGTAAGCATTACCTCTCTGAAGCTTTTATCTTGTCAAGATCATATTTCTCCAAGTCCACATCGACTTCTGTTGAAAGTCACAACGACTTCTTTAGTGCTATAACGATTTGAATTCATAACATTTCTTAAGTGTCTGAACGACTTCTTTATTGTGACATCGTTTGATTACAAATAATCATTCTCACAACGATTCTATAAGTCATCGCAACGATTTCTTCAGAACTCATAACGACTTGCCTGTCACAACGATTTCTTAAGTTATCATAACGATTTCTTCGGTGAACACAACGACTTGCTTTTTATAACGATTTGTTAAGTGTTTCACAACGATTTCTTCGGTGAACACAACGACTTGCTTTCTATAACGATTTGTTAAGTGTTTCACAACGATTTCTTCGGTGAACACAACGACTTGCTTTCTATAACGATTTGTTAAGTGTTTCACAACGATTTCTTCGGTGAACACAACGACTTGCTTTCTATAACGACTTGAAGTGTTTCACAATGATTTCTTCGGTGAACACAATGACTTGCTTTCTATAATGATTTGTTAAGTGTTTCACAACGATTTCTTTGGTGAACACAACGACTTGCTTTCTATAACGATTTGTTAAGTGTTTCACAATGATTTCTTCAGTGAACACAACGACTTGCTTTCTATAACAATTTGTTAAGTATTCACAACGATTTCTTCCGTGAACACAATGACTTGCCTTCAATAATGACCTATTAAGTTCATATTGAATCCTTCAATAAATGTAATGATTGCTATGTCTCATAACGACTTGGTCAAACTGACTTGATCATAACGATTTCATAAGTCATATAGACAATGACTTATGGTTTATATCATGCAGATAATATCTTTTCATTATCGTGCATATTCTGTCAACATCTTTTAGAACAAGCTATTTGGCATTGCTATTTTGTGTGAATACTCTCAACGTTTATGACAACAAGAGACAGCCTAGCTATCTACTGTTCTAGCATTTAATTTGTGCAGGGTCCTAAAGACATTCTATCATACAACGTTGGACCATATAGACGCCAGAAGACCTTATCTCTTTGCGTGCTCAACTGGATAAAAGATTGTTGAAGCTTCCAAATTGTCAAACAGTCGCACGTCCACCAATCTAAGAGACAACAGTTACTTCAACGACCGTATTTCAAAAAGAGATGAAAATTCAAGATAGAAGATCAGAAGATGGAACACTCCACACAGAGATACAAGCATTCAAATTCTTCTGCAAGTCGTCTAGAGGCCAAGAATCTCTTTCCTCGTCATCTTTAGCTCTTCGCTCTCTAAGCTGTAATAGAATTTCTAAGAGAGCCCGTGTAGTTCTGAGAGTGTGCCTTGTTTAGATCTCTTGCTCTCAGTGCTTGTTGTTTCAGATCTTGGCTTGTAAAAGCTTGATCTAGGGGCTTGAATTCTTTCTATTCTCTTTGTTGTGTTTCCCTTCGTGTGTGAAGGAAGACCTTGTGTGATCCAGGGTGCTGTTTCCCTTCGGATGTGAAGGAGGACCTGGTGGGGTATCCAGGGCATTGTTGTTCCCTTCTGGGGTGAAGGAAGACCAGCTGAGCTGGGTGTTGTAGTGTCCATAGGGGGACTGTACCCTAGTTAGTGAAATCCTGAGGTGTTGCTCAGGGACTGGACGTACGACTCCTAAGGAAAGGAGGTCCGAACCAAGATAATTTCTTGCGTTGTGTGATTGATTCTTTGTGGGTTTGTTGTTCACACTAACCGTTACTAACCAACATCGAAGATTATTTTTGTGTATATTTTTACGTACAGGTATCACCTAGATAGATTTTTTAAAGACCCATTCACCACCCTCTGGGCTTCTCCAAAGGGCAACAAGTGGTATCAGAGCTAGTCTCTTCGACAAAGAAAGGATCCAACGATCTGAAGAGTAAAGATCCATGGAAGCCCAAGGTCACAATGAAGGTCAGTTTGTCAACCGACCACCATTGTTCGATGGAGAGGATTACACATACTGGAAAACAAGAATGGAGTACTTTCTACAAGGCCACGATTATCAGATATGGTCCATAGTAGAAGAAGGCGATCTTCTGGTCACAAATGAGAAAGCTCAGTGAACAGACGATAATAGGAAGAAGATCTTGCAGAACTGTAAAGAAAAGAGTATTCTCTGCTGTGCCCTTAGTAAAAAGGAATTCAACAGAGTTTCAGCCTGCAAATCCGCAATGGAGATGTGGGAAAAGCTTAGAATTACCTATGAAGGCACAGACAAGGTGAAGGAGACAAGAATTGATATTCTTGTTACTCATATGAAAGATTTCAGATGCAATCAGTGAGTCCATAACTCAAATGTTCAGTCGATTTACAGATATTACAAATGGATTGGCTGGACTTGGGAAAACTATGAGATTGGAGACATGGTGAGGAAAATTCTTAGATCCCTACCATCTTCATGGACTCCCAAAGTTACAGCCATTGAAGAAGCTAATGATCTAAAGAGAATAACCTTGGAAAAGCTCATGGGTCCCTTATGGCCCATGAGATAAACATGGAGAGATTAGGAGAATCCTCCAGCAGAAAGAAGTAGTCAATGCGCTCAAGGCTGATGAAGAGTTGTCAGAAGAATCACTGGACAACAGTGAGAACAACAAGGACAGTGATGATGAAGAAGCTATGCTGTCCAGAAGACTACAACAAATTCTAGCCAAAAAGAAGAAGTTTCAATCTGGCAGAAGATTCTTCAAGAAAATAAAGTGTTTAAGAAGCCAGAAGGAAAAGATCTGAGGAAAGAGAACCTACATGTTATGAGTGCAAGAAGCTCTGGACATATCAAGGCAGAGTGTCCAAAGCTCAAGACAGATGGACACAAGAAGAAAGATAACATCAGACAATTCAAGAAGAAGGCAATGGCAGCCGCATTGGAAACAGTAGCGACTCAGACAGTCAGTTGAGTTCATGCAGTGATGAAGAAGAAGCCAATTTGGCTTTCATGTCAAATACTGATGACAAGGTAACATTTGATTCCTCCTTTGATTCCTGCAATGATTCTGATTCTGATAATTTAGAGGATACATTCAATGAACTATATGATAAATATAGAGATGTATCTAATTATTGAAAGTTGGTAAGAAAACATTACTTGTTTAGAAAATACAAACTCAGATCTAAAATCTGAAAATGAGCAACTAGAAAAACATTTACTGAACTTAAAAGAAGAAATGTGTTATTATGTGAAGATCTAAAGATAAGAATGAACAAATAATTAAGTTGGAAAAATAGGCGGGCGCAGATGAACTGAAAACAGAATAAAATCATTAACAGAAGAAAATATACAGTTATCAAGCACATTAGAAAAATTCACTAATGGCAAAAACTCCCTAATATTAAAAGGTGCCAGAAGATCAGGTAGAAGAAAAATGAATAGGATATACACCCCCAGACAATGAAGAAACCATAGTTTATCCTAAAATATATCCAACGCCTAAATTTGTACATGAACAAGACACTGCATACAAGGCAGATTTCAATATATAGAAAAAATATTAAATTGTCCTGGCTATAGTCACTGTAACAAGTTAGGACATATCATAACAACATGCCCAACAAGACATAAGAAATGGATAATTAAAGGTAAATTCAATGATACTAACCAATCAGGACCCAAAAGAATTTGGTTACCTAAAACTTGATTATTTTATTTCAGGGTAACACTCGAGCATCCAAATGGTATTTGGACAGTGGGTGCTCAGGCACATGTCAGGGAATCGGAAGCTATTCACCCATCTACAACTGAAGAAGGAACAATTACCTATGGAGACAATGGGAAAGGAACAGTGATTGGCAGTGGTTCTGTGAGCAACAAAGGAAAGATAGTCATTAAAGATGTATTGCTTGTCAAAGGACTGAAGCACAATCTCATCAGCATCAGCCAGCTCTGTGACAGAGGTCATCAGATTCAGTTCAAGAGTCAAAGTGCAGCATATTAAAGAATGGAGCAGTAATTTTCGAAGCCATAGAGAAAAGAACCTGTATGCACTTCATCTTGAAGAACTCAATGATCAAGATGTTTGTTTGGCAGCAAACAAGGATCAATCAACTGAACTGTGGCACAGAAGACTGGGACATTGCAGCATAGAAGGTATGAGAAAACTGCTAAAGAATAATCTTGTGGAAGGTCTGCCAAGGTCAGCACAAAATTGATGGTGTCTGCAGACTTGTGCCAAGGGAAAACATGTTAATAATTCCTTCAAGTCAAAGACTGTAGTGACAACCTAAAAACCCTTAGAACTCCTTCATATGGATTTATTTGGGAAAATGAGAACCACCAGTCTTGGAGGAAAGAACTTCGGATTTGTTATAATTGATGACTATTCCAAATTTACATCGGTGTCATTCCTAGAACATAAAGATGATACATTTGAAAGCTTTATCAGCTTTAACAAGAAGGTTCAGAAAGACAAGAAATTCAGTATTATTAGTATTCGATCAGATCATGGAGGTGAATTTCAGAATGAGAAATTTGCAAAGTTCTGTGAAAATGAAAGGATTGAACACATTTCTCAGCACCAAAGACACCACAACAAAATGGAGTTGCTGAGAGGAAGAATAGAACTCTATTGGACATGGAAAGAACAATGTTGTCAGAATAAATTTGCCAAGATACTTTTGGGCTGAAGCAGTGAACACAGCAAGCTATATTATCAACAGAGTAATGATCAGGCCAATCCTAAAGATGACTGCATACGAACTGTTTTAAAGGAAAGAAGCCAAAGATCAGCCACTTTAGTACATTTGGATGTCCTTACTTCATTCATAATATGGAAAAAGGGACATTGGTAAGCTGGATGCCAAATCAGATGAAGGCATCTTCATGGGGTACACCTCTAAACCCAAAGCTATAGAGTATTTAATAAACACACTTTATTAATTGAACAGTCTATGCATATTATTTTTGATGAAACTAACCCTTCCTTGAGAAAGGAAGAAGACATGATAATGATGATGCAATGAACTGTCCAAGAAACTAAAGAATACATCAATTGAGGACAAGGATGATCACCTCTGGAAGACATGCAATAAGAGGAATTACACATGAAAATCTTCCAAAGGAGTGGAGATACAAGAAAGATCACCCACCTGGAATATTATTGGTGATCCATCTGTTTGGGTAAGAACAAGAGGTAACATGATACCCTGTGATTATTTAGCATTTGTCTCTCAATAGAGCCGAGAACTGTCAATGAAGCTCTTGGTGATGAATCTTGGATCTTGGCCATGCAAGATGAACTAAATCAGTTCAAGAGAAACCAAGTGTGGTCACTTGTTCCTAGACCATCAGACCATCCAGTTATTGGCACCAAATGGGTGTTCAGAAACAAATTGGATGAGGATGTTGTGATCTTAAGAAACAAGGCCAGACTGGTAGCTCAAGGCTATTACCAAGAGGAAGGCATAGATTTCGATGAAACCATGCACCTGTAGCTAGACTTGAGGCTATTAGAATATTACTTGCATATGCATCAGCATTAGACTTAAAACTATTTCAAATGGATGTCAAATCTGCATACATAAATGGTTTTATAAAAGAGGAAGTTTATGTGGAACAATCCCCAGGTTTTGATGACACAGAATTTCCTAATCATGTTTTCAAACTTCATAAAGCTTTATATAGATTAAAGCAAGCACCTAGGGCCTGGTATGAAAGGCTTAGTTCTTTTCTTCCAAACCATGGTTTCAGTAAAGGTCAAGTAGATAGCACTCTATTTGTAAAATGAAAAGTTAAAAGCATACTACTTATACAGATTTATGTGAATGATATTATCTTTGGATCTACTGATGAATCCCTTTGCAAGTATTTTGAAAAGTTGATGCAGGAGAATTTGAGATGAGCATGATGGGAGAGCTAAATTATTTCCTTAGACTACAAATCAAGTAAGGAAAAGAAGGAACTCACATCTGCCAAGCAAAGTACACAAAGAACTTTGAAGAAATTTGGATTCGATAATGCCAAGCCACTGTCAACACCAATGATACATCAACAAGATGGACAGTGACAAAGATGGTAAGAAAGTGGATCAAAGGTCTACAGAGGTATGATAGGTTCACTGCTTTATTTAAAGCTAGTAGACCCGATATTCTATTTAGTGTATGCATGTTGCTAGGTATCAACGCAGATCCTAGAGAATCACATTTAATCACTGTGAAATTTTTTTTTAAGATTTAGCTAGAACTCATGATTTAGGTCTGTGGTATCCAAAATCTTGTGAAATTAATTTAGTAGGATACTGTGATGCTGACTATGCTGGATGCAAGTAGATTGAAAAAGCACCAGTGGTTGTTGTCATTTCTTGCAGGGTGTTTGATATCCTAGTCATCAAAGAAACAAAATTCAGTGGCACTGTCTATAGCTGAAGCTGAGTACGTGGCTGCTGGAAGTTGTTGTACACAACTCCTATGGATAAAGCAACAACTGAAGATTTTGATTAAATATCAAATCGATTCCACTATTGTGTGACAACACTAGTGCTATCAATCTCACCAAAAATCCAGTTCAACATTCAAGGACCAAGCATATTGAGGTTAGATATCATCTCATTCGTGATCATGTTGCAAATGGTAATATTGAAATACCTTTTATTGATACAAACGGTCAGTTAGCAGACATTTTCACAAAAGTCTTACCTGAAGAGAGATTCACATCTCTTAGACGGGAATTGGGCATGTGTAATTTGTGAAAAGATTTTTGTTTAAAACTGACATAAATTTTCAGAATTAATTAAATTTTTCCCTCCATGGATTTAAGCAAAAGAAATTCAAATTATCATTCCTGGCCTCTCTTTTATTAAAGTCGGTTTGAATAGTCAAACTCATTTGTCTTTTTCTGCCACCTTTTTGGCGCCTCACTTTCCAGAAAGCATTTATTTCATTCAAAATCGATGTGGGAACGATTCATCTCCTATCTTCCACCTTTTTCCCTCTTTCATCTGGTTGCCTGAGCCGATGCCCTAACGATTCAGACATCGACTCTCTGCAATTTTGAAGCTCTCTCTCCTTCCCGCGACAAATTCTTGAGGGCTTTCACTCCTTCTTCCTTCTCAACCCCTTCTCAACCCTCCAGAACCCTGTTCACCTGATTCCATGGCCGCATCCGTCATCTCCGAAGTCTTGGGGGCTACGGTGCTGAGTCCTTACTCCTGAGCAGCAGGAGAGGTTCACGTTTGTGAAGACCAAGGTTTGTGGGAACAAGGCAGTGGATGTAGCTGATCTCTAGAAGAACGGCATGCACAGTGTAGTAGCAGCAGTGAGCAGGATGCAGTGGATGGGAATCACCACCTTCTCCAAGGTAAGCTTTCCAGACCTCGTGAAGGCTTTTTATGTATGCTTAAGATGAGGGGCAGACGGGTCTCTGGTTTCATCTGTCAAGGGAACCCAGATTAAAATAGATCGTGAGTTATTGCATTTGTTTTTTGGAGTGAAGACATCCGGCACAGTGGGGTTCACACCATGGATGCCCAAGCTAAAGGTCTTGGCATTGTAGGACCAGGGTTTAGACTGAGAGATGGGAAAATAGATATCAATCAATTCAATGCATTCAACCGTCTTCTACACTTTATTGTCTGTCAAATTCTAGTTCCTAGAAGTGCAACTTTTTCAACATGTACCAAGGCAGATTCAGATATGATGTTCTGGCCATACAGAACAAGGAGATCAACATGGCCGAAGTAATGATAGAGAGGATGAAGTTTGCCCGTGATCAGATTTGGGATACAAAGAGCAAGCTTAATGTCTCTTTGCCCTATCCCATTTGCTTACCAAGATCTTCAAACACTTCGGTGTTGATCTATCTGGGGCAGTAGTTGAGAAGATGGGCCAAGCAATTAGGTCCAGAAATCTGATAAAGAGTGGTTTCTCAGTTGTTGATGGAGTTTGGTCTAAGACCTCTGTGGCAGAAGGAGAGGCCATCATAGGGTATATTCCTGATGTTCAGGAAGAATTGCCAGAAACATCAGCAGAACCACAGCAGTAGAATCAGCATCAGTTGAGCCAACAGTACCAGCAGTTCCAGACCCACAGCAGGATCATCAGAGTTGTCAGCACAAGCAGCAGAGCAAACAGAAGTAGCAGGGTCCCTGTAGTGGCAGTTGAATCTCAACCTCCAGAAGAACCAGTAGAGCAGTGGTAGGTGCAGCAGATCCTTGCCCACCTCCATTGTTGCCTCTATCCTTAGAGAGGTGTTGGATCCTATTCACTCCACTTCAGTCTCCAGAGGTTGGTGGAGTTTCAGTGAAGAAGTTGTGGCATCAGGCCACATTGAAGAATCAATTGCACAGCAGCTGTTCAGGAGAAGCAAACAATTGCTCCTGAAGACATTGTAATGGAAGATGCTCCCATTCAGGGGGAGCAAGAGAGGATGGAAGTAGATGCCCTGTTGAGGGGGAGCAGTTGAAGGAAGCTCAAGAAGAGACAGCTGTGGCTTCAGGCCACACTGACATTCATTGTGGCAGACAAGTCAGTTCCAGCAGTAGATGATATTCCAATGATAAGAATGGTGGAACTCAGGAGGAGGGACATGAAAATCCTCTAGATTATGATGCTAGAGATGGGGAGACAGCAAGCTCCTCAAACTCTGAGGCAGATGATCAGCAGCCTCTAGCACCAGAGGCAAGGATGAAGGGGAAGGAGTGGCATTTGAAGTCCCTCTTCTTGCAGATGCTCCATGTCAAAGGACCCAGAGGCAGAGGATTGTGATTCAGCTAAAGCCATCATAGAAAGACTAGATGTTCAAGGAGAAATCTTGTGCTCTTTGCAGTCTGATGTCAATTCAATTTTCATGATCTAGGCCTCCACCTCAAAAGAAATGTTACAAGTAAGGAATGCAATGAAATGGTTCAATAAGGAAATGGGATCCATGAAGGCCTTACTTTGAGAAGTTCTGCAAGCCATAAAAGCTCAAGCACCTCCTCCTCCTCTGAGCCTCCTACATCAGCAGTAGAAATGGAAGGGCCATCTGTGGTGTCAGAAGAAGTTCCTTTGGAGTCAGGGCCATCCACGCCCTCAGTTCAGAAGCAAGGGCCATCAGGGCCTCCAGCTGAAGGGTCAGAACCATCTAAGCAGGCAGGGAGCAACCAGATTTCAGCAGAAGAACCTGTTGTAGATCCAGTGCCCCAACTTCTTCTCCCTCTCAAACCCCTGCTCCTCCATCTCCTCCTTCCTCCACTGCTCCACCTGCACCTCCAACCTTTAAGCATCCACACCCTAGAATCATCTCCTCACCAGCACCTTTTTCTTCTCAATCCACCACCTCCCTTTCCTCCACCTCCTCCTATCTTTGAGTTCCTCCAGCCTCATCATCAGCTGGAGCCTCCTCCTCTGGTCCCTCATCATCCTGGACCATCTATCACACCTCTTCTCTCCACCATCCCTTTTTCATCCTCATCCTCCTCCCTCCTTCATCACCATCATTCCAGAAGGAGCTCAAATTGATGGTCCCTATCTGAGCCCCATCAAAGATGAATTTGAGAACACTATTCTTGGATCTGTTCTCAAAGTTGGCCAGCATATTCATGTCTCTGATCCCTCCTGTCCTCCCTCTAAGAAAAGAAAAACCTCTTCATCTTCTAATCCGTTGTATCCTCCCTTGTGTTTTTTCTCACGGAGGTCACTAAAACACAGGCCTCTCTATAGGGAATACCTCACCAAGGTTGTCTTTGCCACCCTCTTCAATCTACCTTTCCTAACCTTTCTGACCATCTTTAACCATCCTACCTTACACCTCTCTTACCAAGGTTGTCAAGGCCAAGATCTTCTCTTCTGCTCAATCCCTATCTGAAGAAGAATGGGCACGCTCAAATAAGGTCCTCTACAACAAGTTTCTCTCTCCAGATCTGAAGTGTTTTCCTCCGAGGGATCACTCTCTCACCTTGTCAAATGGTTTCTGCTCCACCATAACACTCCTGGGCTCCCTTCATCCAGAAAGAGATCAAGATGATCAGGCAATTCAAGATGTTTAATGATTATAGGTATCTTCATCATTTACCTGAAGTCCAACTCAATCAGTTCAGGCAAGCCATCCGAAATCTTGGACCTAAGCTTGGCACTGCAGCAATTCAAGTAGACTTGCTACTCTTCAGCTTCCAGAGGCTACATAACTTCCTCCCCTTCACTCTTTGCTCATGGATACACCAGTGGCTCAGTTATTTTTGATCATTTTGCACGAGTGATGGGCAGAATCAAAGTTTAGAAGGGCAGTGTGTAGCTTTCCCCAGATTTATCTTTAGGGAGGACCACCTAGGCCACATTCGTGCTGAGATTCTAGCCCTTGCCTTGTCAGAATGTGAAAGACTGACACCTGCAGTGTGGCCCATTCTATCCCTTATCTGCTCAGAAATTGTCAGATACAAATGTAACCTTAGCCAAGGAATGCCACCCTCCAATCTCCGCTGCAACCTTTCTGGATATGAATTCCCTCCACCTTGTAAAGGATCCTCTTCAATTTGGGTGGAAAGGTACAAAGTCTATGTCGCCATGCGCCAGAAATTGAAGCATAGGCAGATCTTCTATCCTGTTTTCCTTTAATCAGTTTCTTGCCTGTGCTAGCTTTGGAAAAGTCACCTATTACAAGGCATCCTTGGACAGAGATCCGTACAATGATTTTTTGAAGCTCAGTTGGTCCTCACCTAAAAAGAATGGTTCCCTCTATGGGATAAAATTATTCTGTTGGCCCTGGACCCTTCAAGACTTACTTTGAGAGGCAGGAGAGCAGGCCTGGGAGATTATTTCATTTTGCCTCTCTTTTATCTCCTGCTTATTACTTACCTGTACCTCCCCAGTCTTAATGAAATATCTTTGTTTGTGTGCTCCTATATCTTTTCTCTTCATTCTTTGTCTCAGATTATCTTTTGGCTTACTGACAAAAAGGGGGAGAAAATACTTAGTATGTCTGAAATACATTCTGCAAATGTTGAGATATTTTTTATCCATGCTTATTGTTAAATTTTGTCATCACCAAAAAGGAGAGATTGATGATCAGTCTGTCCCCATGTATTACCTAGTTATTATTATTATTATTATTATTTTTTGGTGATCAAAAAAATTCCTTCAATAATTTCTAAGATATATTTCATAAGTCTTAATGTACAAAAATTATACCAAGGTCACACAAACCAATGATTGGTAAGCATTACCTCTCTGAAGCTTTTATCTTGTCCAGATCATATTTCTCTAAGTCACATCGACTTCTGTTGAAAGTCACAACGACTTCCTTTAGCTATAACGATTTGAATTCATAACGATTTCTTAAGTGTCTGAACGACTTCTTTAATTGTGACATCATTTGATTACAAACAATCGTCCTCACAACGATTCTATAAGTCATCACAATGATTTCTTCAGAACTCATAACGACTTGCCCGTCACAACGATTTCTTAAGTTATCATAACGATTTTCTTCGGTGACACAACGACTTGCTTTCTATAACGATTTGTTAAGTGTTTCACAACGATTTCATCGGTGAACACAATGACTTGCTTTCTATAACGATTTGTTAGTGTTTCACAACGATTTCATCGGTGAACACAACAACTTACTTTCTATAACGATTTGTTAAGTGTTTCACAACGATTTCTAAGGTGAACACAACGACTTGCTTTCTATAACGATTTGTTAAGTGTTTCACAATGATTTCTTAGGTAAACACACAGAGATACAAGCATTCAAATTCTTCTACAAGTCGTCTAGAGCCAAGAATCTCATTCCTCATCATCTTTAGCTCTTCGCTCTCTAAGTTGTAATAGAATTTCCAAGAGAGCCCGTGTAGTTCTGAGAGTGTGCCTTGTTTAGATCTCTTGCTCTCAGTGCTTGTTGCTTCAGATCTTGGCTGTAAAAGCTTCATCTAGGGGCTTGAATTCTTTCTATTCTCTTTGTTGTGTTTCCCTTCGTGTGTGAAGGAAGACCTGGTGGGATCTAGGGTGCTGTTTCCCTTCGGATGTGAAGGAGGACCTGGTGGGTATCCAGGTTGTTGTTGTTCCCTTTTGGGGTGAAGGAAGACTAGCTGAGCTGGGTGTTGTAGTGTCCATATGGGGACTGTACCCTAGTTAGTGAAATCCTGAGGTGTTGCTCAGGGACTGGACGTAGGACTCCTAAGGAAAGGAGGTCCGAACCAGGATAAATTCTTGCGTTGTACACTACTTGAGTTATTAAGAGATGCATTTCCAGAGCCAAATGAATTACCTGAGACTTTCTATTAAACAAGAAAGATGAAAAAAGATCTTTGACTTGATTATGAAAAAATAGATGCATGTGAAAATAATTGTATGTTGTTTTGGCAAGGAACAAAAACAGATGGTTTACATAATTGTGCAGAATGTGGTTCAGATAGATGGGATATGAACAATGGGAAAAAAATCCCAAACAAGACATTGCACTATTTTCCTTTAATAACAAGATTACAAGGATTATATATGTCTTTAAAAATAGCCTCTTTTATGACATGGCATGCAGATGGTCGCACAAAAAATGATGGAAAATTAAGGCATCCAGCTGACTCTATAGTTTGGCAAGATTTTGATCGTGAACATGCATCACTTTCATCAGAGATTCGCAATGTCAGACTTGGTTTGGCAAGTGATGGATTTAATCCGTTTAGATCACTATCAAGTACTTACAGTATATGGCCTGTTGTTCTAATACCTTATAACTTGCCACCATGGATGTGCATGAATGAATCTAACTTGATATTATCTTCTATCATACCTGGTGAGAAGTCACCAGGAATGAAAATTGATGTATATCTTCACCTCTGATTCATGAATTGAAATTACTATGGCATGGAGGTGTAGAGACTTATGATGCTGTAAGAAAAGAATCATTTAAGATGCAAGCAATTATATTGTGGACCATTAATGACTTCCTGGATATGCACATTTATCTAGATGGAGCACTAAGGTGAGAAAGCTTGTCTAGTATGTAATGATGAGACAGAGAGGGCAATGGTTGAAGCATTCTGGTAAACATTGCTATATTCATCAACGGCAATTTCTTAAATCAAATGATAAATTTCGCACTCAAAGTTCTGCATTTAACGGAAAAATTGAATTAAGAGACAGACCTACAAGAAAATCTGCCATTGATGTGATGGAACAATTGATTTGTTTAAGAAAACAATTGACAAAAAATAAAATCCAAAGGTCAACAATCATATAAGACAGGATGGAGGAAGGATAGTATCTTCTTTCAATTGCCATATTGGAAAACCATAGCCTTACGACATAACTTGGATGTGATGCACATTGAAAGAATGTATGTGAGAGTTTGATATATACTTTTTAGATGTTGATGGCAGATCAAAGGACACTTATAATGCTCGTCTTGATTTACAAGAAATGAAGATAAGACCATCACTGCATCCATGTGTCAACAGTGCAACCAATAAATTGTGTTTACCTGCTGCTTGTTTTACAATGTCAAAGGAAGAGCAAGTTGACTTTCTTCGGTGTTAAAAGAAGTAAAGGTTCCTAGAGTATATCTTCTAATATCTCACAATGTGTGCAAGTTGATGGGAGGAAAATAATTGGATTGAAAAGCCATGACTGTCATATCTTGTTGCAACAACTACTTCCAATTGCTCTTCGAAAAGTGTTGCCAGCACATGTCATTTCGACTTTGACTGGTTTGTCTTCATATTTGGAATCTTTGTTCAGAAGAACTTGATGTTGATTCATTATCTAAAATGGATTCAGACATAGCAGAAGTGCTTTGTAACATGGAGAAATTTTTTCCACCATCTTTCTTTGATGTGATGGTGCATCTAGTAGTTCACTTATCAGAAGAGGCCAAGTTAGGTGGTCCAGTTCAGTATCGATGGATGTACTTTGTTGAGAGGTATGAGTAATTTTCCCTTTTTTTCATAGTGTTGAATTTTTAAATTTATCACGATGAAGATATTACAATTCAACTTATTTTGCGTAGGTTTCTTATGACATTGAAGTCATATGTTCGTAATAGAAGATATGTGGAGGCATCAATTGCTGAAGGATATTTAGCAAAAGAGTGCATGAATTTTTGCTCAAGATACTTACATGACAAAAGTGAAGGAAGTACTAATAATGTCGCAATTCAATGAAATGGTTCTAATGATCAAATTGAAGTTCCTGGATTTGAAGTATTTGCATATGACTGTCATCCAATAAAAGGAGGGGGTTGGAAGGATTTAGATGATCTAACATTGCAACAAGCTATCAGATATGTCTTATTTAATTGTGATGCATTGAAACCAATTATTGAGTAAGTAATTTAGTTGCTTATTAGAACTATTATGTCACCAGTATTTTATTTGTTATTAAAGTCACAACATTGGCATGTATATAGGAAACATATCAATGAGTTGAAAGCAACAATGTTGGTGCTACACAAAAGAACTTGATGACCTTCATTTCAAGGAGTTTCCTATGTGGTTTTAAATCATGTAAGTGACATCTATATAAGTATATGTAATTTAATTCTATCTCTATATAAGCATATCATTTAATTTTTTATTCTTTTTTGTATGTATATGAATGATGTGATGGTTTGGATGAACAAGCATCAAAATGCTTAGATGGTTAGCAAAGGACCATCTAATAGAGTTCGATATTATACTGGTTTTGACATTAATGAGAATATTTTCATACCCAAGAGAGGGACAATAGAGGAAAATGTCAAAATAGTGGAAGTATTGTAGCAGTACAAACTCCGGATCAAGGAATGGTGTCATATTATGGAATTGTATAAGATATGATACGTTTGGATTATATGGACAATTTGGTATTATTTTGTTCAAATGTGATTGGATAATGTTTTTCATAAAGATGGGTTGAAGGTGGATAAATATGGATTTACTCTTGTCAATCCTAATTGTCTTTTACGTACTAAAGAGCCGTTTGTATTTGCTTCTCAAGCACAACAAGTTTTTTTATATAAGTAATCCACGTGAAAAGCCTTGGCATGTAGTTGTGATGACGAAGCCTCGAGATACATATGCAATGGGAGATAAAAAAAGTGATGACATTGTTGAAACTTTACTTCAAAGCACTACGCACAAGGAGAATCTTATAGAAAATATTTTGGCTGAAATTGGAGAAATAGATATTTCAAGGAAAGATGTAGATGCAATAGAACTTGATTGGTATGTCTATCTTTTTAATTTCTGTATAAAGGTTTTGATTCTCTGTTTACTCTTGTAATAGAACATGTTTGGTATGTTTGATTTTCTTAATCTCTATGTGCAGATTTTTGAAGAGATGGAAAAACATAGTGTCACACGCAAAAATGCTAAAGAGATTGCTATTCGTGAACAAGAAAGTCAAATAAATTTCATGACTGACTCTCATCCTACATTGCAAATTTACAACCCCATGTTGAAAATGCATCACAGAATCTCTTATCTGCGAATGATGAAAATCCACTTCCCCAACACAAGCAGACACATCATCTTCAAGGAAAAGAACTCGTGGTCCAACAATGAAAAGGAATATATATAATATGCCACCTGGACAACGACTTAAAGTTCAGTTTGATGAGTTAAATAGACCATTGGTTGTAATGCTATTGAATTTGCACATTTTTTATGTAGTATGGCTCGCAATGGTGATTTGTTGCCTATTGATGTATTTGATTGGAGATACATGCAAGAACAAAATATCAATGAATGTTTAGAATCAGTGAGGGTAAGTAACAATCTAACTTGTATTATTGTTTTTCATAATAATTTCTCTCTCGATAACTAACATTTATTATTTATTTTGCAGACAAGTTTGAATTTGAGGATCGTCATAAGAATTATGTGGTTGAATCACTCTCTAAAAAGTGGAAAGATTACAAGGAAAGATTGAAGAAAGTTTATTTCAATCCTAATGGAGATAACCCATGCCCACAACAATTTATAGTTGAGGAACAATGGAAGAATTTAGTCCAACATTGGAAGATGATACTAGAAATGTAAAAGAATTTTGAATTAAATGTGTTATGAAATGTTTGGAGTTGTTTTACCATAACTAATATGTTTTTGATAATGTATAAAGAAAATATCAGAGATCAATAAGAGAAATCGTGCAAAACAACAGATGATTTCTATGACTGGACCAAAGACCATTGCCATCCGACAACATGACTATGTAAATCTTAACTTAGTCCTTATAATCATTTATATATTGTCTACTTTATGTTATAATTTCTTTATATAGATGTATAGTTATACTAATTTGATATTTTTTATGACTGAAGGAGGAAAAATGGGACAAAAAATGTCATTGATCCAGACATTTAAAATGATGTACACAAGAAGACTGGAGAGCCATCCACTGACCTTGCAGCTGAAAATTTTATATATATGTTAATATTCTTGCAAGTTGATTTCAGAGTTTTAAACTTACATATTTTACTAATGTTTGTGTTATATTTTTGTGTTAGGTTGAGGTAGACAAAATAGCAGCAAGTCATTCAACAAATGATTATGAGAATATTGTCATTGCAAATGAGAATGAAATCATAAATCAAGTGTTAGGAAAAGAGCATGCAGGTAAACCTAGATGTTGTGGTTCATTTTTCACATCTACAGATGTTTAGGGCTCAATGAAAAAATGGGTAAGCTAGCACATCACTGTCCAAATACACATGAGATGAGAGAAGAATTTGTTTCTATGAAAGTAAATGGTTGAGATGGAAACAAAGTATGCAACTTTACAGGAACAGTTACATATTGTGAGCAATGGAAGAAATGAACATGTATGTATTTTTGTATATATATTTTACAATTTTTTCATCGATTTATTATGTTTGCATTTTGATGTTATATTAAATTACAAAAAAATTATCTTTGGAGCTTTAGGTTGTTGCTGGAAACAATGGTGTCTTAAATGGAAGATCCAATAGAGAAAATTATGTCAATCATTCTGCAACAACTGAGTCTTCAGCTGGCAGTTATGTGGTTCCTTTACCGGTAAGTATTTTTTAAAATTATGAAAATGACTTACCTGATATTGTATATTGATTATCTAGAGTTGGTTTCAACTTGAGTAAATGATGATCTTCTTATATTTGCAGCCTAGTCAACCAAATGACATCAATAATGTTGTACAAGAAGAATCGGTGTGTTGTATATACTTTTTAGAATCTACGCTCAAATAAATGTGTGTTTGATTATTTAATTCTTTATATCTTTTGGAAAAGAACACATGCTATCTACTTGATTTACTTTTGATCGTATGGCGGAAGGAAAAATAATTAGCAAGGATCCAAGAAAAGAAGTGGATGGACAACCTTTGGGTGATGAATATTATGAAGTTTATGTGACTAAAGTCTTACATCCTAATATGAGGTTGCCATCAAACTTGCGCAAAACATTGAGACAATGTGAAGGAAAATCTATTTCATGGATAAAAAATCTTGTAAGTTCTAAATTTCTTGTTTACAAAATTTACCTCTAATTATATCTTCAATATTCATTTTATCATTTTGTCATAATGAAATTTTATTGCAGCAACTCGAAGGGAATGCTAAATAAAGATAGATATGTTGGTATAATTACATGAACTCTTATGCTAGTATAAATATTTTGTATTTTTTATGAAATAATTCTATTTCCTAGTAAGTTTTGTACTTCCTTAATTTATTAA
Source organism: Colocasia esculenta (assembly GCA_014218235.1). Classification (NCBI taxonomy): domain Eukaryota; kingdom Viridiplantae; phylum Streptophyta; class Magnoliopsida; order Alismatales; family Araceae; genus Colocasia; species Colocasia esculenta. Next base: position 69,963,493 of record CM024756.1, read on the forward strand.
TAAAATTTGGTTAATCTTTTTTTAGGTACTTTCAAGAGAAGATGATGATGGATGCTTACAAAGTTATGAAGATCATGTGGTTCTCACATTTGGATAGTTGTGGATAGTCTTTTTTTTTTTACATTTCTAAATAGAGTTGTGTACTCAAATGCACTTTGAGTGTATATTATCATAACAACATGGATGTTAATATTTCACTTATGACTTTGTATCTTTTTGTCATTTAATATCATATATTTGTAATCTTCTATTGTCAAAAAATGTTTTCATTGTATATTTAACAAAAAAATTTGTTTGTCATTAAAAATTATTTTTGAGAAAAGTCTTTAAGTGGATTTGCCATTAATTTTTTACAGGTTATATAGTGAACAAGAATCCTTTTAAAAGATAATAGTTTGTATATGATGTTAGTATAGAAGGCAAAAAAATTTCCTTATTGTAATATATTTTGACAACTTAGAAGCCAAAATCTTCTACCATCTTAAGGAATAGATGACAAAAATATTGCCTTCTATTAGATCTTAAAAGGCAGAAATTATAGCCTTCTAAAAAAATAGACAACACAAACTTTTGTCATCTAATAGTGCTATAACTGCCTTCTATCATGAGTTTATAAGGAGCAAAAAATTTGCCTTCTATAATTATCATTTCTGCCTAATAAAATTTTTGCCTTCTAAAATATATTTTCCGCCTTCTATTTGAATAGAAGATGGTCCAAAAGAAGGTAGGACATAATCCGCCCTCTTTCCGCCTTCTAATAGAACATAAGGCAGATTTTTTACACTTTAAAAGGCAGAAATTACTGCCTTCTATCGTTGTTTTTCTACTAGTGTATGTCACGTGTGTGGCGAGTGTGGTTGCTCGATGTGTTCATACCGTGGTGGCACGGTTGGCGTTGGACTCACTGGCGGTGGACCCTGCATGTGGTGTGGCCTTTGCTAGTGCAGGGTTGTTGCTTGTGGAACTGGTGGAAGGTATCCTTACCTTGTTGGTTGTCCCCCTCTAGTTGGGGTGTGCTGTGTTGGTCTTGTGTGTGGTCTCTTGTCTGTGCGTGGTTGTGCACTGTGCTCTTCTTAGTCAGCATCATTGCTCAAGCTAAGCAGATGTTCTGTGTGCTGTGTTGCATCATTGGTTGAGCGCTGCAACACTTGTCTGTGGTTGTGGTCGGCCTAGTGCATGCTAGTTGTGAGCTCTGGTGAGGTCCTCCCGGAGTCCTTCTCTGTTGGTTTTGGCGGAAGTGAGTTTTTCCCAGAACTGTGCTGTGCTTGTTTCTGGTTGTTGTTGCGTTACCCTCTAGGTCGAGGTGCATCGCTTGGTTGCTCTGTGTTCCGGTGAGGTTTCCTCGAATCGTTTGTTGTTGTCTTGGTAAGGGTTTCTCCCAAGCTGTTTTGTGCTCGTTTTTGTTGTTGTTGTGCTGCTTCAGGGCTTGAGGTATGTTGTTGATTTGGCTAGTGTTTATGGCTGGTTTTCCCAGAACTGTGCCTTGGTGGTTCTGGTGGAGGTTTTCCCAGGATCAGCTTGGATTGCTTCTGCAGTTTTGCTTGCTGCGGTGTTCTCTCTAAAGGTTTGTGTTGTTTGGTCATTTGGGTTGTGCATTCTTGTGAAGGTTTATCCAAGGATCGCCCTTTGTCATTTCTGGCAGAGGCTCTTACCGAAAGTGCTCTATGTTTGTTTCAGACCACCGTTGTATTGCCTCTATGGTTCGAAGTGTGCCGTTTGGTTGGTTGCGTTCTGGTGAGGTTTCTCCCAGAATGTCTCTTGGCACTTTTGGTGGAGGTTCTCCCCAAAGCTTCTTTGTGTTGTTTTGGTTGTCGCTACTCTCTCTCTCTGTAGAGATGAGCTGTCATTGTTGCCGGTCGGACTGTCTACATTACAGTCTGCTTGGGCATTTTCGGTCAAGGTGTTATGCCCATGGCCATGCATCTCGCTGCTGTGTTCGCCAGCTTGTCTCATTGTTCGTTTCCAAATTTATCGATTGCGCTGTTGGGACTTTGTGTGTCCCCATGGCTCGGATAGTTTGTTTCATTTTCCTATGCCCGACGTGCTCTCTCAAATGGTGGTCTGGTGAGTGTAGTGGGTGTTTGGCTGGATGTGCTTCTTGTGGAAGTGTCAGTTATGCATTATGGTTTTGCCTCTCGCGTGTGGAAGACTCGTTGCATGTCTCCTTCCTCTGTTTTTCATTGGTTGGTTGGGGTGGTGATGCTCCACTATGGTGTTGTGTCACCAGGGTGCAAATCGTCACGACCTTCTGGTGGAATTATCTTCCCTTGAGCTGTTTTTGGGTTGAGCTGGTTGCTCCCCTCATGATGTCGTTATCTTGTGGCATCGTGGGTCTGCGGACCTGTTCATGCCATTTTTCATTGATTGTTTCTTGCTGCCTCCCTAGACATTTGGGGCAATGGGTCCCTGTTGGTTTCGTTCGAGGTAGTATCACTTTCTTCTTAGGTTGCTTGCGTGAGCATTTGTTCCGCTGTGCATTGGTTTTTCTTGGTTGGCTTGCTCGTGTGAGCGTTATTTCGATGTGTGCTCCATTGTGCCTCAGCTTGTGCCTTAGAGGCTTTTTGTGTCATCATTTTGGTGTTTGGCCCCTCTATTAGTCGCGATGGAGGTGGTGCTTCTTGCTCTTGCGCGCTAGGGAGTTGTTGTGGTCTTTTGCTCCGTGTTCTATGTGCTTTGTGGAGCCGAGGTGGTTGTGCACTCTTGAAGTTGTTGTCGGCTTTCTATGCATTTCTCTTGCGGGTCTCTGGTGGAGAGTCCCCTTCAGTGGGCCCTGTGGCATCTCGGGTTGTTGGTGCAGTTGTGTGTACTGCACCTTGAGTGTTTTCTTTGATGGTTCGTGTTTTTTGTGACACAAAGGCTGGGGTCGATGAGCCCTATTGTGCCCTTTTATGCTTGCAGATCTTTACGTGTGACTTTTTTGCAGGTCTCTGGTGAAGAGGCCTTCCTGTTAGCCATGTTGTTTCGGCCATTGGTGCAACTGTGTTGCCCTTTGCTTAGGTTTGGTGCGTGTGGTAGCACTGTGTGCTAGTGCACGAGTGTTTCATTTTTGAGCCGTCTGGAGCCTTGGTGCATTGTGTTGTACCTTGGGTGGCTCCTTGTTCTTGTTATAGCACCATGTGTTGTGCGTGTGCCTGTTCCTGAGATTTGTGTGTCATTTCAAGATTTCACTCGATGTTGGAGGTGTTGAGTTTTCCGCCTTTGGGACACTTTCTGCTCGCCCATGCCTCGTGGTCGTACCATTACCGCTATGGGGTGGCTGCTTTGCCTTGTCTAGGTAGCCCTATCGGTGGTACGCCAGGCTTTGGTCGTAGCATGTGTTTGGGTTTTCCCTCTCACTTTGGGAGCTTGTGTGTTCGGTTGTGGTACCCTACTTCGGTTTGGGTCCCTCCGAGGTCGACGTGTTGTCCTCGACCTCTGCAGTTGTTTCAGATCCTGTGTGGTTGTCATGTTGGTACCCGCGCTAAGCCCTGTGTGCGCGTGGCGGGTGTGCCACCAACTCCACGTTGGTTCTCCGTCGTGCGTGGTGTTGGTGAGTCTATAAGCCGATGGCGGTGTCTCCTGTCGGTTCTTCCGATGATAGTGCGGTCTATTAGCTTTCTAGCACTCGACCACATGGTTTGTCGACGTTGTGAGGTGCCCAGTTTTTGCTTAACGTTAGACAACTTTTGTGCTTCCGTCATGATATGTTGCATTGTGGAGTGTGTAGTTTCCCAGTGTCGAGGCTCCGCGTGAGTTTAGTGTCCTTGTCGGACCGCAAGGAGGTCTGGATGAGACCTAGCGGCGGTAGTGGATGTTGTTTTCGCATGTTGAGGTTTCTCCGCATGTGTTAGCTATCCTAGTTGGGCCGCGAGCAAGGTCTGGGTAAGACCTAGCGGTGGCGGTGGACGCTGTTTCGTGCATTGAGGATTCTCCACGAGCGTGTTCTCGCTCTGGTTCTTGTCTCTCACGTGGCTTCTCAGTTGGGCTGCTGACCGATCCTAGCTGCTGGTAGTAGCGTGAGATTTTTCCCCTGAGTGTTGTGCTTGACTCTCAGGCATTTTTCATGGTTGTTGTCAGCAACTATGTGCTCTGTCAGGTTTCGCTGGGGATAGAGTGAGTTGCTTACCGACAATTTTCGTGTTGCTGTCGGCAACTGTGTCCTCTGTCGGGTTTTGATGGTGACAGAGTGGGTTGCTGGTCGGATGGTCCCAATAGCAGGGTCTGTTGGTGGCTATAGTCGTGCTTTTTTCGACTGGTGTTTTTCTGCCGTTCGGTTCGGATTTGGCATTGCTCGGCACCTGTGGGGTTGTCGTCCCGGTTGGACACCCCACGTGCGGCTAGAGTAAGTCGTTGGTTTCTCGGCTTGGTGCTCCACCCGCGTTTGGAGCGTGTTGTGAGCCGTTAGGTTTTTTGGTTGTGTGCTCCCTGTGTGTTTGGGGCTCATTGTGTGAGCCGTTGGTTTTCCGGCTTCATGTGCATCGTGCACGTTTAGCAGTGTGGTTGTTGCGACAAGGAGTCATGGTGAGACTTAGTGGCTCGTCGCACCCACGCTTTATGTGCTCCGTGCGTGTTTGGCTATGCGATTGTTGCCACGAGGAGGTCGTGTTGACACTTAGCAGCTTCCTATTCTTCATTTCGTTCCTTGGGATCTTTTGGGTGTGCCCTAAATTTTGAGGACAAAATTATTTTAAGAGGGGTAGAATGTGAGACCCAACTTCCTAGCTTTCCGTCTGGTGTCTTGGATGACTGGCCACTAACGCGTCCCAGTTGGGCGAAGCGTTAATGTGGCGTCGTGGGTGTCCGACGCGATTGTCATCCTTGTCGCGACCGATTTGTGTGTCACATTCTTGTCACGCCTTACTTCTCCATCGTGTATTTGTGTCGCGCCCGGTGAACGGGTTGCGACAATGTTCTGTGCCTTTTGTCGTCTGGTAGATGTCTGGGTGGTAGGCGTGTCAGTACAACCTATCGTGTTGCCGCAGCATCCAAGGGGGACGCGTTCTTGTCATAGTGCATTGACCGCGACGCATCGCCCCATCGCATCTTGGGTGTTGAAGGCTTATGGCCTTGGCCAGTGACCCCTTCTCCCTTTTTCTCCTTCCCCTCTCTTCTCCTCCCCCTCCAGCGGTGCTCCACCTCCCTCCCTCCCCTTTGTGCATTTCACGCGGGGAGGAGGGTCGTGCTTGTGTTCCCGGTGTTGTGGAGCTTGCGTGGAGCGAGGAGGAGGTGGCCATTCCGACGTGAAGGGCCCCCAATGGGTTTGATTGATCGGTTAAGGTTGGGATTGCTTGTGCTCATCTCGATTTGGGTGGATTTTGAGCTTCTCGTGCTTTCTAGTTAGTTTAGATATCTTCTCCATGCTCCCCTCCCCCGTGTGGTATGTATGTGGCTTGTGGGCTGCTCTAGAATGGAGCATCCTGTGGGTCTGCCTCTCTGCTGGTGTCGCGACCACAGTGCGCATCGCGACACCAGAAGAGCCGTCTGCCTAGTGGGGTGCGACCTTATCATGATACGTTTTCTTGTCACGATAAGGATCACTATCGTGATGCGTTTTCCAGTGGTGACAAGGTTGCTGTCGCGACGCTCTGCCCCATTGTGACAGGGTTTCCGTCGCGGTGCAATTCCTCATCGCGATGGTATCGCGACGGCCTAGGAGGTCATGACAGTACCTGTATTGGCTCAGGTGTTTCTGTGGCTCCGGTTGGGGTGTCGGCGTATGCCCCAGGGCTGGCTTGCCCTTAGGACATTCAGGTTGGGAACACGGCAGGTTACCTCACTGCGTTCAGTGACCGAAGGTGACACCTTTGTGGCTGTGTCCTGGCGGCAGTGCTTGGAGGGTCGTGTCTGTCTAATAATCAATTCACCGGCAGTCAATTGATTATCAGAAGAGAGACGGGTTTTTCGTGCCTCCAACATTGATCTGAGGTTCTGGCTTGCTCGTGCGTGCCTTGGTTGGCCGACGGCCCTCTCGAGGGTCCGTGCATGCCTCGTGCTTGCTGGGCTTGTCGTGGGTTGCAAGCCAGTGGTTCAGTGTGGTTCTTGTTGTGCTTGCCCCACCTATTTGCTGGGTGCTTAGAACTTGAGGGCTTGTCCCATTCAGAGGTTGTCTTCATTCTTTGGGACCCCCATCCTCGGGAGCCTTTGAGGGAGCGTTCAGGGCTATGAGCGTCCTCGAGTTGGCAGACTCTTGAGCTGAGGGGAAAACATGATTTGGACAGAGGTGCCGAGTCATTTTTAGTGCTCTCTTGGTTGGTCTGGGATGCTGAGGTCGGTTGGAGTTCTTCCCGACGCAGGCCAGTCAATCTTTTTTTTCACTGCATCGCCCTGCGTTGGTTTCGGAGCCACGTAGGGAGGTTAGGCGTGAGGCCGCAGCTTGGCCAGGCTGCGGTTGTTGTTGTGTTGTGGTGTTTCTATGGCGGCTCTGTATTGCTCTTTCGGGGAGGTGGAGGCAGGAGCAAGGCTGGCGAGTAGAGGGAGTGGCTGGTGTGTCCCCCTCTTGGCTGCCAGTGGCAATGGCTTGTTTGCTGTTGTGTGATGGTGTTTCCTCACGACGTTTCCAAGTATGACTCGTTTCCCTAGCCTGCACGGTGGTTGTAACCTGGCCTTGTCTTGCTTTTGTGGGCATTGTTGGTTTGCCCTTGTTGGCCCGTGCTTCTGGTGGTTTCCGCTCGGTGTTCTCTCATTTTCGTTGTCCCATTTCTTGGTGCCAATCCGTGGTGGCACCAGTGTGTGTGGTTACCCGACATTGTGGTGTGTCCAGGGTCCGAGGTGGTTCTGCTTGTGGGTCCTCGACCTTGTGGAGGTCTGAGGTGGTCGTGCTTGTGGTGATACGTCGTTCTCACTTGGTTGTTGTGTGGTCTCGGAGGGTGTGTCGAGGGTTGCTTCCACTTGGTTCCAAACTCCGTTGGTTTCTGCATTAGTCGTGTGTGTGTCACGACCTTGGTTGGTGGTTGTCGTGTTGCTTGTTCTATTCTGCTACTTTGTAGCACCCTGTTGTTGGTGTTCCTTGCTTTACAGCGTTCTAGTGTAGTTTCCTATTTTCGGAGTTCCTGCTTCTCTGGTCTGAGGGACTACTAATCCCTACTGGGCCTAGTTCGCGAGGCTCACCCCACTGCTTCCTTCAGCTAGGGGCTCGTCGTCACGGGAGCTCGGTGTCAGACGGGTTGCGGAGGCGACTGTAGCGCCGTGTGTTGTCAGTAGCAGTGAGAGAGAGTGTTGTGAGCTCTTGTACCTGATGAGTTGAGAGTTGTGCTTTGCAAGTTCTCGGGGTATGCCCATTAAGAACTACACCTTTCTTCTTGTACCTATGCTTTTACTTGGGACACATTGTACAGTTGTTAAATTGTTATAGTTATTTAAATTCAGTACATATCTCAGTAGACTATTTCTTCTAACCCTTCCGGTCTTCCGATCCATGGGTGGCGACGCGAACTTCCGGGTCCCTGGTAGGGGTCCGAGAGGTCAGGTCATTACAGGACTCCTACCAGGAGATAGGAAACTACAAAACATGGAAATTTCACCATCATTAGACTTCCATATTAACAAAAATTCATGTCGCATCAGAAGGAGGGGTTTCCTAAAGTCTTCCTACTCTAATTGAGATTGGAATCTTCCAGTCATGGATGGGATCAAGCTAAAACTGCAACCCTACTTCTCTAGTTACGATAGGACTCCTATAAATACTTGTCATTAACCCCTTGGTGACGAGTTACCAACTTGCTGGGGGACATGTGGAGGCTAGCTAGAGCACCATAGGGGAGGAGATCACCCCAACCAGAGCTTTCTTCTGCAAACCATGTTCGCTTCATCTTGCAGAAGACCCTTCTTAAGATCGTTCAATGGTAGTAACCTCGGGCACCGACCTAACATAATGTATATCTTCTTAAAGTTCTTTAAGTCTAGTCTCTTGTGTCCCTATTTTCTTGATTTTACCATTCATTTAAAGAGTATCAGGTTGTTTCTGAATATCGTGCATACTCTGAACCTTTGTTTCCTCGTATCTCATGTAACTGGGTCAAATGCACGCCATAGATCTGTTTACTTTTGTTTCAAGCAATCTTTTTCTTTTATAGTTCCATCCCAGGACCTTATAGTTAGAGTATGGATAAAGCAGGTGAGTCTACGTCGTTTCATCGTTTTTCTAGTATGATGATCAGTCTATGTCTGTATATTAAAAGCCATGAACCGCATGTTAAAAATGTTATTTACACGAATATGATTCTAACGTTCTATATGAGAGTTACTGATCATAGTATCCTTGACTTGCCTCTTTGTTCTTATGTTCCAATGCAAAGTTATAACGTTCGATAAAAATTGTGAGAGTGCATGCTAAGTTTTGACGTGACTCTACTTGTAAGGCCCTCGAATTTTACCCTTTTGTTTAGTTGTTTTAGTTGCTTTGTGTATATATGTACGTGTAATTACATGTATATGTAATTATTCTGTACATATTGTATTATTATGATGTTATATGAGTTTACTATGTACATATTGTTTTATTCATATTGGATATATAGTGTGTAAGATATACGGTATGTATTGCATGTATATGTATATAGTGTATGTAAGTTTTGGGCATTTCTGTGTTCTGGCCGAAGTGCATGTTAACGTCAACATGCATGGACATTTAGGGGAATGTCGACGTCCAGATCGATGGATGCCAACTCCCAATAGACGGCTAGGAATGTGGACGTCTATTTCCCCAAAATTTGTGCATTTCAGATCTGGAAACAACCGTGATTGCTTCGGTTCTTGTTTTGGAAACCGTCACCCAACGGTAGGAAATCTTGTGTACGCATACCCCAAACCCCTTGGCTCTATAAAAACACCCGTTTAGGGCGAAATAGGTTCCTTTGGCTCTTTGAGAAAACCCTAGAAAACTCTGTGAGGAACCTGAACTATGGGTAGCTTGATCTTGCGTTGTTGGTGTGTTTTTCGGCGATCCTCTTTTACTGGAAGGAGCTCTGAACATAGAGGAAGGCTTCCCCGACCTTGGTTTGTAGTCTACATCAACACAGAACCAGTTCGGGAGAACATTTAGCGTGCTTCTTGGCTTGGCCGAGGAGAGCTTCTTCGGCAAATAATTCCATTTAGAAATTTTTAAACCCTTGGACATCGTCCATACCCATGTCTAGTAGGTCTCAGGATTTTTTTGGAATTTATCTCGTGTCTTGGAACCCCCATTCACTGTGTTTTGTGCGTTCAGCCTGCATTTCTGCATATATGAACTTAAGGGCAGCATTTGCTGCCATTAAGATCCTATGTTGGCGGCAATAGATGGTGTCATTAACCCCTGTTGGCGGCAACATGTGTGACGTCAAGTTCGTCTGGGTTTTACAGAACCCTAGTTTCACATCTGTATGATCATATTCGGACTTGTGGTTGTCTATGTTTACTGTGGAAATTATGTTGAGTTCAGTATAGGCAGTAGGTCATATCATGAGGAGGTACTGATTTTTCGTGATTTGTATTATTTATTAAAATTCCACTAATTGAACCGTGAGCTGAAAATGACCATGTTTAATCTTGTATAAATAGATCGGTTGTGAGTTCGGATTTTATAATTTTTTACAAGACAACATAATGACTGCTTTCAGATTTTAAACTCCTAGAACTGACTGTATGAATGTAAGCCACGCTAAATCAATTCTTGATGGAAAATGTATGATATCTATTTTAATTATCATAATTAGTATATAAGTCCGAAAATTCTAAAAATTGAGCATATAATGTGTTATCTATCTTCAACCTGTGATAATAATTCGTCTTATTTGGGTGATAGTAGGTGTGGTTGTTAATTTAATAGTGAATATTTGCCAAGTGAACATGTTAATTTAATTATTGTATAATACAATGATTATAGCATGATTAAGACTGTAGTATGAGTTGTTTAGTACTGTGACCAGTAGCATCATGTTAGGAAAAACTCAGCCATGTGTGTGTATTTAAGTACATGAGCATGAAATGATTAGTGCATGGGAATAATGTACGTAAATATGTGACTTAAGTGAAATGTGTTAAAATGTGTCGTGTGTGACACTGCTACCATAGAGGGCTATGGAACTGTACTGTAGTAAAGTCCCTATTGGAAGGTTCTATGTGTGTGATATCCTATGGGCAATTAGGATGAAATCCTGGAGGTGGACAAGTACCACTGGTTAGGGTGGAGAGTGCTTCTCCCAGTTTTGCGCAATTAACCAAGATCTATCACTATGATGCCTAGGTGATAGGTATGTGAATGTGAATATGTGTGTCCTTCTAGTGGTGGTTTGGACTGTTCACGACAACTAAGTGTAAAATGTGAATATGTGTATATGATTATGTGAAATGTGAAATGTGAAAGATGTGGAATGTGAAATTGTTAAATGAATGTTTTAGTATGTGAATAAGTGTAAACCCATATAAATAGGTTCAATTGATGCCAAAACAGCAAGCAAAAGGTATGTATGTTGGTGTTAAATGCATATGAAAATGATTAGAATCCATGCTAGGTTGCTAATTACTTTATGCTTAATTCCATGTTCTACATAGGTAGAGTTGTACCATAATATGGATAATATTTAATTGTTAAATCATGTGACATGTATTCGTAGTAAGCATGTGTAGGAATGTGAGTGATACTATTTAATGTTATAAGCATGTACAATGTGTTTGATTGCTATAAGTTCTTCCATGTATAGTAGTTTAGATTTTTATAAAGCATGCAACATGTGTTACTCCTTATGTTTAAAAGTCATCATGTGCATATGATATGTGTATGTATGGATGTTGTACATGGATTGCTTGTTGAGTCTATTTAGACTCATACTTGCTTCGGCGTACAGGTGTGACAGGTGTCTCCACATCCGAGGAGGATATAGTTAGGAGCGACTCCGAGCGCGAGGAGTAGCTATTTTGTGGAGATCTCTACATTATATATTTCATTGCAGGCATGCATGAATGCATTGCATGCATGAACGCGACACTCTAGTCCATTGCGATCAGATGTCAGCATTGCATGCATGCCACATGGTGGATTTGACCGTCAGGGTCGCAGACGTTCTAGATCGCAACGCAGGTGGGTGTTGCGTTAGCATTAGTAACGCGACGACCAGGGCCGTCGCATTCTTAACGTCTGTGTTTAAGTTGCTCTGGCCAAGAGCAGAACCCCCATTTGGCCCTTTTGCCTGTGTTCTTCCTCTCCGGCGATTCTTGTGGCTTGGATGCTCCGTATGGAGCTTGCGGAAGCTTGCGGTGCGTGTGGTGTTTGGTGAAGATAAGTGCATGGTTTGATTGTGTTGGTGGGTGTCAAATCTGTGCTTCCCCACACACTGTCATCTCCTTCCCCTTCTCTGTGGCATGCACCTTGGGTTCTCTCCATCGGCTTGTGAAGGGCGCACTCAGCTCGTGGACAGCAGCTCTTAGAGCGTTGGGGCTCGGAGGTGGAGGGGTGCTAGCCTACGAGAAGGTCGTAACTAGGTGGATCTTCGTTTGAGGTAGGGACGCCAACCCTCCACCTAGTTCTACATGCTAGGTTTCCAAACCCCACTTCCAAGCCTAGAATTTTGCTAGGTTCTTTGCATGCTTCATGTGGTTTTATTATGGAATGCTGTTACTGAGTATGCATGCTTGGATGGGTGGTTTGTGTTGAGAGCTCCATGTTGTTGGTGAGGTTAATTGAGTGTAGGTTGCTTTTCTTGACATGCATGGGGTTCAAGAGGGTGGTTTGAGGTTACTGAGATGTTTCCAGCGTTGCCATGATCCCTTTCCCCTTGTTGAATCTTGTAGTGTGATTTTGGGGTGTTGGAGTTGCTCTGTTTGAGCACTAGACTGTGGTCGCGACGGGCTTCCAGTCGCGACCTGGTCGCGACATATTGTTGCGTCGCATTCTCTCTGAATGTGCCCTAGCACCCGTCGCATCTAGCAAACGCGATGGGTATGTGTGCGGCGTTCGGGAGTTCGCGGCCTTGTCGGAACGCGGCCTCCGTCTCTGTCATGATAGGATCACGACGGGGTACGTGTCACATTTAGATGAACCAGGTTTGTTGCAGTACTCTTAGCTGCCGCGTTATTATCGCGACGGGTTCAAGGGTCGCCTTTTGGTTTCTTGTCGCGACAGGCAGGATCGTCGCGTTCTGATCACGATGGATCGCTGCGAAGCCTCTCTGACTGAGAGGGACTGGCGACAAGTTTGGACGTTCCGCTTCCAGTGTGAGTCGGTTTTCTTGGCACCTGTGTTGTTCCAAGTGTAGTACAACTCTAGTGTCTTCGCTTGGTGCTGGGCACTTGAGAGCTTGTCCGCGAGAAAGGTTGTTACCGTTACCTGGGACCCCCATCCCCGCGTGCCTGCTAGAGGGAGTTCTCCGGGCGGCGGGCGTGCTCGAGTCACGGACTTTGAGCGGAGGGGAAAACGGTGGGGACAACAGTGTAGAGGCATTTGTAGAGCTCTATTAGCTGGGTATGGGTCGCCGAGGTAGTTGTGGCACTCTTTCAGTGCAGACCAGCTAGTCCTTTCTCACAGCCTCACTCTACGTGGTTCCATAACCATTTAGAGGGGTTAGATATGGGAACGTAGTCTTGCCAGACAACGGCATTGTGTTTACTTTAGTTCTGCATCTCACTCCGACGGGAGGTGTTACATATGGACCATTGGTCGAGGTTAAGGCGCATGGTGCACCTGACCGTCTGACTAGTGTAGCGTTCTGTAGCTAGTGTGGTTGTCTAGGCAGTGGTCCTGCTATCCGTGTTACAGCCTTGGGTTTCTTTGGTGCTATGTTTTACACCAGTTTTTCGGTCTCGACGTGTAGCCTAGGCCGACGATCGTGTAGTTTCTTTCATGCTTCCGCACTTGACTCTGTTTAGTAGAATAGAATTTACTGCTTTATTTAGTTACTGCACTTAGTTCTATTCTGCTGTTAGAACCAGTGGGAGATTGGTAGTCCCTACTGGGCTTCTTCGTGAAGCTCATGCCCTCTTTTGCAGGTGAGAATTTGCAGCAGTTTCCTCCGCGGCAGACTAAGGAGAACGGGGCCATAGTAGACGGCGTCCCCAGTGAGCAGTGTTCCCCAGCTTGTGTACTTCACCCTCGGGGTTTGCCCCTAAGGGATGTGTTCTTTCCCTTTATTTCAGCACTTGTACTTTATTTACTTTGGGACTGTAGTATACTGTTACTCAGCGTTGGACTCTTTTCCTTCACCTGTCGTACGTTTTTGTGCATTTGTTGTTATTTATCTCTATTACATATCTTGTTAGACCGATCCGTTAGCCCTTTCGGGTCTCCGGACCCGTGGGCGGCGGTGTCGATGTTCAGATTCTTGGTGGAAGCCGAGGGTCTGGGGGCCGGGGCCGTTATAGTGGTATCAGAGAAAGGGGTCTATCAGGACCTGTAATAGAAATATGTAATAATGTAAAGTCCCTTAGGAAGTACAAGTAACACTGCTAGCCGCTGGAGTTTTATCTGCTAACTTTTTATCGTGGCTGTTTTGCAGAATATGCTCCACACACTTGCAGGCAGGCTCGTGAGCTGGTGGGGCATCAGGAGTTCGAGTCAGACGGGTCGCTTGTAGCCGAGCACATGCCGATCGACGCTAAGCCCCAGCAGTTCGAGCAGCTTGGGGACCCGTTACCGCAGGGCATTTCGTTGCAGCAGGGAGAGCCACAACAGCAGCAACAGTAGCAGCAGCAGTGGTTTCTGCCCCAGCCCCTATCAGTCGTCATGGAGCAGTGATGGAGAGTGATGTTTCAGGGTCCGTGGCAGTACCCGCAGTGCCAACCGTACCAGCAGATGTCGGCAGGTGGTCAGTAGTTTGCTGAGATGGCTGTAAAGGAGCAGCCACCACCGACCCTGCAGGCAGCACCAGTTCAACCAGATGTACCACATGTGGTATGGCAGCAGACTCTAGTTGCAGCGGCAGCCCCTGAGGATCGCACGGTGTTTTTGGAGAGGTTTCTTCATCTTCGGCCTCCGACATTTTCTGGTGACTGAGATCCAGACAGGGTAGAGAGTTGGGTCCATGAGCTCGAGCGCACCTTCGAGACCATGGACTGTGCAGAGCTGGATCAGGTCAGGTTGGAAGTATATCAGCTGATGGGGTCTGCCCACGAGTGGTGGAGGGCAGTGAGGCAGACCAGTTTCAGGGCAGAAGGCTGAACCAGATCACTTGGTAGGAGTTCCTCGTGGCCTTTCACGATGAGTTCTTCCGTGACTACGCTTTCCATAAGAGGAGAGACCAGTTCCATGAGTTGATGCTGGGAGACTTGCTCGTGGCGCAGTACCACCAGAGGTTCCTGCAGCTTCTTCGACGCGTAACCCACGTGGCTGCTAGTGAGTAGGCTCGTACCGAGCGGTTCATTAGGGCTACCCTTGGACTTGAGGTGGGCCATGGCTGTTCACCTCTGTGACTCCTTGGCGGTGGTAGTGGCAAGAGCTACTGCCTTAGAGTGGGAGTGTCGGTTTCAACCATAGTAGAGTGGAGGCTCAGGGAGGTCTTCTCTGTACCAGCGCCCCTCGAGTAGTCGAGGGAGTGTTTCCTCTTCTTCTTCTTTGGGGACAGGCGATGCTGGCCTGACCTCGAAGATGAAGAAGCTGTTCACTCATGGAGGCAATCATCAGTACAGATAGCAGCAGCAGCGACGTCAGCCAGAGCAGCAGCCATTGGAGAAGTCTGTGTAACAGGTAGCAGAGTAGTGCCAGCAAGGCACAGGTTGTTTCCAATCTGGGCAGCCGGGTCACTACTGGCGAGAGTGTCCGTTGTTGAGGCAACAGCAGCAGCAGCAGGCAACTCAGGCGTAGTTTCCTCCACCCCAGCGGTGCAGCGCCAGCAGCAGCACCAGGGTCAGTTCTAGCAACAGCGCCAACAGTAGCAGCCTCAGCTGAGGACGTGGACGTGGTCAGGTGATGAACATCACCAGAGAGGAGGCGGAGGCCTCTAATCTGGTCGTCGGTACGGTTCCTATCCTTGGAAGGTTGCTAGAGTTTTGATTGATCGGGGTGCCTCTAGTCTGGTGACTTTGTGCGTACTCTGGGCTACCTATAGGCTGTCACCTTCGAGCTACAGGACCACCAGCTACCAGCCAGACTGTTTGCCTTGCAGCTCCACGACTTTGATGCCATCCTTGGCATGGACTGTTAGAGGCACACTTTGTACTGTTAGATTGTCAGCGGAAGACCGTGAAGTTCGAGATACTGGAGCACCTGTGCATTGCTTCGAGGTACCGGTTGACCCACTGACCCTTTGTCTCTTTTTATAGAGCTCGACGTCTTATTCGAGACGGTGGTGTTGCTTTCTTAGCTTCAGTGTGTGTCTTGAATTCTGGTGAGATATATGTTTCAGATGTGCCTGCTGTCTGCGAGTGCCTGGCTTTCTGCCTGAGCGGGAGGTAGATTTCTCCATTGAGTAGCTTCCGGGAACGATGCCTGCGTCCATGGCACCGTACCGGATGGCGCCGGCGGAGCTGCGGGAGTTGAAGCGCCAACTAGAGGAGTTGCTTGCATTGGGCTTCATTCATCCTAGCCGTTCTCCATGGGGAGCGCCTATTTTGTTTGTGATAAAGAAAGATGGCAGCCTCAGGATGTGTATTGATTATCGGCACTTGAATCAGGTGACCGTGAAGAACAAGTACCCTTTGCCCAGGATCGATGACTTTTCGACCAGCTGCAATCAGCTTCAGTGTTCTCGAAGATCGACTTGAGTCGGGCTATTACCAGTTGCGGATCCGCGAGTCAGAGATTGCTAGATCAGCTTTTCGTACATGCTACGGCCACTTCGAGTTTGTCGTGATGCCTTTTGGGCTCACGAATGCACCTGTAGCGTTCATGGAGCTGATGCACAACGTGTTTCGAGAGTACCATTAGGTTTGTGGTGGTGTTTGTCGACGACAACCTAGTGTACTCAGCGACGACAGAGGAGCATGAGGTTCACTTGAGGCTGGTGTTGCAGGCTTTGAGGAGTCACCAACTTTACGCCAAATTCAGCAATTGCGAATTTTGGCTAAAGGAGGTGCAGTTCCTGGGTCACATTGTTTCTGGTGCAGGTGTGGCGGTTGACCCCGCCAAGGTTGAGGGCGTGGTTTCTTGGAGCCAGCCCACTATCGCTGTAGAGGTTCGCATTTTTCTAGGGCTGGCAAGCTACTACAGAAGGTTCGCCTAGGACTTTGCCAGAGTTGCTGATCCTTTGACCAAGTTCACCAGGCGGGAGACCAGGTTTGTGTGGACAACAGAGTGTGAGCGCAGTTTTCAAGAGCTGAAGAACCGGCTGACTTTAGCTCCGATCCTTGTTGTACATTTTGGAAGCGGCAGCTTTGTTGTCTACACAGATGCTTCAGGGACTGGTCTATGAGCTGTGCTGATGCAGCACGGTCGAGTAGTTGCTTATGCTTCTCGTCAGCTAAAGAAGCATGAGCAGCACTACCCAACACACTACTTGGAGCTTGCAGCAGTCGTGTTCGCCTTGAGGTTGTGGAGGCACTACTTGTACGGCGAGGTGTTCGAGGTCTTCACCGATAACTGGAGCTTACAGAACATCTTCACACAGAGAGATCTGAACCTCAGGCAGTGCAAGTGGCTCGAGTACTTGAAGGACTACGACTTTACCCTTTCCTATCACCTCGGCAAGGCTAATGTCGTAGCAGACGCTTTGAGTAGGAGAGCCCACTTGAGTTATTGTTGGTTAGAAACTGGAGACTCCTAGAGGGCTCCATTCAGGGCGTGTTGATATGGAACACCTCGTTCAAGCCCGTTAAACCATTAACGAACTTGATCTGAGACCACCTCCCGCGAACGGGCTGTAGCCTTGTAAGGATACCATACATGAGTCTGTGAAAATAGAAAGGAACACACTTGATCACATATATGATTCACCATTTCATATATAATGTACAAGATTTACATAGCCAAATTTGAACAAAAGTACAAGAAAGTACAGGAGCCTAGGGCATACCACGAGGAAAACTAGTACAACTGAGGAAAGATACTACACTGCTACGAAAGCTACACTGCTGGGGGCGCGGGCCCACCCGCTACGACGCGCCCTGAACTGGAAGACGGTAACGAAACTTCCTCTTCACCTTCGCCTGTGGGGAGTAGGGGTGAGCCTCACTAGTCACTGGCTCAGTAGGGAACTCCCCCAACTCGAGCAAACCATACACAAGTACGGATGCAGTAAACTATACTATCAATTTATAGCACAACCACGCAGATTATTAAAGCAATAAACATACTTACCATTTGCCGACTATATTAAACAAAGTAATTAATAAATGGCAAAACTCAATTACGTGTACGAGCTAAGTAGAGACCGCCACACTCGAGCCACGTAGACTGGTTCGCGACACCAGTAACTGACTCTGACAAACAAACATAGGTCTACCTCTCAGTCTCACAGCCACGGACGAAAGGTCCAGCTGCCGCTCCACGAGAAAAGGTCAAACAACTGTGGAGACCAACTAAACACCACTCCTGTGGACACACAGCCGTAGGCCCATGCCTGGCACCTCTAGGGTCTCTGGCCGGAGCACTCTAGAGTGAGGCAATAGAAAGGACTATCTGGGGACCGGAGTCGACTACTGGTGTCCATACCCCCAACTAAGAGTGCGCCACAAGTGACTAAAAACAAACTCAAGAGTCAGTGTCTCACTGTCGCCTTTCCCTCAGCCGGACGTACAACTCAAACAAAGGAGTGAGGGTGTCCAGAACAGACGACACAGACCTCGACGGTACAACACAAGTACCAGGACAAGCCCCAAACTAACAACCTAGCTCACAGAGAACCTGGGGTGTAAGGCCCTCAAATTTTGTTGCATTATTGGTATTGTATGTGAATACTTCATGTTTGTGTATGTATGTATGCAAATGTCTACGTATGTACTAGTTAGTGTATTATTGCATGCATGTATATAGTTAGATGTAAATAATGTATGAATGGCATGATGGTAGTGTGTACATGATAATACATACATATGGCATGTATATAGGTGTAAGTTGTGTATGGTTTCTGCATGTTTTGGAGTTCTGGCCGAAGGACAGGTTGGCGTCAATATCAATGGACGTTTGAGTTGTGTAGGCGCCAACCCTATGGACGCCAACACTAAGTCCAGCGTCCAGCGATGTGGACGTTAATTTCTCTGACCTGCATGCGTTGCAGAGCTGGATTTCCGGGAGCAAGCTAGCTCACCCATTGCGGAGCTGTCTCCAACAGTCTGAAAGGGCTCACATCAACCTGCGGGAATGGGAGAGGCCTCTCTCCTATATCTGAACCCCTTTGCAACCAGAAAATCTCTCTTGGCTCTCTTGCAAGAGGAGAAGAAGGAGAGGAAGAAAAACCCATTTTTGGTCTGTGAGAAGGTTAGACTTTGCAAGCCTAGATCCGGGAATGTGGAGCTTCATCTGGCCATCTACTACGATTGGGAGATAGCTGAAGTGAAGGAGGAGGCTTCCCCGACCTCATCTGGGAGGCATCTTCATCTTAGAACCCGGAGGAAGACTTGCTAGGGAGCTTCTTGGGACTGCCCAAGGAGATCTTCTCCGCCATTTAGATCCGTCTGGAGTATTTTTCAGAGGCAAGTAACACTTACACTCCGTCCATGTAGATGTCAAGTAGGGTTTTATAATTTTTATACATTTTTCCTCGTGTCCTAGATCCCCCTTTCACCTTTGCATTTGGAGTTCGGTCTGTGTTTCTGCACAGACAGGAACTTGGTGTCAATGCCCTTGACGCCGAGATCCCTGGTATGCGTCCAGCGATCTGGCCGTCCACTCCTGGAATGGCCAGAGACCGCCGTCATATTCTCCAGGACAGAACAGTGCGCTGTTCTTCCTGGCATATTTGATTAATTTCGACGTGTTTTGCGATGAGGATATAATGTAACTCTTATATGCTATGTATATTAGCTAATGTGATGAATGGGAGAATGAATGAACATTTATTTTGTGGGTAGTTGAGTTTATTCGTCTATCTAATGTATATGTGAAAAGAATGGCAATGTGTATGCACCATGATCCTAATGATCCGTGGCAAAGTTTTGTTGCCCAATTTTGCTAGACCATGTATGCATGATTCTGTCTATGCCCTGAGTTTCTGACATTTTCCCCCATATTTGTATGGTTATTGAAATTTTTGTTTTGAAAAAAAAATAGAAATCATGCGTAGGTTATGTTAAATTTCCAGTAAATTCGGGAATAAATTCTGTAACCCTGTGCATGCTAGGGTGCAAACAGTGAGCTGTTAGATTTGTGATTATGTTCAACTCCATGTTAGTTTGCATTATGAATAATAATGTGAAATTGATGTTAAATTTTCTGTAATTTCATATTGAGTCAGAAAAATCTGAAAATTTTCATGTGGAATCGTAAACCTGAGATCAGTATGTGGTTAAATTTTCAAGTCGTTTGGGCAACTATATAGTGAAATATGAATTTTTCCATGCGAGAAATGTGAAAAGAAAAATGCATGCTAATGTGGGAATAATGTGATATGTGTGTGTAATCTGATTTGTGCAAACTCTGAACCTGTAATCCCTGTTAACTATAGAATCATGTTAGAAAAACAGAGCCCTTGTGTGAGTGAGAAAATAAATGAGAGGCAAGTGACATGTGTAAAGATATGTGTTAAAATCGATAAATGTGTAAATTGTACCAAGTGTGACACTGCTTCCATAGAGGGCAGTGGAACCGTATCAGGGAAAAGTCCCCATGAGAAGGTTCAATGTGTTGTGATCCTAAGGGCATTAGGATGAAATCCTGGAGGTGGACAAGTACCACTGGTTAGGGTAGAGACTTGTTCTCCCGGTCTGCGCAGTCCAAGAGTCGTCACTGTATTGCCTATGTGACGTCTATGTGTATGTGATGTGATGTGTCCTTCTTATGGTGGTTTGGACTATGTGTCACGGCACCAAAGTGTAAAATGTGAATGTGATTGTGATCATGTGCAAATTGTGTAGTGTGAACAATGTGTAAATGTGCAATGTGTATAAAGTGGAGTAAGTGAATTTGAAATTTTGTAAAAATGTGAAACCAAAATGTGAGGATGTGAAATTGAAAACCCATGATATGATGATCTGAAATCATGTTAGAACAGCAACATAAATGTGGTTATGATTTGTGCTATCTGTGTACAATGCGTAGAACCCATGCTAGGGACAATCCTTACTTATGTGTGAACCATTCCATGTGCGTAAGCCCTCACGTTGTGGTTTGAATGAGAACATAACTTTCATGTGTTAGATGGTAAATGTTAAACTACATCAAAACAGCAAGCTTAAAGCTTGTGAAATGGTTATGTGCATGTATATGAATGAGTAGTAACCATGTTAGCAATGTGTTCTTTCATGTATGTAAGCTAGTCATGCTAAATTGCTCTCATGCTCTAGTTTAATTGAAAGTAGAACCTTCATGTGTAGGAATGATTAGAGAGCATGTGATAGGAGATTTTGATTTAGAAAATCTGAAAGCATGAATCATGTGTTCATTAGTAGAATTTCCAAGATAAGGTTGTCAATTTCAATATCATGCATGCTATATGTTGTGTCTTGTAAATGTGTATGTAAAACCTGCTATGATGTGTACATGTATGGTATGCGTAGAGTTATTTGCTGAGTCTTTTAGACTCATTACTTGCTTCGGCGTACAGCTGTAGTTGGTGACACACCTTTGGAGGAGACCGTGGAAAGCGACTCCAAGCGCGGAGAGTAGCTAGTTGGTGGAGCTTAGTTGTGACATTTTTTATTACAGCCATGGCTTCGAGAGGTGGGCGTGGCGGAGCGCCGGCCCGTGAGGACGAGCCGAGACGTGACGAGCGGGCGGGGCAGCAGGCCCCGGCACCGCAAGGTCCTGTACTTCCCCCACCGCCGCCTGTGGATTATGGAGTATTCATGCAAGGTCTGGTGCAAGCCATGTAGACGCAGGCTCACACTCAGGCAGCACTCCAGGCACAGTTGGAGGCTCAGGTTAGACTAATAAAATGATTAATAGTCTATTTTATTAATTATGTAATATTGTGTTGATTATTATTGCTTGTTGTGTACTGTAGCAGGCTCAAGTACCAGCTCACGACCATGGTGAACTTCTACCATGGAAAGGTTCAAGAGGATGCTGCCACCCTCTTTAAGGGGGCGAGCGATCCGTTGTTGGCAGAAAGCTGGATGAGGGAGATAGAAAAGATCTTCCGAGCCATCAGGTGTGTAGATGAGGATAGGTTACATTAGCCACCTACATGCTACAGGTATGTGTTAATTTTGTATGATTGTATGTTTTGTTTACTTAGAACTGTTAGTTGGAGCTTATGAGGGTGTATTGCAGGAAAGAGCTGATGTATGTGGTCTTCACTACTGCGTACGCGGTTGAGGACGACGTAGTAGAGGTTGCTTGGGACGAGTTGTGAGGCTCTTTCGGGCTAAGTTCGTCCCTGAGCATGTTCAAGACAAATGGAGCATGAATTCCTATCTTTGACGCAAGGCTCCATGACCGTGCTGGAATATGAGGCAAGATTCTCTGAACTCTCTAAGTATGCACCTCATATCGTGGCAGCTGAGCGCAGGAAGACAAAGAAGTTCGTGATGGGACTCAAGCCATCACTGCGGACGAGACTCGTGGCGTTTGACCACCGGACATTAGACGAGGCCCTCAGCGCTACTTGTAGGCAGGAGGGAGAAATGGAGCAATACTGGAAGAAAGGAAAGCTTCGCAGAAGAGGCCAGCAGCAGCATTCCAACGGAAAGACAAGAAGAAAGTGGTGTACCAGACACAGTAGCGATCAGTGGCAGTCGGCAGTTCTCAGGTACCCTCTGTACGTTCCCCTGGTGTGAAGAAAGTGTGTCCCCACTGCGGGAAGACACACTGTGGATCCGAGTCTTGGTTGGTAGCGGGTAGATGCTTGAAGTGCGGGAGCAGCGACCACAAGATCAAAGATTGCCCAAGACTTCAGCAGGGAGTCCAGCGCGGAGCGCCAGCCCCAGCGGTAGCGGCAGCAGCGCCAGCTACGGGAAGACCAGGAAGGCCTCGAGCCCCAGCTCGAGTGTTTGCTTTAGCGCGCGAGGACGCCGAGCAGGCAGAGCATGTCACCGAAGGTACGGTTTTGCTTTTAGGTGTGCACGCTCGGGTTTTGTTTGATACGGTGCTAATCACTCGTTCATTTCCTAGCGGTTCCCTAGATAGTTAGCCCTAGAGTCAGGTGTAGAGTCTGAGGATCTAGAGGTCCCTTTGTCTGTGCACACCCCTCCGGGTACAGTATCGACTAGGAAGTGCATTCCGTCGTTACCTGTGTGCATTGAGGATAGAGTCCTAGACGGGTGTTACTTCTGGCTAAAGATGAAGGACTATGATGCTATTCTCGGTCTGCATTGGCTAGAGGAGCACTATGCGTTAGTAGATTGTCGTCGGAGAGGACTATTTTCCGCATTCCTGGTGAGGATGAGTTCTCTCATCCCTGCCAAGGAACTTGGCGGGAAGATGGTCATCTCTGCCATGAAGGCGATGCGCATGGTAAACAAGGGTTGTGACGCTTTTCTTGCCAGCGTGGTACTAGTACCAAAGGCTGATGAGTCACCTACTCTTGCAGAGATTGGGGTAGTACGGATTTTCCAGACGTCTTTCCTGATGATTTGTCTGTGTTGCCACCGGATAGAGAGATAGAGTTTACCATAGAGTTGCTTCTGGGCTCCTCTCCTATCTCGAATGCTCCATATCGGATGGCACCTGCGGAGTTAGCCGAGTTTTTTTTTTTTTGCGAATACCTAGAAGAGGCAGAGGAGAGTGCCCACCCCCTCAGGGAGGGATGAAGTAACCACTCCACCACCACACTGCTCCCAGGGAATTTTATTAATAACACATAAAACATACATCAAGGCCTAATGGACGGGAGTCCTGCCTTATCCAAACGGCAAGGACCCTTACAGCAGGGGGAAGATCGGCCCAAGAAACCAAATATTACAAATAGAAGGAGAGGAACAACCAAAGTTCACGAGAGCATCCGCAACCTGGTTGGCCTCCCTAAAAACATGACAAACGAAACATGAATAGACTGACATTAAGTAAGAATGTCATTAACAGGAAGAAAAATTCTCCAAGGACATCTAAACCGCCCTTTAATAACTTGAGTGAGAACCATGGAATCAGACTATTGAAACATGATTGCAGCACAGGTAGATCCCATCTCTAAGCGCAAGGGCTTCAGATTCAATGCTGGAGCGGACATGGGGGTATCGGTGAGCAAAACAGAAGATAATGTCCCCACGACCATTTCGAAGAACACCACCACCAGCAGCAGCACCCATAGAGCTCTTAAAAGCACCATCAACATTAAGCTTGAGTCTCCCCGTAGGGGGAAGTAACCACCGGACAACCTTTGGGATCAGATTAGGAGACAGCTGAACATGAATGCCCAGTGAGATAAGAATCTGATCTGAGCTGAGGCAAGGCCTTTGAAGACAAGTAATGAGGCGCTAACAGCATCCTGCACATTCAACCGAATCTTAGAGAGCACATGAGAGCTGGTCATGGCGATAGAATCATATCTGGATCGATTTCTGCTGCACCACAACTCCCATATAACAGCGAGAAAGATGAAACGAATGAGGTTCCCCATGGAAGAGGTGGCAGGCTGAGCATCAAGAAAACATATAACACCATGCATTGGATTAAGAACTGACGAGTTGTGGAATTTTAAAACATCAAAGAGAGACCCCCAAACCGCCTTAGCCACCTCACTGTGGAAAAATAAATGGGTACCAGATTCAATGCTAGGAGAAGAACAACAGGAGCACCTTGAACACAGAGGAATACCACAGCTAGCAAGAATGTCGTCAGTGGGAACACATCCCTTGGCCAGACGCCAAACAAGAATGGACCACTTAAGGGGGGCGGCCAGGCACCAAATCTTGTCCCAGCCAGCACTGATGACAGGTTGATTAATTTTCCGCACAGAAGAAGATGTAAATGTTCCATCTGGGGTCGGACACCAGATCCACTTGTCAGCATCCCCAACCACCGCAATACAGTTATTAAGAACAATAGCCGGGCAGAAATGGCGGGCTAACAACAAGTGGACACCTCCCGGCTCGTGAAAAACATCATTATTGAAAGGTATTTCCCTTGTATGTTCCGCCATACATTATCTGGGATGAACTTATGAAGGGGAACAGACCCGGTCCAGACATCAAACCAGAAACTAGTAGCAGAATCCAAATTAGCAACGAGAACCCGATGATTAGAAGCAACGATTGAGGAGACATGCCTCCAAGGCGGCTGTCAACGGCATGCATCAGATCATAAGAGGCTTCAGAATAATGTATGTTGTGAAGGTATTTAGCTTTGAAGAAATCGCCCCAAAGAGAAGTGCCCGAAATCACCTTCCATAACAGCTTGGTCCTAAGGGCGATCTGCATATCCTGGATTTAGAATTCCAAGGCCCCCACATTCTTTAGGCTGAGCAATAATATTCCAAGAAACCCAGTGCTTCTTCGGAGATCCTTCATAAGAGCCCCAGAAAAAATTGGCAAGCAGCTTGTGAAAAGAGTTAATGACGGTCTTGGGGATAGACAAAGAAGACATGGTGTATATCAGAATAGCAGAGAGGACATGTCTCAGGAGAATAAGCCTACCACCAGTAGAAAGGAATTTTGTTTCCACCCTTGCAACTTTAGAGCCGTTTTAGAAATGATATGAGAAAAGTACAACGGTCTCCTTCTGCCAGTATATATGGAGACACCAAGGTATTTGAAAGGGCGAGAGCCCCGAACAAAACAAGTAATATGGCACAAAGATCGGCTAAGAGACAATGGAGCCTTAGCATCAATGATAAAGGAACTTTTTGCCACATTAATAAGCTGACCTGAAGAAGCCTCATAATCCTTGAGAAAAGCCATCAGCTTCTTCATATGTCTGCCCGACCCATTTGAGAAAATCAAAGTGTCGTCGGCAAAGAGGAGATGAGAAACAGGGGGACAACGTCTCTAGTATGGTAAGCTCCACCAGCACTCCCACGAAACAAGGATGAGATACCTCTACTAAGAACTTCCTGGGTGATGATAAAAAGAGCCGGGGCAAGAGGATCCCCTTGACGTATACCTCTGGAAGACTTAAAGTAACCATGTATTTCACCATTGAGAAGGACTGAAAACCAGCAGTTCGAGAGAAGTGGTTCAATAAGAGAAATGAACCGAAATGAGAAGCCGAATTTCTGGAGAACAGCAAAGAGAAAATCCCATTCAAGACGGTCATAGGCCTTAGCCATGTCCAGTTTAAGAATAACATTACCACCTCTGCACTTTCTGCCCAAATGCTGAGTCATTTCCATAGCTAAAGAGACATTTTCAGAAATACTTCTCCCTTTAAAAAAGGCACCCTGTTCTTCTGAATTAAAAGAGGCAGAATCTGTGAAATCCTGTCATTGATGATCCGAGATATGACTTTGTAAAAGAAATTACAAAGACTAATGGGGCGGAAATCAGCACAGTTCTTAGGCATATCAATTTCGGAATCAAGGTAATTAAGGAGGAGGTGAATCCTTTAGTTAGCCGAGTTGAGGAGGAAGTTGCAGGAGTTGCATGATAAGGGATTTATTCGCCCTAGTGTTTCCCCTTGGGGCGCACCTGTATTATTCGTCAAGAAGAAAGACGGGTCACTTAGGTTATGCATTGACTACAGAAAGCTGAACCAAGTGACTGTAAAGAACAGGTATCCCTTGCCTCGTATCGATGATTTGTTTGACCAGTTGCGAGATGCATCAGTCTTTTCTAAGATTGACTTGCGATCTGGTTATCATCAGTTGAGGATTCGGAGTGAGGATGTGTCCAAGACGGCATTCAGATCCGTTATGGACATTATGAGTTTTTGGTTCTTCTTTCTGGATTGACCAATGCCCCTGTAGCGTTCATGGATCTCATGAACAGGGTGTTTAGGCCTTAACTAGATAGCTTTGTCATAGTGTTTATTGATGATGTGTTGGTCTACTCTCCGGACGAGGCCACACATCGTCAGCATTTGAGGGTAGTGTTAGAGGTTCTTCGTGAGCACAAGCGTATGCTATGTTCAGCAAGTGCGATTTTTGGTTGTGCGAGGTTCATTCCTCGGGCATGTTATCTCCGGTGCTGGTGTAGTAGTTGATCCAGCAAAGGTCCAGGCAGTTATGGATTGGGAAGTTCCCCAAACCCCTTCGGAGATTCGTAGTTTTCTGGGTTTGGCTGGCTACTATCGGCGATTTATTGAGGGATTTTCATTCATCGCCGCCCCTTTGACTCAGCTTACCAGAAAGGGAGTGAAGTTTGTTTGGTCTGAGAAGTGTGAGAGTAGTTTTCAATTATTGAAGACTAAGCTCACGTTAGCTCCGGTGTTAGTTTTACCGAGTGGTGTAGAGGGTTTTGCTATCTACACGGATGCGTCTCGGATTGGTCTAGGTTGTGTACTCATGCAGCAAGAAAGGTAGTGGCCTATGCTTCTCGTCAGCTGAAGGAGCATGAGCGTAACTATCCGACTCATGATTTGGAGTTAGCAGCCGTGGTACATGCACTAAAGATCTGGAGGCACTATCTTTATGGTGTCAGATTTGAGTTGTTTACCGACCACAAGAGCTTGAAGTATCTTTTCTCCCAAAGGGAATTAAACCTGAGGCAGAGGAGATGGATTGAGTTCTTGAAGGACTATGACTCCGACCTTCAATATCACCCTGGGAAGGCGAATGTCGTAGCGGATGCTCTGAGTAGAAGGAGGCCATCTCTCCAGCAGGATTGGAAGATGTTGGAAGATGCGGCTTGCCCGTTGACTGACTTAGAGCCATCGCTATGTCAGGCTTTTGTAGCTCGGTTATCCCTTAGGTCCTCGGTTTTGGATGAGGTGATCGAGCAACAGGAAGCTGACCCTAGACTCTTAGAGTTAGTGGGCAAGGCGGGCATTGCTTGTGATGAGGACGGTGTGATTAGATTCCATCACCGTGTTTGTGTCCCTGATTTAGTAGATGTCCGTGAGCATGTGTTAGCAGAGGCTCATAGATCGCGGTTCTCTATTCATCGGGTAACACTAAGATGTACCAGGATCTGAAGAGATCATTTTGGTGGTCTGGTATGAAGAAGGATGTAGCGGATTATGTGTCTAGGTGTTAGTGTGTCAGCAAGTGAAAGCCGAGCGGCAGCGACCATCCGACCTTATGCAAAGGATGGAGATCCCAGTTTGGAAGTGGGAAGCTGTCACTATGGATTTTGTTTCGGGTTTGCCTCGATCTAGAAGGGGCAATGACTCGTTGGTGTAGTTGTAGATAGATTCTCGAAGATTGCTCATTTCTTTCTTATGAAGAAGAGCAATCAGTAGAGCTTAGCTAGATTGTATGTTAGTAGTGTCATTAGACTGCATGGTGTGCCGAAGTCGATCATCTCGGATCGAGATCCGAGATTCACTTGAGGTTATGGAGGGTCTTCAGGATGCTCTAGGTTCGGAGCTGAAGCTCAGTTCGGTGTTTCATCCCCAGACTGATGGACAGTCCGAGAGGACTATCCAGACGCTCGAGGATATGTTGAGGGGTGTGTTCTGTATTGGAAGGATGATTG
The DNA here is from genome assembly GCA_014218235.1 of Colocasia esculenta. Classification (NCBI taxonomy): domain Eukaryota; kingdom Viridiplantae; phylum Streptophyta; class Magnoliopsida; order Alismatales; family Araceae; genus Colocasia; species Colocasia esculenta. Next base: position 69,990,979 of record CM024756.1, read on the forward strand.
GGAGCGCCATTTACCTCTTGTGGAGTTCGCATACAACAACAGCTTTCATGCGAGTATTGGTATAGCTCCATTCGAGGCGTTTTATGGTAGGCCCTGCAGATCTCCTTTATGTTGGGAGGAGACTGGTGATAGGCAGTTGATCGGACCGGAGTCAGTTCAGGAAACTTCGGATAAGATCCAGCTGATCAGAAAGAGGCTTGTTGGGGCACAGGATAGGCAGAAGAGTTATGCCGACAACAGAAGGAAGGATTTTGAGTTCGAGGTTGGTGATCATGTCTTCTTGAAGATATCGCCTACGAGGAGTCGTCACATTTGGCAGGCATAGTAAGTTGAGCCCTAGGTTCATTGGCCCATATGAGATTCTCAGACTTTTGGGCAGCGTGGCGTATGAGCTAGCCTTACCACCAGCGTTGGCTAGTGTTCATACCGTTTCCCACGTTTCGATGCTCAGGAAGTATGTCCGAGATCCGTCTCATGTGATTAGTCATGAGCCAGTGGAGATTCAGCCAAATCTTTCGTATGTCGAGCGACCAGTAGCTATTCTTGACCGGAAGGTCAGCATCTCCGGAACAAGAGTATTGCATCGGTGAAAGTTCTCTGGCGGAACTTCGCACGAGAGGAGGCTACTTGGGAGCTTGAGGATGCGATGAAGAAGAAGTATCCCCTTTTGTTAGAGTAGCGTCGTTCTAACTGCGAGGACGAAGTTTCTTTTAAGGGGGAGAGGGTGTAAGGCCCTCAAATTTTGTTGCATTATTGGTATTGCATGTGAATACTTCATGTTTGTGTATGTATGTATGCAAATGTCTACGTATGTACTAGTTAGTGTATTATTGCATGCATGTATATAGTTAGATGTAAATAATGTATGAATGGCATGATGGTAGTGTATACATGATAATACATACATATGTCATGTATATAAGTGTAAGTTTTTGTATGGTTTCTGGTTTTGGAGTTCTGGCCGAAGGCCAGGTTGGCGTCAATATCAATGGATGTTTGAGTTGTGTAGGCGTCAACCCTATGGACGCCAACACTAAGTCCAGCGTCCAGCGATGTGGATGTTAATTTCTCTGACCTGCATGCGTTGCAGAGCCGGATTTTTAGGAGCAAGCTAGCTCACCCATGGGGGAGCTGTCTCCAACGGTCTGAAAGGGCTCACATCAACCCTGCGGGAATGGGAAAGGCCTCTCTCCTATATCTGAACCCCTTTGCAACCAGAATCTCTCTTGGCTCTCTTGCAAGAGGAGAAGAAGGGAGGAGGAAAAAACCCAATTCTGGTCTGTGAGAAAGGTTAGACTTTGCAAGCCTAGATCTTGGAAAGTGGAGCTTCATCGGCATCTACTACGACTGGGAGATAGCTGAAGTGAAGGAGGAGGCTTCCCGACCTCATCTGGGAGGCATCTTCATCTTAGAACCCGGAGGAAGACTTGCTAGGGAGCTTCTTGGGACTACCCAAGGAGAGCTCTCCGCCATTTAGATCCATCTGGAGTATTTTTCAGAGGCAAGTAACACTTACACTCAGTCCATGTAGATGTCAAGTAGGGTTTTATAATTTTATACATTTTTCTCGTGTCCTAGATCCCCTTTCACCTTTGCATTTGGAGTTCGGTCTGTTTTCTGCACAGACAGGAACTTGGCGTCAATGCGACTTGAGCCGAGATCCCTGGTGCATCCAGCGATCTGGCCGTCCCTCCCTGGAACGGCCAGAGACCGCCGTCAAGTTCTCCAGGACAGAACAGTGAGTTGTTCTGGCATATATTGATAATTTCGACGTGTTTTGCGATGAGGGATATGTAACTTATATGCTATGTATATTAGCTAATGTGATGAATGGGAGAATGAATGAACATTTATTTTGTGGGTAGTTGAGTTTATTCGTCTATCTAATGTATATGTGGAAAAGAATGGCAATGTGTATGCCCATGATCCTAATGATCCGTGGCAAAGTTTTGGTGCCCCTGGCTAGACCATGTATGCATGATCCTGTGCCCTGAGTTTCTGACATTTTTCCCCATATTTGTATGGTTATTGAAATTCTGTTTTGGAAAAAAAATAGAAATCCGTTGCGTAGGTTATGTTAAATTTCTAGTAAATTGCGTATGCTCGGTAAATTCGGGAATAAATTCTGTAACCCCTGCGCATGCTAGGGTGCAAAACTTACCTGTGTTTGTGATTATGTTCAACTCCTGTTAGTTTGCATATGAATAATGTGAAATCGATGTTAAATTTTCTGTAATTTCATATTTTGTCAGAAAAATCTGAACTTTTCATGTGGAATCTTAAACCAGAGAGATCAGCTTGGTTAATTTTCAAGTCGTTTGGGCAACTATATAGTGAATATGATTTTTCCATGCGAGAAATGTGAAAAGAAAAATGCATGCTAATGTGGGAATAATGTGATATGTGTGTGTAATCTGATTTGTGCAAACTCTGAACCTGTAATCCCTGTTAACTGTAGAATCATGTTAGGAAAAACAAAGCCTTGTGTGAGTGAGAAAATGAATGAGAGGCAAGTGACATGTGTAAAGATATGTGTAAAAATCGGTAAATGTGTAAATTGTGCCAAGTGTGACACTGCCCATAGGCAGGGGCAGTGGAACCGTCAGGGAAAAGTCCCCCTGAGAAGGTTCAATGTGTTGTGATCCTAAGGGCATTAGGATGAAATCCTGGAGGTGGACAAGTACCACTGGTTAGGGTGGAGACTTGTTCTCCCGGTCTGCGGAGTCCAAGAGTCATCACTGTATTGCCTAGGTGACGTATATGTGTATGTGATGTGATGTGTCCTTCTTATGTGGTTTGGACTATGTGTCACGGCACCGAAGGTAAAATGTGAATGTGATTGTGATCATGTGCAAATTGTGTAGTGTGAACAATGTGTAAATGTGAAATGTGTAAAAAGTGAAGTATGTGAATTTGAAATTGTGTGAAAATGTGAAACCAAAATGTGAGGATGTGAAATTGAAAACCCATGATATGATGATCTGAAATCTTGTTTGAACAGCAACATAAATTTGGTTATGATTTGTGCTATCTGTGTACAATGCGTAGAACCCATGCTAGGGACAATCCTTACTTATTGTGAACATTCCATGTGCATATGCCCTCACGTTGTGGTTTGAATGAGAACATAACTTTCATGTGTTAGATGGTAAAATGTTAAACTACATCAAAACAGCAAGCTAAAAGCATGTGAAATGGTTATGTGCATGTATATGAATGAGTAGTAACCATGTTAGCAATGTGTTCTTTCATGTATGTAAGCTAGTCATGCTAAATTGCTCTCATGCTCTAGTTTAATTGAAGTAGACCTTCATGTGTAGAATGATTAGAGAGCATGTGATAGGAGATTTGATTTAGAAAATCTAAAAGCATGAATCATGTGTTCATTAGTAGAATTTCCAAGATAAGGTTGTCATTTCAATATCATGCATGCTATATGTTGTGTCTTGTAAATGTGTATGTAAAACTGCTATGATGTGTACATGTAGGTATGCGTAGAGTTATTTTCTGAGTCTTTTAGACTCATTACTTGTTTCGGCGTACAGGTGTAGTTGGTGACACACATTGGAGGAGACCGTTGGAAAGCGACTCCGAGCGCAGAGAGTAGCTAGTTGGTGGAGCTTAGTTGTGACATTTTGGCATTTCGAGTATGTAATTGAACCATTGTACTAGCATTATCATGGAAAGAAATGTTTAAGTGTGGACGATTATGTATTTGATTTTCAAAAATTTAATTATGCAGACTTTTCGTTCTTTAAATGTTATCGATCATGTATGTTAAATGTGGATGATGAATGAAATGAAGACAGTGGTTCTCTTACTTCCGCTACTCTGTTCTATATCACGTGTATCTCAGCTGAATGTTATCGTTTGGGTAAATGTCCCACTGTGGCAACGTTCACTATATTGACGTGGGTGGTATAACCGTACCGATATAATGAGGGTCGCTGCATGGGGCACCTAACTGGAGAGTAACCACGGTAGCCATCGTACTACCTGCCACGGACACAAAACCACGTGCGCACCGCACAAACCACGTGAAATCTGACGATATTCATGAGTTCCGACTGTCCACAACACGTAAACACAATGCAACTCACGTGCATACCACGCCAACACAAAACCACTAGCTATCTATGTAACCAACACGCTAGCCTCGTAAACATGCACTCCCAAGTGCCACGGTGCCAATGCACCACATGGTATTACAAATACACTGAATAATAACAATCAGATAATCACGTAACATAAGTCATGCATATTCAGACCACTCGGCTGTGGTCGCGACATGGGCCTGTGTCGCCTTCAGAACGCGACGCCCTGATATGGCGCGTTCATAACATGAACGGGACGCACCAACATGTCGCGTTCCCTACATGAACGCGATTGGTCGACCTGTCGCGATCAGATCGCGATAGGGGGTTTCGTCGCCTTCATATGCAGAAACCCTAATCCAGGATCCCCTCCACGGATTACATTCTATGCTATGCAAACCCCCCTTATTCATGTTTTTCATGCTTTTGTGAATCCTAGTTGTGGTATCTATTGTTAGGAAAGCAAATAACTGATCAAACCACTCTCCTACGCAATCCTCAGTCTGAAAAATAGGAGGAGTCACCCTACCTCCGCAAAGAACGCGTAGTACGGCGATCCTCGGCGTTTCTCCCGCTCCACACGAGCTTCCGCGGCGAGAACATGCCTCTCCACAAGCTTCCACGCCGAATCACCCCAGGAAACCAGCGCAGCACCTCCCCCTGGCCAACAAAGCATGTGTGTTCTGTTCTAGCCAGCAGGTTTAAGCTGTGTTAACGGTTGAGAACGCGACAGAGGTTTCTGTCGCGACCTGATCGCGATGGACCTGGGCGTCGCCTTCTCAAGGCTGACGTCCGCAGGTCGCTCAGCGCTCGACACGTGGCGCACATGCAGACGATTAGAGCCACAAAGCGGCAACAAGAATGTGACGAGCAAGAGTGTCGCATTCAGAACGCGACACCCTGCTGTCGCGATCACAGACAGAGAACCCTGGGGTGCTGTAGGCCCAAACTATCGGCCCAATATGCCCCAAAAATGCACGCGCATACCGAACACAAGTCACATTGGCCTCACAAGTGCTGAACACAAGATCCACAAGGAACCGAAAATGCGTGACGTTACATTACAATCATCTAAAAGATATTTCGACCTCGAAATCCATAACACATTTCAAATACATTCACTTTAAAACATAATTACAAATACTATCATCTAAAAAGATTTAAAACTTTATTCACACAAGTAAGGATACCCCTTAACCATTCCGCAACTAGCTCCAGGTATCTTCACCTCCCAGCCTATTTTCCATCTGACCTTAACTAACTCAATTCTTTGTTCCTTAGCTTCCTGTCTTATGGCCTGTAATTGCACTGGGTATTCAGGCATAGACATATCTGGCCTCAAAACTCCACCTTGATAACTGATTATTCAGCTGGGTCTTCAATACACTTTCTTAACATGGAGACATGAAAAATATCATGAAATCTGCCAAATCGGCTGGCAAATCAAGTCTATAGGCTGTCTCTCCAATTTTCACTAACACTTGAAAGGGTCCTACATACCTTGGACTCAACTTTCCTTTCTTACCAAACCGTACAATACCTTAGTAGGAGAAACTCTTAAAAAGACAAAGTCTTCAATTTCAAATTGAAGTGGTCTCCTTCGATTATCAACATAACGTTTTGCCCGTTCTGAGCTGTCTACAACTTTTCTTTAATAAACTTTATCTTCAGTGGTTTGTTGTATCAAGTCAGGGCTACCATTTGCCTTTCTCCCACTTCATGCCAATTCAATGGTGTTCTACATGGCCTTCCATATAACGCTTCATATGGTGCCATCCGAGACTAGTATGATAACTATTATTATAAGCAAATTCAACCATTCCCAGATGCTGCTCCCAACTACCACCCCAAACTAAACAACATGCTCGCAACATATCTTCAATTGTTGAATAGTCCTCTCTGTTTGACCATCTATTTGTGGTGGTAATCTGAGCTATATCTCAACTCGGTGCCAACTACTCTCTGCAAGCTCCTCCAAAAAACTAGAAGTAAACCTGGGATCCCTATCAGAAACAATAGACTTCGGATACATGCAGTGGAATAATTCTATCAACATAAACCTTTGCTAATCTGTCCACAGACCAGGACATACTTACTGCTACTAACCTACATACCTTGGTTAGCCTATCAATAAATACCATATTCCATTATGTCCTACTGCTGACCTCGGTAAACCTACTACGAAGTCCATAGCAATATCATCCCATTTCTATTCCGGATGGGTAATGGTTGCAATAAACCTCTAGGCTTCGGATGTTCTGCCTTGATTTGTTGACAAATTGCACATCTTGAGACAAATTCTGCTATTTCCTTTTTCATATGAGGCCACCAAAAATGCTTTTTCATATCCTGGTACATTTGGTACTATCGGGGTGAATAGTGTACTGGGATTTATGGGCCTCTTCTAATACTCTCTATTTTACTTCTCTTTCTACTGGCACAAATAACCGGCCTTTGAGCCTGATCACACAACTATCATCAATAACAACTCCTTCCATTTTCACAATTTCAGCTAAATTTTCATCCGCTCTTTGAGCCTCAACAATTTGCCAATACAGTGATGGCTCCACAGCACTATTAGCTAACATTGCCCGTCGTTGATTGCTTGGCACATACAAGGAGTTCTCCACTATCTCCTCATACAATTTCCATTCCTTGATCATCATTTGACTTAAATATGATTTTCTGCTTAGAGCATCAGTCACCACATTGGCCTTACCCGGATGGTAAGCCAAACTAAAAACATAATCTTTTAATACTCCACCCATCTACGCTGACGGAGATTCAAGTCTTTTGGGAAAAGATATACTTTAAACTTTTATGATCTGTAAAAATTTCAAATCTCTCGCCATAAAGATAATGCCTCCACATCTTTAAGGTAAACACAACTGCTGCTAGCTCTAAATCATGAGGGGTAATTCTCTTCTGCTGGTTTCAATTGCCTGGACGCATAAGCTATTACCTTACAATGCTGCATTAGCACTAAGCCAAGTCCTCTTCTAGATGCATGTGTATACAATAAAACAACCATTACCTGTCGGTAATGTCAACACTGGTGCCACTGTAAGTCTCTTCTTTAATTCCATGAAACTTCTTTGACATTCACCAGACCATACAAATGGCACACCCTTTCTAGTCAATCTAGTCATAGGTGCCGCAATCCTAGAAAAATCTTGAATGAAACGCCTATAATAGCACGTTAACCCCAAAAAGCTTCTAACTTCAGTAATTGTCTTAGGCACCACCCATTTCATCACTGCCTCCACTTTACTTGGGTCAACTGCCACTCCCTCAGCTGATATGACATGGCCCAAGAACTGAATCTCTTTTAGCCAAAATTCACACTTACTGAATTGCAAATAACTGATTATCTCTTAATAATCAAGGCAAATCTCAAATGCGTGCATGCTCCTCTTCAGATGCTGAGTAAATCAGAATATCATCTATAAAGACCACAATGAACTGGTCAAATACGGATGAAAAACTGTTCATCAGATCCATAAAAGCTGCAGGAGCATTGGTTAGCCCAAATGGCATAACCACAAACTCATAGTGACCATATCGGGGATTATAAATGCTGCTTTATCGATATCACCCTCTCTAATTCTCAACTGGTGATACCCCGATCTTAAATTAATTTTAGAAAATACCTTAGCTGATTACAACTGATCAAATAGATCATCAATTCTAGGTAACGGGTACTTATTCTTTATGGTCACCTCATTCAATTTCCTGTAATCAATACACATTCTAAAACTTCCATCATTTTTTCTTACAAACAACACGGGCCCCCCATGGGGAGTGACTTGGCCTAATGAACCCTTTTTCCAGCAATTCTTCTAACTGCTTTTTCAATTCTTTAAGTTCTGCCGGCGCCATCCGATACGGAGCTTTAGAGATCGGAATGGTGCCTGGAAACAACTCAATGGTAAAGTCTACCTCCCTGTGTGGAGCTAAACGTGGCAGATCATCTGAAAAAATATCTGCAAATTCCCTAACCACGGGAACTGCTTCTACTGACTTACCAGCTCAACCAGACTCCAGAAGCTAAATAAGCTACACATCCCTCATTAACTAATTTTCTAGCTTAATTGCAGAAATTATAAACTTAGAAGTATGAGAGGGCATACCTTGATATTCGAACACTGTACCATTAGGGTGACAAAACTTGATTCTTTCTTTCTATAATCTAACGTAGATCCATAAGCTTCTAACCAATCCATACCCAAAATGATATCATAATCGAACAACTGAAGAGCATATAACCGGCACGGCATCTGATTCCCTAGAACCCAACAGGAGCTTCATCTATATACCACGAGGTGAGCATAAACTCACCCGAGTGAACTCCACTACTAATTCACATGACTTCTCTTCTAGAGGATAAGCCATACAATCAAAAAATTCTTCGGAAATGAAAGAATGAGAAGCACCTGAATCAAATAGAACTCTGGTTGAAAAATCATAAAGAGGTATTGTACCTTCTATCATGTTCGATGCCTCTGCCTGGGCACGAGTGATAGCCATAACCCGGCCTCTACCTCGCTGATGCGGTACACCTCCACCATGACTTGCTAATGACTGTTGGGGCTGCTGCTGCTGCTGAACACCTCTACCATACCCATATTCTCTCGGATAGGGGCAATTGTGAATCAAATGCCCTGGCTGATTACAATTATAACACCTATAACTTGGTGGAATAGTGGGCTGCCTGGCAGTGCTCTACTGCGATTCTTCTACCTCTGACTTATAGCCACGCCCCTACTGAAAGTCTGACGGCCTCCTCCTCCTTTGCCCTTAAATACTTGCTTTAATTTTTGACCCCATTTACCAAAACCTGAAGAAGAAGGTCCTACTGGAGCCTTTCCCCTACTAATTCCTGCTACCTGTTGGGGTAGCCGAAAACTACCCGAACCTACCCGCTTGCCTGACGAGCCTGAATAGACCTCTCAAGTGTAGCTACTCTCTGGGCTGCCTCCTCAAATGTTCTACACATCAATGGTATCACTGCATTCTGCAACTCTTCTCTCAAACCCCGAATGAAATATTCAACCATCATGCATTATCCGATACTACATAAGGCACATATCGGCTAAGTTCCATAAAACGCATATGATATTCTAAAACTGAGGTATACCTTGCTGAAGTGTCCGAATTGCTCTCTTTTCGCTTGCTGCACTTGAAGTGGAAAGAATGTATCATTGAATGCTTCAAGAAATTTCGGCCAGGTAATAACCTCCTCTATTCTGTCTGCAAAGGTGGTCTGAATGTTCAGACGCCACCACTGCTATGCAAAATCTCAGCTGGTATGTTGCTAGCACAACTTTGTCGTTGTTGGACACCTCATGGTCGTAAAGACCCTTTCAATCTCATGAATCCAGTGCTCTGCAGTATCTGGATTCAGCCCTCCTGTATAAGGGGCGGCTCAACCTCAGAAATTTTCAACGTGCATCACTGGCTCTTCTGCTGCCATTACTGGTGGTGGTACAGGTGCCACATAAGGTACCTCACTCTTGGCAATGGTGCAACGGGGGCCACAGGTACTCCAGCAACTGGTGGTACTGCGATGGAGGGTACGGTGCTTGCTGATCCTCCTCATCCGAATATCGGTGAGGCTTTCCCAAACCTCTCAATCATACACTGAGTGGACTCTTCAGGGTCCTCTCCTCCACCACCCCAATCCCTTCTATTAGCCATCTCAACTTCCTACACAGTAATATATCAATTACGAATAAAACCGTCATTACAAAACTAGAGTCAGCAACCAGCAATGTACAAATGTAGAATAACGCTATATAATTTCCCAGTCCTCTATATTACATGGACCTCGCTTTAATACCAACTGAGACGGAACACCTCATTCAAGCCCATTAAACCATTAACGAACTTGATCCGAGTCCGCCTCCCGCGAACGGGCTATAGCCTCGCAAGGGATACCATACACGAGTCCATGAAAAACAGAAAGGACCACACTTGATCACATATATGATTCACCATTTCATATATAATGTACAAGATTTACATAGCCAAATTTCAACAAAGTAGTAGAAGATAATACTGGAGACTGGGGCATACCCCGAGGTAAACTAGTACAACTAAGGAAAGATACTACACTGCTACGAAAGCTACACTACTGGAGGCACTGGCCCAAAACGCTACGACGCGGCCCTGAACTGGAAGACGGTAACAAAACTTTCTCTTCACCTTCGCCTATGGGGAGTAGGGGTGAGCCTCACTAGTCACTAGCTCAGTAGGGAACTCCCCCAACTCGAGCAAACCATACACAAGTACGGAAGCAGTAAACTATAGTAGCAATTTATAGCACAACCAAGTAGATTATTAAAGCAATAAACATACTTACCATTTGCCGACTATATTAAATAAAGTAATTAAATAAACAGCAAAACTCAATTACGTGTACGAGATAAAGTAGAGACCGCCACACTCGAGCCACGTAGACTGGTTCGTGACACCAGTAACTGACTCTGACAAATAAACACAGGTTTACCTCTCATTCTCGCAGCCACGGACAAAAGGTCCAGCTGCCGCTCCATGAGAAAAGGTCAAACAACTGTGGAGACCAACTAAACACGACTCCTGCAGACACACAGTAGTAGGCCCATGCCTGGCACCTCTAGGGTCTCTGGTTGGAGCACTCTAGAGTGAGGCACTAGAAAGGACTAGCTGGGGATTAGTGTCGATACTGGTGTCTGTACCCCCAACTAAGAGCGCGCTACAAGTGACTAAAAACAAACTCAAGAGTCACTGTCCCACTGTCATCTTCCCCTCAGCCGGACGTACAACTCAAACAAAGGAGTGAGGGTATACAGGATAGACGACACAGACCTCGACGGTACAACACAAGTACCGGGACAAGCCCCGAACTAACAGCCTGGCTCACAGAGAACCTGGGGCACCCAACTTGAGAGGTAACCATGGTAGGCATCGTACTACCTGCCACGCACACAAAACCACGTGCGCACCGCACAAACCACATGAAATCTGACGATATTCACGAGTTCCGACTGTCCACAACACGTAAACACAATGCAACTCACGTGCATACCACGCCAACACACAAACCACTAGGTAGCTATGTAACCAACACGCTAGCCTCGTAAACATGCGCTCCCAGAGCACCACAGGTGCCAATGCACCACACGGTATTACTAAATACATCGAATAATAATAATCAGATAATCACATAACATAAGTCATGCATATTCAAACCACTCGGCTGTGGTCGCGACATGGGCCTGTGTTGCCTTCAGAACATGACGGCCGATATGGCGCGTTCATAACATGATCGCGACGCACCAACATGTCGTGTTCCGCACTTGAATGCGACTGGCGACCTGTCGTGATCAGATCGCGATAGGGGGTTCCGTCGCCTTCACAGGCAGAAACCCTAATCCGGGATACTCTCCACGGATTACCATTCTATGCTATGCAAACCACCCTTAATTCATGTTTTTCATGCTTTTGTGAATCCCTAGCCATGGTATTTATTGTTAGGAAAGCAAATAAATGATCAAACCACTCTCCTACGCAATCCTCAGCCCGGAAAACAAGAGGAGTCACCCTACCTCATGAAGAACGCGCAGTACGGCGATCCCTCAGTGTTTCTCCCGCTCCACACGAGCTTCCCATGGCGAGAAGATGCCTCTCCACAAGCTTCCATGCGAATCACCCAGGAAACCCGCGCAGCACCTCCCCCTGGCCAAATAGAGCATGTTGTGTTATGTTCTGGCCAGCAGGGTTTAAGCTACGTTAACGGTTGAGAACGTGATGGATGGTTCTGTCGCGACCTGATCGTGATGGACCTGGGTGTTGCCTTCTCAAGGCTAACGTCTGCAGGTCGGCCAGCTCTCGACATGTGGTGCACATGAAGACGATCAGTGCCACAAAGCGGCAACAAGAAAACGGCGGGCAAGAGTGTCACGTTCAGAATGCAACACCCTTGCTGTCGCGATCACAGACAGAGAACCCTGGGGTGCTGTAGGCCCAAACAATCGTCCCAGTAAGCCCCAAAAATGCACGCGCATACCGAACACAAGTCACATTGGCAAACATTGGCCTCACAAGCGATGAACACAAGATCCACAAGGATCCGAAAAATGCGCGACGTTACACGTGTTCACGCTGTCGAGCCTCAGGGACAGGGCAATGTTGGCCAGTATGACAGTTCGCCCTATGATTTATCAGCAGGTGATCGAGGTGCAGAGTGCAGACGCAGACTTGGCAGACGTGTTGCAGTTGCCCGAGGTGGTGCTGAATGAGGACAACGAGGTTCGGTTCTGAGACAAACGCTACGTCCCAGAGGACGTCAGGGAGGAGGTATTTGCTGAGGCGCATAGGTCACGATACTCTATTCATTCTGGCTCTACCAAGATGTACCATGATTTGAGGCTGCTCTTTTGGTGGCCTAGGATGAAGAGAGATATCGCTGAGTTTGTTCGCGTACCTTACCTGTCAGCAGGTAAAGGCAGAGCACCAGCGTCTAGTGATGAGTTGCAGTCTCTCCCCATTCCCATGTGGAAGTGGGAGCCATCACCATGGACTTTTTTCTTGCTTACCTTGTACTTCATAGGGGCACGACAACATTTATGTCATCATCGACAGGCTGACGAAGGCAGCTCGCTTCCTACCAGTCAGAGCAGCGTGGTCAGTGGACAGACTTGCGTGGTTGTTTATGGACAGAGTGGTGCCTTTGCACGGAACCCTGGTTTCTATTGTCTCAGATAGAGATTCAAGGTTCACGTTTCATTTCTGGTGCACCTTCAGCGTGCACTCGGCACCGAGTTGAGGTTGAGTTCCGCCTACCATCCACAGACAGATGGGTAGTCAGAGAGGACCATACAGACCCTCGAGGACTTGTTGAAAGAGTGTTGCCTAGAATGGGGCGGCACATGGGAGTCGCACCTTCCATGGTGGAGTTTTCGTATAATAATAGCTTTCACTCCAGCATCGGGATGGCGCCCTACGAGGCTCTGTATGATCGACCGTGCAGGACACCGTTGCACTAGCATGAGGTTGGCGAGAGGCAGTTGCTGGGTCCAGAGTTGGTGCAGCAGTGCGTGATGAACAGTCTATCCCCATGTAATTTAATTCAATTACTTTTATATTTTGGTGATTCACAAAACCATGATAAAGGTCACTAACCTCTTTCTACAAGTCTTGAGCATAGGACATAAAACCAAAAGAAAACATGCCAAACAGGTAAGAATTAATCACTCTATTGAAATAGCATCATATTTGTCTAAATACATTGATTTCTACTAAGCCATAACGATTTCCTTTGTTTATAACAATTCCATAATCATAAGGATTCATTATGTGCTTTAACGATTGATAAGTATTCGTAACGATTCCTTTAGTGATTGTAACGATTTGCTCTCGTAACGATTTCTTTAGTGATCGTAACTATTTGCACTCGTAACGATTCCTTTAGTGATTGTAACGATTTGCTCTCATAATGATTCCTTTAGTGATTGTAAGGATTTGCTCTCATAACGATTCCTTTAGTGATCGTAACGATTTGCTCTCGTAACGATTCCTTAGTAATCGTAACGATTTGCTCTCATAACGATTCCTTTAGTCATCGTAACGATTTGCTCTCTAACGATTCCTTTAGTCATCGTAACGATTTTTCTCTGTAACGATTCCTTTAGTCATCGTAACGATTTACTCTTGTAACGATTCCTTTAGTCATCGTAACGATTTGCTTTCATAACGATTCATTACGTATTCACAACGATTTATACATCGATTTGTTCATAACGTCATAAGGATTGCTTATGACATCACAACGATTTATACATCGATTTTCTTATAACGTCATAACGATTTGTACATTGATTTGCTTATAACGTCATAATGATTCGTACATCGATTTGTTTATGACTCTATAATGATTTGATTATAACAACTTGTTCATAACGATTTGTTTATAGAATCATAACGATTCACTTATTAATACTCAACGATTTCTTATGCCAAATATAACGACTTGATATTTGACTCATTTTTTGACTGTGTTGAAAAGTCAATGCTTTCTCGTACATCTTTCTAACATCTGTGCATTTATTACTCTAAATGTATCTCTGTATTCATGCAGACGATATCTTCTATTCTCGTGCTTATTCTATAAACATCTTTTTGGAAGAACAGAATGAAACTTCTACTTCTGTATAAATCAATCTAACGTTGACTGACAACAATAGATAGCTTAGCTGTCTATTGTTTAGCATTTAATGTATGCAGGTTTCTGACAACATTCGTATACAACGTTGGACAAAATAGAAGCCAAAGGATACTACAGAAGGTCCTATCTCTCTGTGTGCACAAATGGATAAAAGACTGTTGATTGGAAGCTTCTACAGTACCATGCAGTCTAACGTAAACCAGAACATAGAGACAACGGGCACTTCAACGTTCGAATTTGAAAAGGATGATATAAAATAGGAGATTGAAGATTCAAAAGAAACAGACAGAGTACCAAGTGTATACCAAGTGAAATCATCTTCAACCTCTCTGAGAGCCAAGCAAACACTTCCATTAGTTTAAGCTCTAGCTCTCTATGCTTAGTGTAGATCTGTGAGAGAGCTTCTTGTTCTGAGAAGAATCCATTATTGTAGATATTGTTCTTCTCAGTTCTTGCTTCAGATCAAGTGTGTTCTATAAGCTTGATCTAGGGGCATCTTCCTCTTGAACATTTTTCAGGTGGTGTTCCCTTCAGTTGTGAAGGAAGACCTGGTGTGGTATCCAGGGTGGTGTTCCCTTCAGTTGTGAAGGAAGACCTGGTGTGGTATCCATGGTGGTGTTTTTCCTTCATGTGAAGGAAGACAGCTGCGGCTAGGTGTAAGGGTCCTTAAGGGGGACAGTACCCTTGGTAGTGAAATCCTGACATATTTCTTAGGGACTGGATGTAGGACTCCTGTGAAGAGGAGCAACGAACCAGGATAAATCCCTTTGCAGTGTGTGTGTGTGCTTGTTTATCTTTGCATTCATTTTCTTACTAACACTAACAACAATCGAAGTGTGTGTGTTGTGAATGTTTTTGTAACAGGTATTAGTTGACTAAATTTTGAAAAGACCCATTCACCCCCCACCCCTTGGGTTGCTAGCTGGGCAACAAGTGGTATCAGAGCGAGTCTGTTCGACAAAGAAGAAGATCAAACGATCTGAAGAGTAAAGATCCATGGCAGCCCAAGGTCATTGAGAAGGTCAATCTGTCAACCGACCATCGTTGTTCGATGGAGAAGACTATGCATTTTGGAAAACCAGAATGGAGTATTTTCTACAAGGTCTCTACTATCATATTTGGTCTATAGTTGAGGAAGGTGATCTTCTAGTCACCAACGAAAAGAATCAGTGGACAGATGATGATAAAAAGAAGATCTCTCTTAACTGTAAGTCTAAGAGTATTCTGTGCTGTGCCCTCAGTAAGAAAGAGTTCAACCGTGTATCTGCCTGCGAATCCGCAAAGGAGATGTGGGAGAAATTAAGAATAACCTATGAAGGCACAGATAAAGTGAAAGAGACAAGAATAGACATTCTTGTAACACAATATGAGGGGTTTCAGATGCAGTCAGGCGAATCAATAACCTAGATGTTTAGCAGATTTACTACCATTACAAATGGATTGGCTGGTCTTGACAAAAGCTATGAAATGGGAGATATGGTAAGGAAAATACTGAGGTCTCTAACATCTTCTTGGACTCCCAAAGTAACGGCCATAGAAGAAGCAAATGATCTGAAGAGGATGTCATTGGAAAAACTCATTGGGTCCCTTATGGCCCATGAGATCAACATGGAAAGATTAGGAGAGTCCTCTAGCAGAAAGAAGCACTCCAACGCACTTAAAGCTGAGGGAGACAGATCAGAAGAATCATCGGATGAAGATGAAAGCTCAAGCAACTGCGAAGATGACGAAGCAATGCTCTCAGAAGACTACAGCATATCCTAGCCAAGAAAAAAAGAAGTATCAAAATGGAAGAAGACTGTGACGACCCTCATTATACCGGTACGGTTATACCAACCCACGTCGGTATAGTGAACGTTATCACAGTGGGGCATTTACCCAAACAGTAACATACGATTGAGATGCTCATAAATATAAATACAGAGTAGCGGAAGTAAAAGAACAAGGTCTTTCATTCATCTCATCATCCACATTTAACATACATGATTCATATAACAATTTAATGATCTAAAGTCCACATATTCCACATAAAATAGTGCTAAAATAAAATACATAGTTTGTCTATGATTACATGATAATTCTAATCCACTGCCTTTCAATACATACTATGAAATCACAAAATATCACAAGTGAACTCCAAAGAGCTAGTCTCCACGCTCAGAGTCGCTCTCCACTGCCTCCTCTAACGGTGTAGCGTCGTCAACTAAATGTACGACCGAAGCAAGTAATGAGTCTAAAGCTTCAGCAAATAACACCATACATATCATACATGCATATATCATAGCAGGTTTTCATCCAAAGTCACATGACAAAACATGTAGCATGCTTGACATCAATAAAAAAAAACCTATCATGGTAATCTACCAAATTAAACACATGGTTCATGTTTCAGATTTTCCAAAATAAAATGTCATATCACATGCTTCCTACTTATTCCATCACATAAAGGTTTTACCTCTAATTAAGCAAAACATGAGAGCCACCAAACAAGCTATGCTTACATACATGAAAGGAGACCTTCCTATCAGGATTTCTACACATTCTTGCACATGCACATTGTCGTTTTATACACTTTTAGCTTGCTGTTTTGACATGAATTAGAAATTCACAACCAATCACATGAGAGCTACAATCTCAATTAACTATATCATGATGGCGCTTAAGCATGGAACGTTTAGACATAAGCAAGAAATGCTACTAGCATGGATTCCACGCAATTGTACACAAGTAAAACATTTTCGTAACTACAATTAGGTTGCTGTTATGATACGAGTTTAACATAATATCATGGATCACACCATTTCATCATCTAACACATAGTTTCACATGTTTGCACAATTTCCTCATTCACATAGTTCACTTTTACACATTTCACATTTACACATGTTCACATTACACAACTTACATATCATACATATCATACATGCATATATCATAGCAGGTTTCATCCAAAGTCACATGACAAAACATGTATCATGCTTGACATCAATAAGAAACAACCTATCATGGCAATTCAACCAAATTAAACACATGGTTCATGATTTCAGATTTTCCAAAATAAAACGTCATATCACATGCTTCCTACTTATTCCATCACATAAAGGTTTACCTCTAATTAAGCAAAACATGAGAGCAACCAAACAAGCTATGCTTACATACATGAAAGGAGACCTTCCTATCAGGATTTCTACACATTCTTGCACATGCACACTATCATTTTATACACTTTTAGCTTGCTATTTTGACATGAATTAGAAATTTACAACCAATCACATGAGAGCTACAATCTCAATTAACTATATCATGGTGGCGCTTAAGCATGGAACGTTTACACATAAGCAAGAAATGCTACTAGCATGGATTCCACGCAATTGTACACAAGTAAAACATTTTCGTAACTACAATTAGGTTGCTGTTATGATACGAGTTTAACATTAACATATCATGGATCACCATTTCATCATCTAACACACTAGCTTCACAAGTTTGCACAATTTTCTCATTCACATAGTTCACTTTTACACATTTCACATTTACACATGTCACATTACACAACTTACACATGTACACATTCACATTTTTCACACTTAGTGTCGTCACACATAGTCCAAACCACCATTAGAAGGACACATACACATCACATACACATAGACGCCACTAGGCAATACAGTGACGACTCTTGAACTGCGCAGACCGGGAGAACAAGTCTCCACCCTAACCAGTGGTACTTGTCCACCTCCAGGATTCATCCTAATGCCCATAGGATCTTAACACATTGAACCTTCTCATGGGGACTTTTCCATGATACGGTTCCACGGCCCTCTATGGAAGTAGTGTCACACTTGGCACAGTCTTACACATTACACATACCGATTTTAGTACACATTTACACAAGACATCCTCATACCTTTACATTCTCTTTCTCACACACAAGGCTCTGTTTTTTTTTTCTTTTTTCTTGCATGATGCTACTGATAACAGGGATTAACATTCACTAATTTGCGTTAATCAGGTGGAAAAACTCATTATTAAGTCATATTCATGATAAGATGCATTATCACATTTTTCGCATGAAATTTTCATAACCACACTTTGTAGATTTTTCAGAGTTAACATATATTTTCAGAAATTGAAACATTCAGTCTCATATTATCCATAATTCAATTCCACACCAAACACAACATGAATAGTAGATTCAACAGATTGTAACCCTGAACCCAACATATACCTTATCACAAGAATTTCCCCCGGATTTATTACACAACGCACCATTTACTGGAAATTTCACAAACCCTACGCATGTTTTCTATTTTCAGAACAAAATTTTACAGTAAATCATACGAGCATGGAGAAATTTCAGAAATTGCAGGGCACACACTGACCCCTACACACATGGTTCATAAAATTTAGGGCACCCAAATTCCTCACGAGTTTCACAAACAGAAACTAACATGATCTAGGATTTTTTATCATACATGCATTTTTCATAAATGGCACCCTTCATACCAATTCCAGAAATTTAAGGATCTCACCACACATACCACCATTCATAATATACATAGTACGGTTAACATATATCCTCATGCGAGAACCTCAAAAATTTATCATATAGAAGGAGAGAATAGCTCACTGTTCTGTCCTGACGATCTTAATGGCATAGTCTGGCCGCTAATGGAGATTAATGGCAACATCGTTGGCCGTTAATGAAGATCTTGACGGCAAGGGACCTTGCCGTCAAGTTCAGGTCTGTGCAGAAATACAACCCGAGCTCCAAATACAAGAAGAATGGGGGATCCAGGACTCGATTTAAAATCTGTGAAAATAACAAAACCCTACTAGACATCTACATGGACGAAATGTGAGGGTTACATGCCTTTAAACAAGTCTCCAAAGGGATAAGATGGCGGTGAAGCTCTCCTTGGCAGTCCCAAGAAGCCTCCACAAATGCCTCCTCCGGGTTCTTGGTTGGTGTATAAGCTAAACCACGGCTGGGGAAGTCTTCCCCGATGTTCCAGCTACCCTCCTGATGCAGTAGGTCGCCGGATGAAGCCTTGAATCGCCGGATGAAGCCTCCAAAGTTGAGTCTTTATGCAGCTCTGAGCTAGGGTTCTCTATCTCTTGAAAGATGTCAAGAGAGATTTTCTGGTGTAGAAGGGGTGTGGTTTATAGCAGAGGGGTTTGGGGAACCCCGGAGTGGTGATGTGAAGCCTGCTAGCCGTTGGGGACATCTCCCCAATGGCTGGGCTTGCTTGCCCCCGGAGTTTCGGGGTCTGCAACGCATGCAGGTTAGAGATCTTAACGTCCACATCCATGCGTTGGCTTAAGTATTGGCGTCCATCGAGGTGGATGCTGACTCAGCATGGACGTCCATCCATGTGGACGCCAATTGGGTCCTTCGGCCAGAAATCAAAACATGCAGAAACCATGCTAACTTATACCTATGTACATGCCATATATATGTATTATCATATACACACTACCACCATGCAATTCATATACTATTTGCAACTAATTATACACATGCACACATAAGTATAACTAGTTAATACATACGTAGATATGTACATCTATGCATACACAACATGAATTATTTACACGAAATAAAATAATGCAACAAAATCGAGGGCCTTACACCCCTCCCCCTTAAATGAAACTTTGTCCTCAAAGATTAAACAAAACTACTCAAACAAACGGGGATACTTCTTCTTCATCGCATCCTCAAGCTCCCAAGTAGCCTCCTCTCACGAGAAGTTCCGCCATAGGACATTCACCAACGCAATACTCTTGTTCCGGAGATGCTGAACCTTCCGGTCAAGTATAGCTACTGGTTGCTCCACATATGAAAGATCTGGCTGAATCTCCACTGGCTCGGGCTAATCACATGAGATGGATCTCGGACATACTTCCTGAGCATAGATACGTGGAAAATAGGATGAACACTAGCTAAAGCTGGGGGTAAAGCTAGCTCATATGCCACGCTGCCCAATCATCTGAGAATCTCATACGGTCCAATGATTCTAGGGCTCAACTCACTATGCCTGCCAAATCTGACGACACCACGAGTAGGTGATATCTTCAAGAAGACATGATCACCCACCTCGAACTCCAAGTCCTTCCTCCTGTTGTCGGCATAGCTCTCTGCCTATCCTGTGCCGCAACAAGCCTCTTCCTGATAAGCTGGATCTAATCCGAAGTTTCCTGAACTAACTCCGGACCGATCAACTGCCTATCGCCTGTCTCCTCCCAACACAAGGAGACCTACAGGGCCTACCATACAATGCCTCAAATAGAGCCATGCCAATACTCGCATGAAAGTTGTTGTAGTATGCGAACTCCACTAGAGGTAAATGACGCTCCCAATCATCCTTCCAATCCAGTACACACGCTCTCAACATATCTCGAGCGTCTGGATAGTCCTCTCGGACTGTCCATCAGTCTGGGGATGAAACGCCAAACTGAGCTTAGCTCCGAACCTAACGCATCCTGAAGTCCCTTCCACAGCCTCGTAGTAAATCTCAGATCTCGATCCGAAATGATCGACTTCGGCACACCATGCAATCTAATATGCTACTAACATACAATCTAGCTAAACTCTCAACCGACTGCTTCTTCTTCATAGGCAAGAAATGCGCAGTCTTTGAGAATCCTCTACGACTACCCAAATCGAGTCATTACCCCTTTAGACCGAGGCAAACCCAAAACAAAATCCATAGTGACAGCTTCCCATTTCCAAACTGGGATCTCCATCCTTTGGATAAGGCCGCATGGTCGCTGCCGCTCGGCATTCACTTGCTGACACACAAAGACCTCGACACATAATCCGCTACATCCTTCTTCATGTGGACCACCAAAATGATCTCTTCAAATCCTGGTACATCTTAGTGTTACCCAGATGAATAGAGAATCTCGACCTGTGAGCCTCTGCTAACACATGCTCACAGACATCACCAAGTCAGGAATGCACACTCGGTGATGGAATCTAATCACACCATCATCATCAGAGTAATACCTACCTTGCCCACTAACTCTAGGAGTCTAGGGTCAGCTTCTGTTGCTCGATTACCTCATCCAATACTGAGGATCTAAGGATAACTGAGCTACAAAAGCCTGGCATAACGATGGCTCTAACTCAGTCAACGCAAACGCCGCATCCTCCAACATCTTCCAGTCCTGTTGGAGAGATGGCTCTTACTACTTAGGGCATCGGCTACGACATTCGCCTTCCCAGGGTGATACTGAAGGTCGAAGTCATAGTCCTTCAAGAACTCAATCCATCTTCTCTGCCTCAGGTTTAATTCCTTTGGGGAGAAGAGATACTTCAAGCTCTTGTGGTCGGTAAACACCTCAAATCTGACACCATAAAGATAGTGTCTCCAGATCCTTAGTGCATGAACCACTGCTGCGAGCTACAAATCATGGGTCAGATAGTTCTTCTCATGCTCCTTCAACTGACAAGAAGCATAAGCCACTACCCTTCCTTGCTGCATTAGCACACAGCCTAAGCCAATCCGAGACGCATCCGTGTAGATAGCAAAACCCTCTACACCGCTCGGCAAGACTAACACCGGAGCTGACGTGAGCTTAGTCTTCAACAATTGAAAACTATTCCCACACTTCTCGGACCAACAAACTTCACTCCCTTTCTGGTAAGCTGAGTCAATGGGGCGGCGATGGATGAAAATCCCTCAATGAATCGCCGATAGTAACCAGCCAAACCAGAAAACTACGAATCTCCGAAGGGGTCTTGGGGTCTCCCAATCCATAACTGCCTGGACCTTTGCTGGATCAACTGCTACACCTGCACAGAGATAACATGCATGAGGAAATGAACCTCGCGCAACCAGAAATCGCACTTGCTGAATTTAGCATACAACTTGTACTCACGAAGGACCTCTAACACTACCCTCAAATGCTGATGGTGTGTGGCCTCGTCTGGAGAGTAGACCATCACATCATCAATAAACACTACGACAAAGCTATCTAGATACGGCTAAACACCCTATTCATGAGATCCATGAATGCTGCAGGGGCGTTGGTCAATCCGAAATGAAGAACCAAAAACTCATAATGTCCATAACGGATCTGAATGCCGTCTTGGACACATCCTCACTCTGAATCCTCAACTGATGATAACCAGATCGCAAATCAATCTTAGAAAAGACTGAGCATCTTGCAACTGGTCAAACAAATCATCAATACGAGGTAAGGGATACCTGTTCTTCACAGTCACTTGGTTCAGCTTTCTGTAGTCAATGCATAACCTAAGTGACCCATCTTTCTTCTTGACGAATAATACAAGTGCGCCCCAAGGGGAAACACTAGGACGAATAAATCCCTTATCTAGCAACTCATGCAACTGCCTCCTCACCTCAGCTAATTCCACAAGTGCCATCCGATACGGAGCCTTTGAGATAGGAGAGGTGCCTGGAAGCAACTCTATGGTGAACTCTATCTCTCTATCTGGTGGCAATCCAGACAAATCATCAGGAAAGACGTCTGGAAAATCCCGCACTACCTCGATCTCCGCAAGAGTAAGTGACTCATCAGCCTCTAGTACTAATACCATGCTGGCAGAAAAGCGTCACAACCCTTGTTTACCATGCGCATCGCCTTCATGGCAGAGATGACCAACTTTCCCGCCAAGTTCCTTGGCAGGGATGAGAGAACTCATCCTCGCCAGGAATACGGAAAACAATTCACTTCCGACGACAATCCACTAACGCATAGTGCTCCTCTAGCCATCCAGACCAAGAATAGCATCAAAGTCCTTCATCTTCAGCAAGAAGAAACATCCTTCTAGGATTCTATCCTCAATGCACACAGGTAATGACGGAATGCACTTCCTAGTCGATACCGTACCCGCAGGGGTGTGCACAGACAAAGGGACCTCTAAATCCTCAGACTCTATGCCTGACTCTAGGGCTAACTGCCTAGCGAACCGCTCGGAAATGAATGAGTGAGTGGCACCCGTATCAAACAAAACCCGAGCGTGCACACCTAGAAGTAAAACCGTACCTTCGGTGACATGCTCCGCCTGCTCGGCGTCCTCTGTGCTAAAGCAAACACTCGAGCTGGGGCTCGAGGCCTTCCTGGTCTTCCTGTAGCTGGCTGCTGCTGCTACCGCCGCTTCGGGGCTGGCGTTCCGTGCTGGACTCCCTGCTGAAGTCTCGGACAATCCTTGATCTTGTGGTCGCTACTTCCGCACTTCAGACACTTTCCCGTAATCATCCAACACTCGGAACCACCATGTGTCCTCCCATAGTGGGGAAACTCTTTCTTCACACCAGGGGAACATACAGAGGGTACCTGAGTACTGCCACTGCCACTGATTGCTTCTGTGTCTGGTACACTGCTTTCTTCTTGTCCTGTCACTGGAACGTAGTTGCAGGTCTCTTCTGCAAAGCCTTCTTCTCTTCAAGATATTGCTCCATCTCACCCTCCTGCCTACAAGCAGCGCTAAGGGCCTCATCCAAGGTACGATGGTCAAACGCTACTAGCCTCGTCCGCAGTGATGGCTTCAGACCCATCACGAACTTCTTTGCTTTCTTGCGCTCATCTGTCATGATATGAGGTGCATACTTAGAGAGTTCAGAAAATCTTGCCTCATACTCTAGCACGGTCATGGAGCCTTGAGTCGAAGAGGAACTCCTGCTCCATCCGATCTTGAATATGCTCGAGGACGAACTTGGCCCGAAAGAGTCTCACGAACTCGTCCCAAGCAACTTCAATCACATCGTCCTCAAACCGTGTACGTAGTAATGAAGCCCACCATACATCAGCGCTCTCCTGCAGTACACCGTTCATAAGCACCATCTAACGATCCAACTTAATAGAACGTACAACATACAAACTAACACATACCTGTAGCATGTAGGTGGCTAATGTAACCTTATCCTCATCTGCACACCTGATAGCTCGGAAGATCTTTTCAATCTCCCTCATCCAGCTTTCAGCTAGCAATGGATCGCTCTCCCCCTTAAAAGAGGGTGGCAGCATCCTCTTGAATCTTTCCATGATGGAAGGTCCACCATGGTCCTGAGCTGGAACTTGAGCCTGCTACATCCAACAACAATACACAATAAACATAACATCATGCAATTTAATAAAACATGCTACTAGTTGTTTCATTATTCTAACCTGAGCCTCCAACTGAGCCTGGAGTGTAGCCTGGGTGTGGGCCTGCGTCTGCATGGCCGGCACCAGACCTTGCATGAACACTCCATAATGCACGGGCGGCGGTGGGGGAAGTACAGGACCCTGTGGTGCCGGGCCTGCTGCTCAGCCCGCTCCTCACGTCTCGGCTCATTCTCACGGGCCAGCACTCCGCCACGCCTAACTCTCGAAGCCATGGCTGCAATAAATTTCAGCCACCATTAGAGATACGTTACTTTATTTCCTAACCATTTTCTTATCTATTTTTCATTCATTATTAATCAATTCTACATATGTGGACATTCCTATGTAGACTTAGCATGTAATGAAGATGATGACTTATGTATATTCATGTGCAATCTCAAACGGTCACTCTGATACCAATCCCTGTGACGACCCTCATTATACCGGTACGGTTATACCAACCCATGTCGGTATAGTGAACGTTATCACAGTGGGGCATTTACCCAAACAGTAACATACGATTGTGTAAGCCCCTCGAATTTCCGTCGCCTTATTTGTATTTGTGTGTGTATATTTGTGTTTGTGTATGTATATACATATCTACGTACGTATTAATTAGTATAATTACGTGTGCATGTGTTCATACTATATGTAAATAATGCATGTATTGAATGGTGATAGTATGGATACACTACCATATACATATTGCATGTATATATGCATGGTATGCATGGTTTTCTGCATATTTTAGAGTTCTGGCCGAAGGCCAGATTGGCGTCAACCCCTAGCCGTTGAGGTGGTGTCAGCGTCCAGACATGGACGCCAATACTAATCCTGACGACTCTAACGATATGGACGCCTATTTCTCTGGCCTGCATGTGCAGCAGAACCAGAAATTCCGGAAACAAGAAAGCTCAGCCATTGGGGAGCTGTCCCCAACGGCTCTGAGGGTTGTCTTATCACCCTGTGAGTGGGAGAGAGGCCTCCCCATATGTCTGAACCCGGATCTGCCTTCTCCCACCCCTCTCTTCACCTTGCAAGAGAGAAACCAGGAGAAAAACCCTAGTTTCTGAGCTGTGAGAGAACCCACTCTTTTCACCCAAAGATCTGACTTCCTGGAGCTAGATCTTGTCATCTTCCACGACAAGAGGATAGCTGGAGCAAGGAGGAGACTTCCCCGACATCCCTTGCTGTGGAGATCATCAGGAGCCCAGGAAGAAGATCTAGGAGGACGTTCTGCACCTTCTTGGGACTGCCCAAGGAGGGCTTCTCCGAGCACTTTGATCCATTGGAGCAATTTCTAAGAGGCAAGTGACCTAACCATAATGTGGTGTCTAGGTCGATTCTACAATTTTTATGAATTTTCCCTCGAGTCCTAGACCCTCACATTCACGAATCTTGAGAGCTCGGGTCTATGTTCTGCACAGACCTGCATTGACGGCAAGGTCACTGGACGCTGATATTATGCTTGGCGTCCATCGAGACATGCCGCTGACACTGAGTCAGCGGCCAGAGACGCCGCCAAGTTCCTCTGGACTGAACAGTGACCTGTTTGCCCTTCCTATGCAACTATTTTCGGTATGTTTTCCGTGATGAGGATATATGGTAACCCTATACACTATGTATGCTGATAAATGTGGTGTGTGGATGAGTGTGATGTGTGGTGGTGAATGTTAGAAAATTGTATTCCATGAATTCGTAAGCATGATTTGTTGATAATCATGCCAATCTATGCTTTATGATTAGGTCTAGCTGAATGCCTCAGTTTTATCAGATCATGAAGATTAGTGGGCTAGTATACGTATACCAATTTTTGATAAATTGTCCATGCTTGCATAAATTGCTAATAAATTCGGTTCGGTAAATAAAAAGTCATGCAAAAATGGTTTGTGGTGATCGATCTGTGGTTGTATGTATTTAGGATAATTGTATATTCTCAGGTCATGCATGTAACAGTAGTCTCTGTTCAAACAGTAAGTGGCAAAATGCATGATAGTGTTAAGTTCCATGTCAACCTAAATTGTGAATGGCATGTAAATAGGTGTTTGACTCTCGGTAAATTCTATTTAGCTCAGAAAAATCTGAAAATTGAATGTATGATCTAGAATCCGAAAATAGCATGTGGTTAAAATTTCAGGTGATTTGGACCAGTACATAAGGAGTTATGTATTTTCCATGTGAAATGTAAAAATCCATGTATGTTATCGTGAGGTGGTTAGATATTGCTTAAACCCAACCTGATTAGTGACTTTACTGTGTGTTAAACTCCTGAAATCTGTAGTGTCCTGATAGGAAAACAGAGAATGTGCATGCGAGTGAGAAAGTAAATGAATTGAGAGTGACATGTGTCAAACTATGTGTAAAATCGGTAAAAATGTGTAAATGTGTAAATGTGCCAAGTGTGACATTGCTTCCACAGAGGGCAGTGGACCGTATCGGGGGAAAAGTACCCTGAGAAGGTTCAATGTGTAAGTGACCCTAGGGCATTAGGTGGAAATCCTGGAGGAGGACAAGTACCACTGGTTAGGGTGGAGACTTGTTCTCCCGGTCTGCGCAGTCCAAGAGTCGCCATTGGAATGCCTAGATGGCGTCTATGTAATGTGATGTGTAGATGTCCTTCTTTGGTGGTTTGGACTATGTGTCACGGCACCTAAAATGTGTAATGTGTAATGTGTATGTGTTCATGTGTAAATGTGTAAGTGAACAAGTGAAATGTGTATGTGCAAAGTGCAACCATGTGAAAGAGGAAACTTGTGTAAAGAAAATGTGAAATTTTAAATGTGAGGGCATGATATTGAAATCCATGTGAGACAAATCTGAAACCATGTGAAATCAGTAAATACATGTTGTTATCATCATGTTTATATGCGCAAAAATGTCTAGTATCCATGTTAGGGATAATTGATGAGCACGGGTACAAAATAGCATGATTGATTGTTCACGTGATATGTTTTAAGCAACATTGTAGCTCTCATGTATAGGTTTACAACCATTAAACCATGTGAAATCAGCAACTTAAAGCATATGAAAATGTCTATGTATGTGCTTAAAAACATGTAAGATCCATGCTAGTCGTGTTTTCCTTTCATACATGCACAATATCATGTTGGTAGCTCTCATGTCTTGGTTCTTCAGGGGCAAAAATCTCACGAGTAAATGGAATAGAGAGCATGTGATAGGTAAGTTTTATTCTTAGAAATCTGAAAGCATGATCCATGTATAAATTTGTAAAACTTTCATGATAGGTTGAAACTTACAAATGACTAGCATGCCATGTTTTGAAAATTCTGAATGTGCATGTAGAAACCGCTATGACAT
>CM024756.1:70018810-70122501 GCA_014218235.1 Colocasia esculenta
GGGTTTTTTTAGATCGGCCATTTCAACGCCCAACCCAATCCGGAATCCAAATCGGATTCCGTCAGTTCGCACACGTCAATTTAACCCAACCGGCCGTGTCGAAGCAAACGGCACGCTGATCAAATCCCTATTTGGGATTTTGGATCTCCAGGTTGTGTGTTTTGACCCTTTAGACATGGGTTTTTTTTAGATTCGTCATTCAACGCCCAACCCAATCCGGGAATCCAAATCGGATTCCGTTAGTTCGCACACGTCAATTTAACCCACCCGGCCGTGTCGGAGCAAACGACACGCTGATCAGATCCCTATTTGGGATTTTGGATCTCTGGGTTGTGTGTTTTGACCCTTTAGACTTGGGTTTTTTTTAGATCCGTCATTTCAACGCCCAACCCAATCCGGGATCCAAATCGGATTCTGTCAGTTCGAACACGTCAATTTAACCCACCCGGTCGTGTCGGAGCAAATGGCACGCCGATCAGATCCCTATTGGGATTTTGGACTCCGGGTTGTGTGTTTTGACCCTTTAGACTGGGTTTTTTTTAGATCCATCATTCAACGCCCAACCCAATCGGGAATGCAGATCGGATTCCGTCAGTTCGCACAAGTCACTTTCACCCACCCGGTCCTGTAAGAGCAAATGGCATGCGATCAGCTCCCTATTTGGGATTTTGAACCCCCAGATTGTGTGTTTTGACCCTTTAGACTTAAGTTTTTTTTAGATCCGTCATTTCAACGCCCAACCCAATCCGGGAATCCAAATCGGATTCCGTCAGTTTCACACAGGTCACTTTCACCCACCCGGTCGTGTCGGAGCACATGGCACATCGATCAGATCCCTATTTGGGATTTTGAACCCCTGGGTTGGGTGTTTTAACCCTTTAGAGTTGGATTTTTTTTAGATCTGTCATTTCAACGCCCAACCCAATCCTGGAATCCAAATCGGATTCCGTCAGTTCGCACACGTCGCTTTCACTTACCTTGTCGTGTTGGAGTGAACGACACACCGATCAGATCCCTATTTAGGATTTTGGATCCCCAGGTTGTGTGTTTTGACCCTTTAGACTTAAGTTTTTTTTAGATCGGTCATTTGAACGCCGAACCCAATCCGGGTAACCAAATCGGATTCCGTCAGTTTCACACAGGTCACTTTCACCCACCCGGTCGTGTCGGAGCGAACGGCACGCCGATCAGATCCCTATTTGTGATTTTTGACCCCCAGGTTGTATGTTTTGACCCTTAAGACTCGGGTTTTTTTAGATCCGTCATTTCAACGCCCAACCCAATCCGGGAATCCAAATCGGATTCTGTCAGTTCGCACACGTCACTTTCACCCACTCGGTCGTGTCGGAGTAAACGACACGCCGGTCAGATCCCTATTTGGGATTTTGGACCCCCGGGTTGTGTGT
The DNA here is from genome assembly GCA_014218235.1 of Colocasia esculenta. Classification (NCBI taxonomy): domain Eukaryota; kingdom Viridiplantae; phylum Streptophyta; class Magnoliopsida; order Alismatales; family Araceae; genus Colocasia; species Colocasia esculenta. The sequence goes on from CM024756.1 coordinate 70,020,217, forward strand.
TTTGACCCTTTAGACTTGGGTTTTTTTTAGATCCATCATTTCAACGCCCAACCCAATCTGGGAATCCAAATCGGATTCCGTCAGTTCGCACACGTCAATTTAACCCACCCGATCGTGTAGGAGCCAACGGCACGCCGATTAGATCTCTATTTGGGATTTTGGACCCCCGGGTTGTATGTTTTGACCCTTTAGATGGTTTTTTTTAGATCCATCATTTCAACGCCCAACCCAATCTGGGAATCCGATCGGATTCCGTCAGTTCACACACACGTCAATTTACCCACCCAATCGGTCGGAGTGAACGGCACGCCCATCAGATCCCTATTTGGGATTTTGGACCCCCGGGTTGTAAGTTTTGACCCTTCAGAATTGGGTTTTTTTTAGATCCGTCATTTCAACGCCCAACCCAATCCGGGAATCCAAATGGATTTCGTCAGTTCGCACACGTCAATTTAACCCACCCAGTCGTGTCAGAGTAACGACACGAGCCGATCAGATCCCTATTTGGGATTTTGGAGCCCCGGGTTGTGTGTTTTGACCCTTTAGACTTAGGTTTTTTTAGATCCGTCATTTCAACGACCAACCCAATCCGGAAATCCAAATCGATTCTTTCAGTTCACACACGTCAATTTAACCCACCCGGTCCTGTCGAGCAAATGGCACGCCGATCAGATCCCTATTTGGGATTTTGAACCGTCGGGTTGTGTGTTTTGACCCTTTAGAGTTGGATTTTTTTTAAATCCATCATTTCAACGCCCAACCCAATCCGAGAAACCAAATCGATTCCGCCAGTTCGCATACGTCGCTTTCACCCAACTGGTCATGTCGGAGTGAATGACACGCCGATCAGATCCCTATTTGGGATTTTGGACCCCTAGGTTGTGTGTTTTGCCCCTTTAGACTTAGGTTTCTTTTTAGATCCATCATTTGAACGCCGAACCCAATCCGGGAATCCGAATCAGATTCCGTCAGTTCGCACACGTCAATTTAACCCACTCGGTCGTGTCGGAGCAAACGGCACGCCGATCAGATCCCTATTTGGGATTTTGGACCCCTAGGTTTTATGTTTTGACCCTTTAGAGTTGGTTTTTTTTAGATCCGTCATTTCAATGCCCAACCCAATCTAGGAATCCAAATCGGATTCTGTCACTTCGCACACGTCAATTTAACCCACCTGGTCGTGTTGGACCAAACGGCACACCGATCAGATCCCAATTTGTGATTTTGGACCCCCAGGTTGTATGTTTTGACCCTTAAGACTCGGGTTTTTGTAGATCCGTCATTTCAACGCCCAACCCAGTCCGGGAATCCAAATCGGATTCTGTCAGTTCGGACACGTCACTTTCACCCACTCGGTCGTGTCGGAGCAAACGGCACGCCGATCAGATCCATATTTGGGATTTTGGACCCCCGGGTTGTCTGTTTTGACCCTTTAGACTTGGGTTTTTTTTAGATCCGTCATTTCAACGCCCAACCCAATCTCGGAATCCAAATCAGATTCCGTCAGTTCGCACACGTAAATTTAACCCACCCGGTCGTGTCGGAGCCAACGGCATGCCGATCAGATCTCTATTTGAGATTTTGGTCCCCCGGGTTGTATGTTTTGACCGTTTAGACTATGGTTTTTTTTTAGATCCTTCATTTCAACGCCCAACCCAATCCGGGAATCCAAATCGGATTCCGTCAGTTCGCACACGTCAATTTAACCCACCCCCCCGCGTGTCGGAGCAACGACATGCTGATCAGATCCCTATTTGGGATTTTGGATCTCCGGGTGTGTGTTTTGACCCTTTAGACTTGGGTTTTTTTAGATTCGTCATTTCAACGCCCAACCCAATCCGGGAATCCAAATCGGATTCTGTCAGTTCGCACACGTCACTTTCACCCACTCGGTCGTGTCGGAGCAAACGACACGCCGGTCAGATCCCTATTTGGGATTTTGGATCTCCGGGTTGTGTGTTTTGACCCTTTAGACTTGGGTTTTTTTAGATCCGTCATTTCAACGCCCAACCCAATCCGGAAATCCAAATCGGATTCTGTCAGTTCGAACACGTCAATTTAACCCACCCGGTCGTGTCGGAGCAAATGGCACACCGATCAGATCACTATTTGGGATTTTGGACTCCCGGGTTGTGTGTTTTGACCCTTTAGACTTGGGTTTTTTTAGATCCGTCATTTCAACGCCCAACCCAATCTGGGAATCCAGATCGGATTCCGTCAGTTCGCACAAGTCACTTTCACCCACCCGGTCCTGTCAGAGCAAATGGCATGCCGATCAGATCCCTATTTGGGATTTTGAACCCCCAGATTGTGTGTTTTGACCCTTTAGACTTAAGTTTTTTTTAGATCCGTCATTTGAACGTCGAACCCAATCCGGGAATCCAAATCGGATTCCGTCAGTTCGCACACGTCAATTCAACCCACCCGGTCGTGTCGGAGCGAACAGCACGCCGATCAGATCCCTATTTGTGATGTTGGACCCCCAGGTTGTATGTTTTGACCCTTAAGACTCGGGTTTTTTTAGATCCGTCATTTCAACGCCCAACCCAATCCGGGAATCCAAATCGGATTCTGTCAGTTCGCACACGTCACTTTCACCCACTCGGTCGTGTCGGAGTAAACGACACGCCGATCAGATCCCTATTTGGGATTTTGGACCCCCGGGGTGTGTGTTTTGACCTTTAGATTTGGATTTTTTTAGATCCGTCATTTCAATTCAACGCCCAACCAATCCGGGAATCCAATCGGATTCCGTCAGTTTCGCACAGGTCACTTTCACCCACCCGTCGTGTCGGAGCACATGGCACATCGATCAGATCCCTATTTGGGATTTTGACCCCTGGGTTGGTGTTTTGACCCTTTAGAGTTGGTTTTTTTTAGATCCGTCATTTCAACGCCCAACCCAATCCTGGAATCCAAATCGGATTCCGTCAGTTCGCACACGTCGCTTTCACTTACCTTGTCGTGTTGGAGTAACGAACACACACCGATCAGATCCCTATTTAGGATTTTGGATCCCCAGGTTGTGTGTTTTGACCCTTTAGACTTAAGTTTTTTTTAGATCGTCATTGAACGCCGAACCCAATCCGGGTACCAAATCGGATTCCGTCAGTTTCACACAGGTCACTTTCACCCACCCGGTCGTGTCGGAGCGAACGGCACGCCGATCAGATCCTATTTGTGATTTTGGACCCCCAGGTTGTATGTTTTGACCTTTAGACTCGGTTTTTTTAGATCCGTCATTTCAACGCCCAACCCAATCCGGGAATCCAAATCGGATTCTGTCAGTTCGCACACGTCACTTTCACCCACTCGGTCGTGTCGGAGCAAACGACACGCCGGTCAGATCCCTATTTGGGATTTTGGACCCCCGGGTGTGTGTTTTGACCCTTTAGGCTTGGGTTATTTTTAGATCTGTCATTTCAACGCCCACCCCATCTGGGAATCCAAATCGATTCCGTCAGTTCGCACACGTCAATTTAACCCACCCGATTGTGTCGGAGCCAACGGCACGCCGATCAGATCTCTATTTGGGACTTAGCACCCCCGGGTTGTATGTTTTGACCCTTTAGACGGGTTTTTTTTAGATCCGTCATTTCAACGCCCAACCCAATCCGGGAATCCAATCGGATTACGTCAGTTCGCACACGTCAATTTAACCCACCGGCCGTGTAGGGAGCAACGGCACGCTGATCAGATCCCTATTTGGGATTTTGGATCACCGGGTTGTTTGTTTTGACCCTTTAGACATGGTTTTTTAGATCCGTCATTTCAAAGCCCAACCAATTCGGGAATCCAAATCGGATTTCGTCAGTTCGCACACGTCAATTTAACCCACCCGGCCGTGTCGGAGCAAACGACACGCTGATCACATCCCTATTTGGGATTTTGGATCTCCGGTTTGTGGTTTTGACCCTTTAGACTTGGTTTTTTTAGATCCGTCATTTCAACGCCCAACGCAATCCGGGAATCCAAATCGGATTCTGTCAGTTCGAACACGTCAATTTAACCCACCCGTCGTGTCGGAGCAAATGGCACGCCGATCAGATCCCTATTGGGATTTTGGACCCCCGGTTGTGTGTTTTGACCCTTTAGACTTGGGTTTTTTTTAGATCCGTCATTTCAACGCCCAACCCAATCCGGGAATCCAGATCGGATTCCGTCAGTTCGCACAAGTCACTTCACCCACCCGGTCCTGTCAGAGCAAATGGCACGCCGATCAGATCCCTATTTGGGATTTTGAACCCCCAGATTGTGTGTTTTGACTCTTTAGACTTAGTTTTTTTTAGATCGTCATTTGAACGTCGAACCCAATCCGGGAATCCAAATCGGATTCCGTCAGTTCGCACACGTCAATTCAACCACCCGGTCGTGTCGGGGCGAACGGCACGCCGATCAGATCCCTATTTGTGATGTTGGACCCCAGGTGTTTGTTTTGACCCTTAAGACTCGGGTTTTTTTAGATCCATCATTTCAACACCAACCCAATCCGGGAATCCAAATCGGATTCTGTCAGTTCGCACACGTCACTTCACCCACCGGTCGTGTCGGAGTAAACGACACGCCGGTCAGATCCCTATTTGGGATTTTGGACCCCCGGGTTGTGTGTTTTGACCCTTTAGACTTGGGTTTTTTTTAGATCCGTCCTTTCAACGCCCAACCCAATCTGGGAATCCAAATCGGATTCCGTCAGTTCGCACACGTCAATTTAACCCACCCGATCGTGTAGGACCAACGGCACGCCGATTAGATCTCTATTTGGGATTTTGGACCCCCGGGTTGTATGTTTTGACCCTTTAGACTTGGGTTTTTTGAGATCCATCATTTCAACGCCCAACACAATGTGGAATCCGAATCGGATTCCGTCAGTTCGCACACGTCAATTTAACCCACCCAATCGTGTCGGAGTGAACGGCACCCGATCACATCCCAATTTGGGATTTGGACCCCCGGTTGTATGTTTTGACCCTTTAGAATTGAGTTTTTTTAGATCCGTCATTTCAACGCCCAACCCAATCCGGGAATCCAAATTGGATTTCGTCAGTTCGCACACGTCAATTTAACCCACCCAGTCGTGTCGGAGTAAACGACACGCCGATCAGATCCCTATTTGGGATTTTGGACCCCCGGGTTGTGTGTTTTGACCCTTTAGACTTGGGTTTTTTTTAGATCTGTCATTTCAACGCCCAACCCAATCCAGAAATCCAAATCGGATTCTTTCAGTTCACACACGTCAATTTAACCCAACCGGTCCTGTCAGAGCAAATGGCACGCCGATCAATCCCTATTTGGGATTTTGAACCGTCGGGTTGTGTGTTTTGACCCTTTAGAGTTGGATTTTTTTTAAATCCTCATTTCAACGCCCAACCCAATCCGAGAAACCAAATCGGATTCCGCCAGTTCGCATACGTCGCTTTCACCCAACTGGTCGTGTCGGAGTGAATGACCACCGATCAGATCCCTATTTGGATTTTGGACCCCCAGGCTGTGTGTTTTGCCCCTTTAGACTTAGGTTTCATTTAGATCCATCATTTGAACGCCGAACCCAATCCGGAATCCGAATCAGATTCCGTCAGTTCGCACACGTCAATTTAACCCACTCGGTCGTGTCGGAGCAAACGGCACGCCGATCAGATCCCTATTTTGATTTTAGACCCCTGGGTAGTATCTTTTGACCCTTTAGACTCGGGTTTTTTTAGATCCGTCATTTCAACGCCCACACCCAATCCGGGAATCCAAATCGGATTCCGTCAGTTCGCACACGTCAATTTATGGGCCCCGTCGTGTCAGAGTGAACGACACGCCGATCAGATCCCTATTTGGGTTTTGGACCCCCGGTTGTGTGTTTTGACCCTTCAGACTTGGCTTTTTTTTAGATCTATTATTTCAACGCCCAACCCAATCCGGGAGTCCAAATCGGATTCCGTCAGTTCGCACACGTCAATTTAACCCACCCGGTCATGTCGGAGCAAAGGACTCGCCGATCAGATCCCTATTTGGGATTTTGGATCTTCGGGTTGTGTGTGTTTTGACCCTTTAGATGATTTTTTTTTAGATCCGTCATTTCCATGCCCAACCCAATCCGGAAATCAAATAGGATTCCGTCAGTTCGCACATGTCAATTTAACCCACCCAATCATGTCGGAGTGAACGGCACGCCGATCAATCCCTATTTGGGATTTTGGACCCCCGGTTGTATGTTTTGACCCTTTAGAATCGGGTTTTTTTAGATCTGTCATTTCAATGCCCAACCGAATCCGGGAATCCAAATTGGATTCGTCAGTTCGCACACGTCAATTTAACCCACCCAGTCGTGTCGGAGTAAACAACACGACGATCAGATCCCTATTTGGGATTTTAGACCCCCGGTTGTGTGTTTTGACCGTTTAGACTTGGTTTTTTTTAGATCCGTCATTTCAATGCCCAACCCAATGCGGAATCCAAATCGGATTCTTTCAGTTCACACACGTCAATTTAACCCACCCGGTCATGTCGGAGCAAATGGCACACCGATCAGATCCCTATTTGGGAATTTTGACCCCCGGTTGTGTGTTTTGACCCTTTAGATTGGGTTTTATTTAGATTCGTCATTTCAACACCCAACCCAATCCGGAATCCAATCGGATTCCGTCTGTTCGCACACGTCACTTTCACCCACCCGGTCGTGTCGGAGCAAATGGCACATCGATCAGATCCATATTTGGGATTTTGAACCCCCGGTTGTGTGTTTTGACCCTTTAGAGTTGGATTTTTTTAAATCCGCCATTTCAACGCCCAACCCAATCTGAGAATCCAATCGGATTCCGTCAGTTCGCACACGTCGCTTTCACCCACATGGTCGTGTCAGAGTGAACGACACACCGATCAAATCCCTATTTGGGATTTTGGACCCCCAGATTGTGTGTTTTGACCCTTTAGACTTATGTTTTTTTAGATCCGTCATTTGAACGGCGAACCCAATCTGGGAATCCAAATCGGATTCTGTCAGTTCGCACAGGTCAATTCAACCCACCCGGTCGTGTCGGAGCGAACGACACGCCGATCAGATCCCGATTTGGGATTTTGGACCCCTGGGTTTTATGTTTTGACCCTTTAGAGTTGGGTTTTTTTTAGATCCGTCATTTTAACGCCCAACCCAATCTAGGAATCCAAATCGGATTTAGTCAGTTCGCACACGTCAATTTAACCCACCCAATCGAGTCAGAGTGAACGGCACGCCGATCAGATCCCTATTGGGATTTTGGACCCCCGGGTTGTATGTTTTGACCCTTTAGACTCGGTTTTTTTAGATCCATCATTTCAACGCCCAACCCATCCGGGAATCCAAATCGGATTTCGTCAGTTCGCACACGTCAATTTAACCCACCCAGTCATGTCGGAGTAACTACACGCCGATCAGACCCTATTTGGATTTTGGACCCCTGGGTTGCATGTTTTGACCCTTTAGACTTGGGTTTTTTTTAGATCCGTCATTTCAATTCCCAACCCAATCCGGGAATCCAAATCGGATTCTGTCAGTTCACACACGTCAATTTAACCAACCCAGTCGTGTCGGAGCAAATGGCACACCGATCAGATCCCTATTTGGGATTTTGGACCCCCGGGTTGTGTGTTTTGACCCTTTAGATTTGGTTTTTTTTTAGATCCGTCATTTCAACGCCCAACCCAATTCGGGAATCCAAATCGGATTCCGTCAGTTCGCACATGTCACTTTCACCCACCCGGTCGTGTCGGAGCAAATGGCACATCGATCAGATCCCTATTTGGGATTTTGAATCCCCGGTTGTGTGTTTTGACCCTTTAGAGTTGGATTTTTTTAGATCCGTCATTTCAACGCCCAACCCAATCCGGGAATCCAAATCGGATTCCGTCAGTTCGCACACGTCACTTTCACCCACCCGGTCGTGTCGGAGCACATGGCACATCGATTAGATCCCTATTTGGGATTTTGAACCCCTGGGTTCGTGTTTTGACCCTTTAGAGTTGGATTTTTTTTAGATCCGTCATTTCAACGCCCAACCAATCCGGGAATCCAAATCGGATTCCGTCAGTTCACACATGTCGCTTTCCTTACCTAGTCGTGTCGGAGTGAACGACACACCGATCAGATCCCTATTTGGGATTTTGGACCCCCAGATTGTGTGTTTTGACCCTTTAGAGTTATGTTTTTTTAGATCCGTCATTGAACGGCGAACCCAATCCGGGAATCCAAATCGGATTCCGTCAGTTCGCACACGTCAATTCAACCCACCCGGTCGTGTCGGAGCGAACGACACACCGATCAGATCCCTATTTGGGATTTTGGACCCCTGGGTTTTATGTTTTGACCCTTTAGAGTTGGGTTTTTTTTAGATCCGTCATTTCAACGTCCAACCCAATCTAGGAATCCAAATCGGATTCCGTCAGTTCACACACGTCAATTTACCCACCTGATCGTGTTGGACCAAACGGCACACCGATCAGATCCCTATTTATGATTTTGGACCCCCAGGTTGTATGTTTTGACCCTTATGACTCGGGGTTTTTATAGATCCATCATTTAACGCCCACCCAATTCGGGAATCCAAATCGGATTCTGTCAGTTCGCACACGTCACTTTCACCCACCCTCGGTTGTGTCGGAGCAACGAACGCCAATCAGATCCCTATTTGGGATTTTGCCCCCGGGTTGTGTGTTTTGACCTTTTAGACTTGGGTTTTTTTTTAGATCCTCATTTCAACGCCCAACCAATCTGGGAATCCAATCGAATTCCATCAGTTCGCACACTCAATTAACCCCACCCGGTCGTGTTGGAGCCAACGGCACGCCGAATCAGATCTCTATTTGGGATTTTGGCCCCCCGGGTTATATGTTTTGACCCTTTACACTTGGTTTTTTTTAGATCTGTATGGCCCTCGAATTTCCGTCGCATTATTTGTATTTGTGTGTGTGTGTATTTGTGCTTGTGTATGTATATACATTCTTACGTAAGTATTAATTAGTACAATTACGTGTGCATGTGTTTATACTATATGTAAATAAGCATGTATTGAATGGTGATAGTGTGGATACACTACCATATACATATTGCATGTATATATGCATGGTATGCATGTTTTCTGCATATTTTAGAGTTCTGGCCGAAGGCCATCTTGGCGTCAACCCCTAGCCGTTGAGGTGGTGTCAGCGTCCAGACATGGACGCCAACACTAATCCTGGTGTCTAACGATGTGGACGCCTATTTCTCTGGCCTACATGCGCAGCAGAGCCAGAAATTCTGAAACAAGAAAGCTCACCCATTGGGGAGCTGTCCCCAACGGCTCTGAGAGCTGTCTTGTCACCCTATGAGTGGAGAGAGGTCTTCCCACATGTTAAACCGGATTCTGCCTCTCCCACCCCTCTCTTCACCTTTGCAAGAGAGAAACCAGGAGAAAACCCTAGTTCTGAGCTGTGAGAAAACCCCCTTTGCACCCGAAGATCTGACTTCCTGGAGCTAGATCTGGCCATCTTCCACGACAAGGATAGCTGGAGCAAAGGAGGAGGCTTCCCCGACATCCCCTTGCTGTGGAGATCATCCAGGAGCCCGGAGGAAGAAGATCTAGGAGGACGTTCTGCACCTTCTTGGGACTGCCCAAGGAGGGCTTCTCCGAGCACTTTGATCCATTGGAGCATTTTCTAAAAGGCAAGTGACCTAACCATAATGTCCCCGTATGTGTCTAGGTCGTTCTACATTTTTGTATATTTTTCCCTCGAGTCCTAGACCCTCACATTCACCCAACTTGAGAGCTCGGGTCTGTGTTTCTGCACAGACCTGCATTGACGACAAGGTCAATGGACGCTGAGATCATGCTTGGCGTCCATCGACCATGCCGCTGACACTGAGTCAGCGGCCAGAGACCGCCGCCAAGTTCCTCTGGACGGAACAGTGACCTGTTCTGCCCTTCCTATACAACTATTTTCGGTATGGTTTCCGTGATGAGGATATATGGTACCCTATACACTATGTATACTGCAAATGTGGTGTGTGGATGAGTGTGATGGTGTTGTGGTGGATGTTGGAAAATTGTATCCCATGAATTTGTAAGCATGACTTGTTGATAATCTTGCCAATTTATGCTTTATGATTAGGATTAGTCTGAATGCCTCAGTTTATTAGATCATGAAGATTAGTGATCAGTATACATGTACTCAGTTTTTGATGAATTGTCCATGCTTGTATAAATTGCTAAAAAATTCGGTTCGGTAAATAAAAGAATGTAAGAATGTTTGTGGTGATCGATCTGTGGTTGTATGATTTAGGATAATTCTATATTCTCAAATCATGCATATAACAGTAGTCTCTGTTCAACAGTAAGTGGCAAAATGCATGATGCTTTAAACTCCATGTAAACTTAATTGTGAATGGCATGTAAATAGGTATTTGATTTTCTGTAAATTCTAATTAGCTCTGAAAAATCTAAAAAATTGAATGTATGATCTTGAACCCGAAAATAGCATGTGGTTAAAATTTCAGGTCATTTGGACCAGTATATAAGAGTTATGTATTTTTCATGTGAAATGTAATAATCTATGTATGTTATCGTAATGTGGTTAGATATGTTTAACCCAACCTGATTAGTGCTTTACTGTGTGTTAAACTCCTGAAATCTGTAGTGCCATGTCAGGAAAAAAGATATACATGTGAGTGAGAAAGTGAATGAGATGAAAAGTGATATGTGTAAAACCATGTGTAAATCGGTAAAATGTGTAAATGTGTAACTGTGCCAATGTGACACTGCTTCCGTAGAGGCAGTGGAACTGTATCAGGAAAAGTCCCCCTGAGAAAGTTCAATGTGTAAGTGACCCTAAGGGCATTAGGGGGAAATCCTGGAGGTGGACAAGTACCACTGGTTAGGGTGGAGACTTGTTCTCCCGGTCTACGCAGTCCAAGAGTCGCCATTGGAATGCCTAGATGGCGTCTATGTGTAATGTGATGTGTAATGTCACTTTTGGTGGTTTGGACTATGTGTCACGGCACCTAAAATGTGTAATGTGTAATGTGTATGTGTATGTGTTCATGTGTAAATGTGTAAGTGAACAATGTGAATGTGTATGTGCAAAGTGTAACCATGTGAAAGAGGAAACTTGTATAAAGAAAATGTGAAATTCTAAATGTGAGGATATGATATTGAAATCCATGTGAGACAAATCTGAAACCATGTGAAATCAGAAATTTTATGTTGTTATCATCGTGTTTATATGTGCAAAAATGTCTAGAATCCATGTTAGGGATAATTGATGAGCACGGGTACAAAATAGCATGATTGGTTGTTCACATGATATATTTAAGCAACATGGTAGCTCTCATGTATAGGTTTACAGCCATTAAACCATGTGAACCCAGCAACTTAAAGCATGTGAAAATGTCTATGTATGTGTTTAAAACATGTAAGATCCATGCTAGTCATGTTTCCTTTCATATATGCACAGTGTTCATGTTGGTAGCTCTCATGTCTTGGTTCTTTAAAGACAAAATTTCATGAGTAAATGAATAGAGAGCAGATGATAGGTAAAGTTTTATTCTTAGAAATCTGAAAGCATGATCCATGTATTAATTGTAAACTTTCATAATAGGTTGAAACTTTCAAATGAGCATGCCATGTGTTGAAAATTTTGAATGTGCATGTAGAAATCGCTATGACCTATACGTGTATGTTATGAGTAGTGTTGCTTGCTGAGTCTTTAGACTCACTCCTTGCTTCGGCGTACAGGTGTAGTTGGTGACGTGGCACCATTGGAGGAGACAGTGGAGACGGACTCTGAGAGCGGAGATTAGTCTTTGGAGTTTCTTTGTGACTTGTGCATTTCATAGTATGTAATTTGAATGTTGTATTAGAGTATCATGAAAAGAATGTATAAGTGTGGACATTATGTATTTATATTTCAGCAATTTAAATTATGTGAACTTTTAGTTCTTTATTGTTAATTGCAAACTTCATGTATGTTAAATGTGGATGATGAATGAAGACAGTTGTCTTTTACTTCCGCTACTCTGTTGTATATTCGCGTGTATCTCAGCTGTTTGTATCGTTTGGGTAAATGTCCCACTGTGAGGACTCTTTCTATACCGACGTGGGTTGGTATAGCCGTACCGGTATAATGAGGGCCGTCACAGAGATTGGTATCAGAGCGACCTGTTGAGATTGCACATGAATATACCTAAGTCATCATCCCCATTGCATGCTAATATGTCCACATGTGTAGAAAACCAATAAGAAGTGAAAGATAGATAAGAATGGTTAGAAAACTTAGTAACCTAGCTCTAATGTTGGCTGAAATTTATTACAGCCATGGCTTCGAGAGGTAGGCGTGGTGGAGCGTTGGCCCGTGAGGACGAGCCACGACGTGATGAGCAGGCGGAGCAACAGGCCCCAGCACCACGAGGCCCTGTACTTCCCCACGCCGCCGCCTGTGGGTTACAGAGTATTCATGCAAGGTCTGGTACAAGCCATGCAGACGCAGCTCATACCCAGGCAGCACTCCAGGCACAGTTGAGGCCCAGGTAGAATAATGAAACAACTAAGTAGTTTGCTATTTAAATTGCATGATATTGTGTTTATCGTATATTTGTTTATTGTTGAATGTAGCAGGCTCAGGCACCAGCTAGGACCATGGTGGACCTCCCATCATGGAGTGATTCAAGAGGATGACCCCACCCTCTTTTAAGGGGGAGAGTGATCCATTAATGGCAGAAAGCTGGTTAAGGGAGACAGAGAAAATCTTCCGAGCCATCAGGTGCCCTGATGAGGATAAGGTGACACTAGCCACCTACATGCTATAGGTAGACTTTTAATTTTGTATGTTTGTGTTCTGCTTAATTTAGAATTTGTTAGTTGGTGCTTATGAAGGTGTATTACAGGAGAGCGGATGTATGGTGGTCCTCCCTACTACGTACATGCTTTGAGGACGGAGCAGTAGACGTGACGTGGGACCGTTCGTGAGATTCTTTCGAGCCAAGTTCGTCCCAGAGCTATCCAGGACAAAATGGAGCAGGAATTTCTCTCCCCCTTTGCAAGGCTCCATGACCGTGCTGGAATACGAGGCAAGATTTTCTGAACTTTCTAAGTATGCACGCATATCGTAGAGGATGAGCGCAGGAAGACGAAGAAATTCGTGATGGGACTCAAGGCATCACTGCGGACGAGACTTGTGGCGTTTGACCACCGCACGCTAGACGAGGCCCTCAGCGCTGCCTACAGCAGGAGGGAGAAATGGAGCAATATCTGGAGGAAAGGAAGGCTTCGCAGAAGAGGCCGGCAGCGTCATTCCAGCGGCAGGGTAAGAGAAAACGGTGTACCAGACACCACAGAAACCAGTGGCAGTCAGCAACTCTCAGGTACCTTCTGTACGTTTCCCCTTTGTGAAGAAAGAGTGTCCCATTGTGGGAAGACACATGGTGGTTCCGTGTTGTTTGCGCAGCGACCACAAGATGAAAGATTTCCCCAAGACTTCAGCAAGGAGCTCAGCGTGGAGCGCCAGCACCAGCAGTAGCGGCAGCCGCGCTAGCTACGGAAGACCAGGAAGGCCTCGAGCCCCAGCTTGAGTGTTTTCTTTGGCACGCGAGGACGCCGAGCAGGCGGAGCATGTCCCGAAGGTACGGTTTTGCTTTTCGGTGTGCACGCTCGGGTTTTGTTTGATACGGGTGCTACTCACTCGTTCATTTCCGAGCGATTCGCTAGGCAGTTAGCCCTAGAGTCAGGCGTAGAGTCTGAGGAGTTAGAGGTCCCTTTGTCTGTGCACACCCCTGCGGGTACGGTATCGACTAGGAAGTGCATTCCGTCGTTACCGTGTGCATTGAGGATAGAATCCTAGATGGGTGTTTCTTCTTGCTAAAGATGAAGGACTATGATGCTATTCTTGCTTTGGATTGGCTAGAGGAGCACTATGCGTTAGTGGATTTCGTCGGAAGAGGATTGTTTTCCGCATTCCTGGTGAGGACGAGTTCTCTCATCCCTTGCCAAAGAACTTAGCGGGAAAGTTAGTTATCTCTGCCATGAAGGCGATGCGCATGGTGAACAAGGGTTGTGACGCATTTCTTGCCAGCGTTATGCTAGTACCCGATGCTGGTTCGTCACTAACTCTTGCAGAGATCGATGTGTGCAGGATTTCCAGATGTCTTTCCCGATGACTTGTCTGGATTGCCACCAGATAGGGATATAGTTTCACTATAGAGTTGCTTCCAGGCACCTCTCCTATCTCGAAGGCCCCATATCGGATGGCCCCTGCAGAGTTAGCCGAGTTGAGGAAGCAATTGCAAGAATTGCTTGATATGGAATTCATTCGCCCTAGTGTTTCCCCTTGGGGCGCACCTGTATTATTCGTCAAGAAAAGACGGTCACTTAGGTTGTGTATTGACTATAGGAAGTTGAACCAAGTGACTGTGAAGAACAGGTACCCCTTACCTCGGATTGATGATCTGTTTGACCAGTTGCAGGATGCATCAGTCTTTTCTAAGATTGACTTGCGATCTTATCATCAGTTGAGGATTCGGAGTGAGGATGTGTCCAAGATGGCATTTAGATCCCGTATGGACATTATGAGTTCTTGGTTCTTCCTTTCGGATTGACCAACGCCCCTGTAGCGTTCATGATCTCATGAACCGGGTGTTTAGTCCGTATTTAGATAGCTTTGTTGTGGTGCATTGATGACGTGTTGGTCTATTCTCGGATGAGGCCACGCACCGTCAGCATTTGAGGTTGGTCTTAGAAGTTCTCTGTGAGCACAAGCTGTATGCGAAGTTCAGCAAGTGCGAGTTCTGGTTGCGCGAGTTCACTTCTCGGGCATGTCTCTCCGCGCTGGTGTAGCTGTTGATCCAGCAAAGGTCCAAGCAGTTATGGATTGGGATATTCCCCAGACTCCTTCGGAGATTCGTAGTTTCATTGGGTTAGCTGGTTATTATCGGCGATTCATTGAGGGTTTCTCATCCATCGTTGCCCCTTTGACAAAGCTGACCCGGAAGGGTGAGAAGTTCGTATGGTCCTAGGCATGTGAGCGTAGCTTTCAGTTATTGAAGGCTAAGCTTACTTCTGCTCCGGTATTGGTATTGCTAGTGGTCCAAAAGGTTTTGCCATTTATATGGATGCATCTCAGATTGGTTTAGGTTGTGTGCTCATGCAGCAAGATAGGGTAGTAGCTTATGCTTCTCGTCAGTTGAAGGAGCATGAGAGGAACTATCCGACTCATGATTTGGAGCTCGCAGCAGTGGTTTATGCACTAAAGATCTGGAGGCACTATCTTTATGGTGTCAGATTTGAGGTGTTTACCGACCACAAGAGCTTGAAGTATCTTTTCTCCCAAAAGGAATTAAACCTGAGGCAGAGGAGATGGATCGAGTTCTTGAAGGACTATGACTTCGACCTTCAGTATCATCCTGGAAAGGCGAACGTCGTAGCAGATGCTCTTAGTAGAAAGAGGTCTTCGCTCCAGTAGGATTGGAAGATGTTGGAGGATGCAGCTTGCTCTATGACCGAGTTAGAGCCATCGCTGTGTTAGGCTTTTGTAGCTCAGCTATCCTTAGATCCTCTATCTTGGATGAGGTGATTGAGCAGCAGAAAGCCGACCGTAGATTGTTAGAGTTAGTGGGTAAGGCGGGCATTGCTCGTGATGAGGACGGTGTGATTAGATTTCAGCACTGTGTTTGTGTCCCTGATGTAGTAGATGTCCGTGAACATGTGTTAGCGGAGGCTCATAGGTCGCGATTCTCTATTCATCCGGTAACACTAAGATGTATCAAGACTTGAAGAGATCATTTTGGTGGTCTGGCATGAAGAAGGATATTGCGGATTATGTGTCTAGATGTCTAGTATGTCAGTAAGTGAAAGCCGAGCAGCAGCGACCATCCGGCCTTATACAGAGGATGGATATCCCATGTGGAAGTGGGAAGCTGTCACTATGGACCATGTGAACCCAGCAACTTAAAGCATGTGAAAATGTCTATGTATGTGTTTAAACCTGTAAGATCCATGCTAGTTGTGTTTCCCTTTCATATATGCACAGTGTTCATGTTGGTAGCTCTCATGTCTTGGTTCTTTAAAGACAAAATTTCATGAGTAAATTGAATAGAGAGCAGTTGATAGGTAAAATTTTATTCTTAGAAATCTGAAAGCATGACCATGTATTAAATTTGTAAACTTTCATAATAGGTTGAAACTTTCAAATGTCTAGCATGCCATGTGTTGAAAATTTTGAATGTGCATGTAGAAACCGCTATGACCTATACGTGTATGTTATGAGTAGTGTTGCTTGCTGAGTCTTTAGACTCACTCCTTGCTTCGGCGTATATGTGTAGTTTGGTGACGTGGCACCGTTGGAGGAGACAGTGGAGACGGACTCTGAGCGCAGAGATTAGTCTTTGGGAGTTTCTTTGTGACTTGTGCATTTCATAGTATGTAATTTGAACATGTATTAGAGTATCATGAAAAGAATGTATAAGTGTGGACATTATGTATTTATATTTCGACAATTAAATTATGTGAACTTTTAGTTCTTTATGTTAATTGCAAACTTCATGTATGTTAAATGTGAATGATGAATGAATGAAGATAGTTGTCTTTTACTTCCGCTACTCTGTTGTATCTTGTGTGTATCTCAGCAGTTTGTATCGTTTGGGTAAATGTCCCACTGTGAGGACTTCGCTATATCGACGTGGGTTGGTATACCGTACCGGTATAATGAGGCCATCACAAGATCCGTCATTTCAACGCCCAACCAATTCCGGGAATCCAAATCGGATTCCGTCAGTTCGCACAACGTCAATTTTACCCACCCAATCATGTCGGACTGAACGGCACGCCGATCAGATGCCTATTTGGGATTCTGGACCCCCGGGTTGTATGTTTTGACCTTTAGACTCGGGTTTTTTGGATCCGTCATTTCAACGCCCAACCCAATCCGGGAATCCAAATCGGATTCTGTCAGTTTGCATACGTCAATTTAACCCACCCAGTCGTGTCAGAGTAAACGACACGCCGATCAGATCCTGATTTGTGATTTTGGACCCCCGGTTGTGTGTTTTGAACCTTTAGACGGGTTTTTTTTAGATCCGTCATTTCAACGCCCAACCCAATCCGGGAATCCAAA
The DNA here is from genome assembly GCA_014218235.1 of Colocasia esculenta. NCBI lineage: Eukaryota > Viridiplantae > Streptophyta > Magnoliopsida > Alismatales > Araceae > Colocasia > Colocasia esculenta. The sequence continues at coordinate 70,037,314 of CM024756.1, forward strand.
TCGGATTTTGTCAGTTCGCACACGTCAATTTAACCCCCCGGTCTGTCAGAGCAAATGCACGCCGATCAGATCCCTATTTGGGATTTTGGATCCCCGGGTTTGTGTTTTGACCTTTTAGATTCGGTTTTTTTTAGATCCGTCATTTCAACGCCCAACCCAATCCGGGAATCCAAATCGGATTCCGACAGTTCGCACACGTCACTTTCACCCACCCGGTGTCGTGTTGAAGCAAATGGCACATCGATCAGATCCCTATTTGGGATTTTGAACCCCCGGGTTGTGTGTTTTGACCCTTTAGAAGTGAATTTTTTTTAGATCCGTCATTTTAACGCCCAACCCAATCCGGAATCCAAATCGGATTCTGTTAGTTCGCACATGTCGCTTTCACCCACCTGGTCGTGTCGGAGTGAACGACACACCGATCAGATCCCTATTTGGGATTTTGGACCCCCATTGTGTGTTTTGACCCTTTAGACTTAAGTTTTTTTTAGATCCGTCATTTGAACGCCGAACCCAATCTGGGAATCCAAATCGGATTCCGTCAGTTCGCACACGTCAATTCAACCCATCCGGCCTTGTCGGAGCGAACGGCACGCCGATCAGATCCCTATTGGGGAATTTGGACCCCTGGATTTTATGTTTTGACCCTTTAGAGTTGGGTTTTTTTTAGATCCATCATTTCAACGCCCAACCCAATCTAGGAATCCAAATCGGATTCCGTCAGTTCGCACACGTCAATTTTACCCACCTGGTCGTGTTGGACCAGACGGCACACCGATCAGATCCCTATTTATGATTTTGGACCCCCAGGTTGTATGTTTTGACCCTTAAGACTCGGGTTTTTGTAGATCCATCATTTCAATGCCCAATCTAATCTGGGAATCCAAATTGGATTCTGTCAGTTCGCACACGTCACTTTCATCCACTCGGTCGTGTCGGAATAAACGACACGCCGATCAGATCCTGTTTGGGATTTTGGACCCCCGGGTTGTGTGTTTTGACCCTTTAGACTTGGGTTTTTTTTAGATCTGTCATTTCAACGCCCAACCCAATCTGGGAATCCAAATAAAATTCCGTCAGTTCGCACACGTCAATTTAACCCACCGGTCGTGTCGGAGCCAACGACACACCGATCAGATTTCTATTTGGGATTTTGGACCCTTGGTTGTATATTTTTGACCCTTTACACTTGGTTTTTTTTAGATCCATCATTTCAACGCCCTACCAAATCCGGGAATCCAAATCGGATTCCGTAAGTTCGCACACGTCAATTTAACCGACCCGGTCGTGTCGGAGCGAACGACACGCCGATCAGATCCCTATTTAGGATTTGGATCTCCAGGTTGGTGTTTTGACCCTTTAGACTTGGGAATTTTTTAGATCCGTCATTTCAACGCCCAACCCAATCCGGAATCCAAATCGGATCTGTCAGTTCACACACGTCAATTTAACCCACCCGGTCGTGTCGAAGCAAATGGCACGCCGATCAGATCCCTATTGGGATTTCGGACCCCCGGGTTGTGAGTTTTAACACTTTAGACTTGGGTTTTTTTAGATCCGTCATTTCAACGCCCAACCCAATCCGGGAATCCAGATAGGATTCCGTCAGTTCGCACACGTCACTTTCACCCACCGGTCGTTGTCGGAGTAAATGCACGCCGATCAGATCCCTAATTGGGATTCTGGACCCCTGGGTGTATCTTTTGACCCTTTAGACTCGGGTTTTTTTTAGATCCGTCATTTCAACGCCCAACCCAATTCGGGAATCCAAATCAGATTCCGTCAGTTCGCACACGTCAATTTAACCCATCCCGTCGTTCGGAGTGAACGACACGCCGATTAGATCACTATTGGGATTTTGGACTCCCGAGTTGTGTGTTTTGACCCTTCAGACTTGGCTTTTTTTTAGATCTGTCATTCAATGCCCAACCAATCCGGGAATCCAAATCGGATTCCATCAGTTCGCAAACGTCAATTTAAGCCCCCTGTCGTGTCGGAGTAAACGACACGCCGATCAGATACTTATTTAGGATTTTGGACCCCCGGTTGTGTGTTTTGACCCTTTAGACTTGGGTTTTTTTTAGATCCGTCATTTCAACGCCCAACCCAATCCGGGACACGTCAACTTAACCCACCCCGTCGTGTCGGAGTGAACGACACGCCGATCAGATCCCTATTTGGGATTTTGGACTCCCGGGTTGTGTGTTTTGACCCTTCAGACTTGGCTTTTTTTTGCATCCGTCATTTCAACGCCCAACGCAATCCGGAATCCAAATCAAATTCCGTCAGTTCGAACACGTCAATTTAACCCACCCAGTCGTGTCGGAGTAAACGACACCCCGAATGGATACTTATTTAGGATTTTGGACCCCCGTGTTGTGTGTTTTGACCCTTTAGACTGGGTTTTTTTTAGATCCGTCATTTCAACGCCCAACCCAATCAGGAATCCAAATCGGATTCTGTCAGTTCGCACACGTCATTTAACCACACCCGGTCGTGTCGGAGCAAATGGCACGCCGACCAGATCCCTATTTAGGATTTTGGACCCCCGGGTTGTGTTTTTTGACCCTTAGATTGGGTTTTTTTAGATCGTCATTCAACGCCCAACCCAATCCGGGAATCCAAATCGGATTCCGTCAGTTCGCACATGTCACTTTCCCATCCGGTCGTGTTGGAGCAAATGGCACGTCGATCAGATCCCTATTGGGATTTTGAACCCCCGGGTTGTGTGTTTTGACCCTTGAGAGTTGTATTTTTTTAGATCTGTCATTTCAATGCCCAACCCAATCCGGGAATCCAAATCGGATTCCGTGAGTTCGCACACGTCGCTTTCACCCACCTGGTCGTGTCGGAGTGAACGGCACACCGATCAGATCCCTATTTGGGATTTTGGACCCCCAGATTGTGTGTTTTACCCTTTAGACTTAAGTTTTTTTTTAGATCCGTCATTTGAACGCCGAACCTAATCCGGGAATCAAATTGGATTCCGTCAGTTCGCACACGTCAATTCAACCCACCCGGTCGGGTCGGAGCGAACGGCACACCGATCAGATCCTATTTGGGATTTTGGACCCTGGGTTTTATGTTTTGACCCTTTAGAGTTGGGTTTTTTTAGATCCGTCATTTCAACGTCCAACCCAATCTTGGAATGCAAATCGGACTCCGTCAGTTCGCACACGTCAATTAACCCACCTGATCGTGTTGGACCAAACGGCACACCGATCAGATCCTATTTATGATTTTGGACCCCCAGGTTGTCTGTTTTGACCCTTAAGAGGCAGGTTTTTGTAGATCGTCATTTCAACGCCAACCCAATCCGAGAATCCAAATCGGATTCTGTCAGTTCGCACCACGTCACATTCACCCACTCGGTCGTGTCGGAGCAAACGACACGCCGATCAGATCCGTATTTGGGATTTTGGACCCCCGGGTTGTGTGTTTGGACCCTTTAGACTTGGGTTTTTTTAGATCCATCAGTTCAACGCCCAACCCAATCTGGGAACAAATCGAATTCCGTCAGTTCGCACACGTCAATTTAACCCACCCGGTCGTGTCGGAGCCAACGACACGCCGATCAGATCTCTATTTGGATTTTGGCTCCCCGGGTTCTATGTTTTGTCCCTTTACACTTGGGTTTTTTTTGATCCGTCATTCAACGCCCAACCAATCCGGGAATCCAGATAGGATTCCGTCAGTTCGCACACGTCACTTTCACCCACCCGGTCGTGTCGGAGTAAATGGCACGCCGATCAGATCCCTAATTGGGATTCTGGACCCCTGGGTTGTATCTTTTGACCCTTTAGACTCGGGTTTTTTTAGATCCGTCATTTCAACGCCCAACCCAATTCGGGAATCCAAATCAGATTCCGTCAGTTCGCACACGTCAATTTAACCCATCCCGTCGTTTCGGAGTGAACGACACGCCGATTAGATCACTATTTGGGATTTTGGACTCCCGGTTGTGTGTTTTGACCCTTCAGACTTGGCTTTTTTTTAGATCTGTCATTTCAATGCCCAACCCAATCGGGAATCCAATCGGATTCCATCAGTTCGCAACGTCAATTAAGCCACCCTGTCGTGTCGGAGTAAACGACACGCCGATCAGATACTTATTTAGGATTTTGGACCCCCGTGTTGTGTGTTTTGACCTTTAGACTTGGGTTTTTTTAGATCCGTCATTTCAACGCCCAACCCAATCCGGGACACGCAACTTAACCTACCCCGTCGTGTCGGAGGGAACGACACGCGATCAGATCCCTATTTGGGATTTTGGACTCCCGGGTTGTGTGTTTTGACCCTTCAGACTTGGCTTTTTTTTGCATCCGTCATTTCAACGCCCAACGCAATCCGGGAATCCAAATCGAATTCCGTCAGTTCGAACACGTCAATTTAACCCACCAGTCGTGTCGGAGTAAACGACACACCGAATGGATATTATTAGGATTTTGGACCCCCGTGTGTGTGTTTTGACCCTTTAGACTTGGGTTTTTTTAGATCCGTCATTTCAACGCCCAACCCAATCCAGGAATCCAAATCGGATTCTGTCAGTTCGCACACGTCAATTTAACCCAGCGGTCGTGTGTCGGAGCAAATGGCACGCCGACCAGATCCCTATTTAGGATTTTGGACCCCCGGGTTGTGTTTTTTGACCCTTTAGATTTGGGTTTTTTTAGATCCGTCATTTCAATGCCCAACCAATCGGGAATCCAAATCGGATTCCGTCAGTTCGCACATGTCACTTTCACCATCCCGGTCGTGTCGGCGAGCAATGACACGTCGATCAGATCCCTATTTGGGATTTTGAACCCCCGGGTTGTGTGTTTGACCCTTGAGAGTTGTATTTTTTTAGATCTGTCATTTCATGCCCAACCCAATCCGGGAATCCAAATCGGATTCCGTGAGTTCGCACACGTCGCTTCAACCACTGGTCGTGTCGGAGTGAACGGCACACCGATCAGATCCCTATTGGGATTTCGGACCCCCAGATGGTGGTTTGACCTTTAGACTTAAGTTTTTTTTTAGATCCGTCATTTGAACGCCGAACTAATCCGGGAATCCAAATTGGATTCCGTCAGTTCGCACACGTCAATTCAACCCACCGCGTCTTATGTCGGGATTTTGGACCCCTGGGTTGTATCTTTTGACCCTTAGACTCGGGTTTTTTTAGATCCGTCATTTCAACGCCCAACCCAATTCGGAATCCAAATCGGATTCCGTCAGTTCGCACACGTCAACTTAACCACCCCGTCGTGTCGGAGTGAACGACACACCGATCAGATCCCTATTTGGATTTTGGACTCCCGGGTGTGTGTTTGACCCCAGACTTGGCTTTTTTTACATCCGTCATTTCAACGCCCAACGCAATCCGGGAATCCAATCGATTCCGTCAGTTCGCACACGTCAATTAACCCACCTAGTCGTGTCGGAGTAAACGAACCCCGAATGGATACTTATTTAGGATTTTGGACCCCCGTGTGTGTGTTTTGACCCTTTAGACTGGGGTTTTTTTTAGATCCATCATTTCAACGCCCAACCCAATCCAGGAATCCAAATCGGATTCTGTCAGTTCGCACACGTCAATTTAAACCACCCGGTCGTCGGAGCAAATGGCACGCCGACCAGATCCCTATTGGGATTTTGGACCCCCGGGTTGTGTTTTTTGACCCTTTAGATTGGGTTTTTTTAGATCCGTCATTTCAACGCCAACCCAATCCGGGAATCCAAATCGGATTCCGTCAGTTCGCACACGTCACTTTCACCCATCCGGTCGTGTCGGAGCAAATGACACATCGATCAGATCCCTATTTGGGATTTTGAACCCCCGGGTTGTGTGTTTTGACCCTTTAGAGTTGTATTTTTTTTAGATCCATCATTTCAACGCCCAACCCAATCCGGGAATCCAAATCGGATCCCGTGAGTTCGCACACGTCGCTTTCACCCACCTGGTCGTGTCGGAGTGAACGGCACACCGATCAGATCCCTATTTGGGATTTTGGACCCCCAGATTGTGTGTTTTGACCCTTTAGACTTAAGTTTTTTTTTAGATCCGTCATTTGAACGCCGAACCCAATCCGGGAATCCAAATCAGATTCCGTCAGTTCGCACACGTCAATTCAACCCACCCGGTCGGGTCGGAGCGAACGGCACACCGATCAGATCCCTATTTGGGATTTTGGACCCCTGGGTTTTATGTTTTGACCCTTTAGAGTTGGGTTTTTTTTAGATCCGTCATTTCAACGTCCAACCCAATCTAGGAATCCAAATCGGATTCCGTCAGTTCGCACACGTCAATTTAACCCACCTGATCGTGTTGGACCAAACGGCACACCGATCAGATCCCTATTTATGATTTTGGACCCCCAGGTTGTCTGTTTTGACCCTTAAGACGCAGGTTTTTGTAGATCCGTCATTTCAACGCCCAACCCAATCCGAGAATCCAAATCGGATTCTGTCAGTTCGCACACGTCACTTTCACCCACTCGGTCGTGTCGGAGCAAACGACACGCCGATCAGATCCGTATTTGGGATTTTGGACCCCCGGGTTGTGTGTTTTGACCCTTTAGACTTGGGTTTTTTTTAGATCCATCAGTTCAACGCCCAACCCAATCTGGGAATCCAAATCGAATTCCGTCAGTTCGCACACGTCAATTTAACCCACCCGGTCGTGTCGGAGCCAACGACACGCCGATCAGATCTCTATTTGGGATTTTGGCTCCCCGGGTTCTATGTTTTGACCCTTTACACTTGGGTTTTTTTTGATCCGTCATTTCAACGCCCAACCCAATCCGGGAATCCAAATCGGATTCCGTCAGTTAGCAAACATCAATTTTACCCACCCTATCGTGTCGGAGTGAACGACATGCCGATCAGATGCCTATTTGGGATTTTGGACCCCCGGGTTGTATGTTTTGACCCTTTAGACTCGAGTTATTTTAGATCCATCATTCAACGCCCAACCCAATCCGGGAATCCAAATCGGATTCCGTCAGTTCGCACACGTCAATTTAACCCACCCAGTCGTGTCGGAGTAAACGACACGCCGATCAGATCCTTATTTGGATTTTGGACCCCCGGGTTGTGTGTTTTGACCCTTTAGACTTGGGATTTTTTTAGATCCGTCATTTCAACGCCCAACCCAATCCGGGAATCCAAATCGGATTCTGTCAGTTCACACACGTCAATTTAACCCACCCGTCGTGTCGGAGCAAATGGCACGCCGATCAGATCCCTATTTGGGATTCTGGACCCCCGGTTGTGAGTTTTGACACTTTAGACTTGGGTTTTTTTAGATCCGTCATTTCAACGCCCAACCCAATCCGGGAATCCAGATCGGATTCCGTGAGTTCGCACACGTCACTTTCACCCACCCGGTCGTGTCGGAGTAAATGGCACGCCGATCAGATCCCTATTGGGATTCTGGACCCTGGGTTGTATCTTTTGACCCTTTAGACTCGGGTTTTTTTAGATCCGTCATTTCAACGCCCAACCCAATTCGGGAATCCAAATCGGATTCCGTCAGTTCGCACACGTCAATTTAACCCACCACGTCGTGTCGGAGTGAACGACACGCCGATCAGATCCCTATTTGGGATTTTGGACTCCCGGGTTGTGTGTTTTGACCCTTCAGACTTGGCTTTTTTTTAGATCCGTCATTTCAACGCCCAACCCAATCCGGGAATCCAAATTGGATTCCGTCAGTTCACACACGTCAATTTAACCCACCCAGTCGTGTCGGAGTAAACGACACGCTGATCAGATCCTATTTAGGATTTTGGACCCCCGTGTTGTGTGTTTTGACCCCTTAGACTTGGGTTTTTTTTAGATCTGTCATTTCAACGCCCAACCCAAACCGGGAATCCAAATCGGATTCCGTCAGTTCGCACACGTCAATTTAACCCACCCAGTCGTGTCGGAGTAAACGACACGCTGATCAGATACTTATTTAGGATTTTGGACCCCTGTGTTGTGTGTTTTGACCATTTAGACTTGGGTTTTTTTTAGATCCGTCATTTCAACGCCCAACCCAATCCGGGAATCAGATCGGATTCCGTCAGTTCGCACACGTCACTTTCACCCACCCGGTCGTGTCGGAGTAAATGGCACGCCGATCAGATCCCTATTTGGGATTTTGGACCCCTGGGTTGTATCTTTTGACCCTTTAGACTCGGGTTTTTTTAGATCCGTCATTTCAACGCCCAACCCAATTCGGGAATCCAAATCGGATTCCGTCAGTTCGCACACGTCAACTTAACCCACCCCGTCGTGTCGGTGTGAACGACACGCCGATCAGATCCCTATTTGGGATTTTGGACTCCCGGGTTGTGTGTTTTGACCCTTCAGACTTGGCTTTTTTTTACATCCGTCATTTCAACGCCCAACGCAATCCGGGAATCCAAATCGAATTCCGTCAGTTCGCACACGTCAATTTAACCCACCCAGTCGTGTCGGAGTAAACGACACCCCGAATAGATACTTATTTAGGATTTTGGACCCCCGTGTTGTTTGTTTTGACCCTTTAGACTTGGGTTTTTTTTAGATCCGTCATTTCAACGCCCAACCCAATCCAGGAATCCAAATCGGATTCTGTCAGTTCGCACACGTCAATTTAACCCACCCGGTCGTGTCGGAGCAAATGGCACGCCGACCAGATCCCTATTTGGGATTATGGACCCTCGGGTTGTGTTTTTTGACCCTTTAGATTTGGGTTTTTTTAGATCCGTCATTTCAACGCCCAACCCAATCCGGGAATCCAAATCGGATTCCGTCAGTTCGCACACGTCACTTTCACCCATCCGGTCGTGTCGGAGCAAATGGCACATCGATCAGATCCCTATTTGGGATTTTGACCCCCGGTGTGTGTTTTGACCCTTTAGAGTTGTATTTTTTTTTAGATCCGTCATTTCAACGCCCACCCAATCCGGGAATCCAAATCGGATCCCGTGAGTTCGCACACGTCGCTTTCACCCACCTGGTCGTGTCGGAGTGAACGGCACACCAATCAGATCCCTATTTGGGATTTTGGACCCCCAGATTGTGTGTTTTTGACCCTTTAGACTTAAGTTTTTTTTAGATCCGTCATTTGAACGCCGAACCCAATCCGGGAATCCAAATCAGATTCCGTCAGTTCGCACACGTCAATTCAACCCACCCGGTCGGGTCGGAGTGAACGGCACACCGATCAGATCCCTATTTGGGATTTTGGACCCCTGGTTTTATGTTTTGACCCTTTAGAGATGGGTTTTTTTAGATCCGTCATTTCAACGTCCAACCCAATCTAGGAATCCAAATCGGATTCCGTCAGTTCGCACACGTCAATTTAACCCACCTGATCGTGTTGGACCAAACGGCACACCGATCAGATCCCTATTTATGATTTTGGACCCCCAGGTTGTATGTTTTGACCCTTAAGACGCAGGTTTTTGTAGATCCGTCATTTCAACGCCCACCCAATCCGGGAATCCAAATCGGATTCTGTCAGTTCGAACACGTCACTTTCACCCACTCGGTTGTGTCGGAGCAAACGAGACGCCGATCAGATCCGTATTTGGGATTTTGGACCCCCGGGTTTTGTGTTTTGACCCTTTAGACTTGGGTTTTTTTTAGATCCCTCATTTCAACGCCCAACTCAATCTGGGAGTCCAAATCGAATTCCGTCAGTTCGCACACGTCAATTTAACCCACCCGGTCGTGTCGGAGGCAACGGCACGCCGATCAGATCTCTATTTGGGATTTTGGCCCCCCGGGTTGTATGTTTTGACCCTTTACACTTGGGTTTTTTTTATCCGTCATTTCAACGCCCAACCCAATCCGGGAATCCAAATCGGATTCCGTCAATTAGCAAATGTCAATTTTACCCACCCAATTGTGTCGGAGTGAACGACATGCCGATCAGATGCCTATTTGGGATTTTGGACCCCCGGGTTGTATGTTTTGACCCTTTAGACTCGAGTTATTTAGATCCGTCATTTCAACGCCCAACCCAATCCGGGAATCCAAATCGGATTCCATCAGTTCGCACACGTCAATTTAACCCACCCAGTCGTGTCGGAGTAAACGACACGCCGATCAGATCCTTATTTGGGATTTTGGACCCCCGGGTTGTGTGTTTTGACCCTTTAGACTTGGGATTTTTTTAGATCCATCATTTCAACGCCCAACCCAATCCGGGAATCCAAATCGGATTCTGTCAGTTCACACACGTCAATTTAACCCACCCGGTCGTGTCGGAGCAAATGGCATGCCGATCAGATCCCTATTTGGGATATTGGACCCCCGAGTTGTGAGTTTTGACACTTTAGACTTGGGTTTTTTTAGATCTGTCATTTCAACGCTTAAACCAATCCGGGAATCCAGATCGGATTCCGTCAGTTCGCACATGTCACTTTCACCCACCCGGTCTTGTCGGAGTAAATGGCACGCCGATTAGATCCCTGTTTGGGATTTTGGACCCCTGGGTTGTATCTTTTGACCCTTTAGACTCGGGTTTTTTTAGATCTGTCATTTCAACGCCACACCCAATTCGGGAATCCAAATCGGATTCCGTCAGTTCGTACACGTCAATTTAACCCACCCCGTCATGTCGGAGTGAACGACACGCCGATCAGATCCCTATTTGGGATTTTGGACTTCCGGGTTGTGTGTTTTGACCCTTCAGACTTGGCTTTTTTTTAGATCCGTTATTTCAACGCCCAACCCAATCTGGGAATCAAAATCGGATTCCGTCAGTTCGCACACGTCAATTTAACCCACCCAGTAGTGTCGGAGTAAACGACACGCCGATCAGATACTTATTTAGGATTTTGGACCCCCGTGTTGTGTGTTTTGACCCTTTAGACTTGGGATTTTTTTAGATCCGTCATTTCAACGCCCAACCCAATCCGGGAATCCAAATCGGATTCTGTCAGTTCACACACGTCAGTTTAACCCATCCTGTCGTGTCGGAGCAAATGGCACGACGATCAGATCCCTATTTGGGATTTTGGACCCCCGGTTGTGAGTTTTGAAACTTTAGACTTGGGTTTTTTTAGATCCGTCATTTCAACGCCCAACCCAATCCGGGAATCCAGATCGGATTCCGTCAGTTCGCACACGTCACTTTCACCCACCCGGTCGTGTCGGAGTAAATGGCACGCCGATCAGATCCCTATTGGGATTTTGGACCCCTGGGTTGTATCTTTTGACCCTTTAGACTCGGGTTTTTTTAGATCCGTCATTTCAACGCCCAACCCAATTCGGGAATCCAAATCGGATTTCGTCAGTTCGCACACGTCACTTTCACCCACCCGGTCGTGTCGGAGTAAATGGCACGCCGATCAGATCCCTATTTGGGATTTTGGACCCCTAGGTTGTATCTTTTGACCCTTTAGACTCGGGTTTTTTTAGATCCGTCATTTCAACACGCCCACCCAATTCGGGAATCCAAATCGGATTCCGTCAGTTCGCACACGTCAACTTAACCCCCCCGTCGTGTCGGAGTGAACCACGCCGATCATTGTGTTTTGACCCTTCAGACTTGGCTTTTTTTTACATCCGTCATTTCAACGCCCAACGCAATCCGGGATCCAAATCGAATTCCGTCAGTTCGCACACGTCAATTTAACCCACCCAGCCGTGTCGGAGTAAACGACACGCCGATCAGATACTTATTTAGGATTTTGGACCCCCGTGTTGTGTGTTTTGACCCTTTAGACTTCGGTTTTTTTTAGATCCGTCATTTCAACGCCCAACCCAATCCAGGAATCCAAATCGGATTTTGTCAGTTCGCACACGTCAATTTAACCCACCCGGTCGTGTCGGAGCAAATGGCACGCCGACCAGATCCCTATTTGGGATTTTGGACCCCCGGGTTGTGTTCATTGACCCTTTAGATTTGGGTTTTTTTTAGATCCGTCATTTCAACGCCCAACCCAATCCGGGAATCCAAATCGGATTCCGTCAGTTCGCACACGTCACTTTCACCCATCCGGTCGTGTCGGAGCAAATGGCACATCGATCAGATCCCTATTTGGGATTTTGAACCCCCGAGTTGTGTGTTTTGACCCTTTAGAGTTGTATTTTTTTTAGATCCGTCATTTCAACGCCCAACCCAATCCGGGAATCCAAAACGGATTCCGTGAGTTCGCACACGTTGCTTTCACCCACCTGGTCCTGTCGAAGTGAACGGCACACCGATCAGATCCCTATTTGGGATTTTGGACCCCCAGATTGTGTGTTTTGACCCTTTAGACTTAAGTTTTTTTTTAGATCCGTCATTTGAACGCCGAACCCAATCCAGGAATCCAAATCGGATTCCGTCAGTTCGCACACGTCAATTCAACCCACCCGGTCGGGTCGGAGTGAACGACACACCGATCAGATCCCTATTTGGGATTTTGGACCCCTGGGTTTTATGTTTTGACCCTTTAGAGTTGGGTTTTTTTAGATCCATCATTTCAACGTCCAACCCAATCTAGGAATCCAAATCGGATTCCGTCAGTTCGCACACGTCAATTTAACCCACCTGATCGTGTTGGACCAAACGGCACACCGATCAGATTCCTATTTATGATTTTGAACCCCCAGGTTGTATGTTTTGACCCTTAGGACGCAAGTTTTTGTAGATCCGTCATTTCAACGCCCAACCCAATCCGGGAATCCAAATCGGATTCTGTCAGTTCGCACACGTCACTTTCACCCACTCGGTCGTGTCGGAGCAAACGAGACGCCGATCAGATCCGTATTTGGGATTTTGGACTCCCGGGTTGTGTGTTTTGACCCTTTAGGCTTGGGTTTTTTATAGATCCATCATTTCAACGCCCAACCCAATCTGGGAATCCAAATCGAATTCCGTCAGTTCGCACACGTCAATTTAACCCACCCGTTCGTGTCGGAGCCAACGGCACGCCGATCAGATCTCTATTTGGGATTTTGGCCCCCCAGGTTGTATGTTTTGACCCTTTACACTTGGATTTTTTTTATATCCGTCATTTCAACGCCCAACCCAATCCGAGAATCCAAATCGGATTCCGTCAGTTAGCAAACTTCAATTTTACCCACCCAAATGTGTCGGAGTGAACGACATGCCGATCAGATGCCTATTTGGGATTTTGGACCCCCGGTTGTATGTTTGACCTTTAGACTCGAGTTATTTTAGATCCATCATTTCAACGCCCAACCCAATCCGGAATCCAAATCGGATTCCGTCAGTTAGCAAACTTCAATTTTAACCACCCAAATGTGTCGGAGTGAACGACATGCCGATCAGATGCCTATTTGGGATTTTAGACCCCCGGGTTGTATGTTTTGACCCTTTAGACTCGAGTTATTTTAGATCCGTCATTTCAACGCCCAACCTAATCCGGGAATCCAAATCGGATTCCGTCAGTTCGCACACGTCAATTTAACCCACCCAGTCGTGTCGGAGTAAACGACACGCCGATCAGATCCTTATTTGGGATTTTGGACCCCCGGGTTGTGTGTTTTGACCCTTTAGACTTGGGATTTTTTTAGATCCGTCATTTCAACGCCCAACCCAATCCGGGAATCCAAATCGGATTCTGTCAGTTCACACACGTCAATTTAACCCACCCGGTCGTGTCGGAGCAAATGGCACTCCGATCAGATCCCTATTTGGGATTTTGGACCCCCGGGTTGTGAGTTTTGACACTTTAGACTTGGGTTTTTTTAGATCCGTCATTTCAACGCCCAACCCAATCCGGGAATCCAGATCGGATTCCGTCAGTTCGCCCACGTCACTTTCACCCACCCGGTCGTGTCGGAGTAAATGGCACGCCGATCAGATCCCTATTTGGGATTTTGGACCCCTCGGTTGTATCTTTTGACCCTTTAGACTCGGGTTTTTTTAGATCCGTCATTTCAACGCCCAACCCAATTCGGGAATCCAAATCAGATTCCGTCAGTTCGCACACGTCAATTTAACCCATCCCGTCGTGTCGGAGTAAACGACACGCCGATCAGATCCCTATTTCGGATTTTGGACTCCCGGGTTGTGTGTTTTGACCCTTCAGACTTGGCTTTTTTTTAGATCCGTCATTTCAATGCCCAACCCAATCTGGGAATCCAAATCGGATTCCGTCAGTTCGCACACGTCAATTTAACCCACCAAGTCGTGTCGGAGTAAACGACGCGCCGATCAGATCCCTATTTGGGATTTTGGATCTCCAGGTTGTATTTTTGACCCTTTAGATTTGGGTTTTTTTTAGATCCATCATTTCAACGCCCAACCCAATCCGGGAATCCAAATTGGATTCTGTTAGTTCGCACACGTCAATTTAACCCACCTGGTGGTAGTGGAGCAAACAGCACGCCGATCAGATCCCTATTTGGTATTTTGGACCACCAGATTTTGTGTTTTGATCCTTCAGACTTATGTTTTTTTCAGATCCGTCATTTGAACGCCGAACCCAATCTGGGAATCCAAATCGGATTCCGTCAGTTCGTACACGTCAATTCAACCCACCCGTCGTGTCGGAGCGAACGGCACGCCGATCAGATCCCTATTTGGGATTTTGGACCCCTAGGTTTTTTGTTTTGACCCTTTAGACTCGAGTTTTTTTAGATCTGTCATTTCAACGCCCAACCCAATCCGGGAATCCAAATCGGATTCCGTCAGTTCGCACACGTCAATTTAACCCACCCCGTCGTGTCGGAGTGAACGACACGCCGATCAGATCCCTATTTGGGATTTTGGACCCCGGTTGTGTGTTTTGACCATTTGACATGGGATTTTTTTAGATCCATCATTTCAACGCCCAACCTATCCGGGAATCCAAATCGGATTCTAACAGTTTACACACGTCAATTTAACCCACCCGGTCGTGTTGGAGCAAACGGCACGCCGATCAGATCCCTATTGGATATTTTGGACCCCCGGGTTGTGTGTCTTGACCCTTTAGACGGGCTTTTTTTAGATCCGTCATTTTAACGCACAACCCAATCGGGGAATCCAAATCGGATTTCGTCTGTTCGCACACGTCACTTTCACCCACCCGGTCGTGTCAGAGCAAATGGCACGCCGATCAGATGCCTATTTGGGATTTTGGACCCCTGGGTTGTATGTTTAGACCCTTTAGACTCGGGTTTTTTTAGATCCGTCATTTCAACGCCCAACCCCATCCGGGAATCCAAATCTGATTCCGTCTGTTCGCACACGTCAATTTATCCCACCCCGTCGTGTCGGAGTGAACGACACGCCGATCAAATCCGTATTTGGGATTTTGGACCCCCGGGTTGTGTGTTTTGACCCTTCAGACTTGCGTTTTTTTTAGATCCGTCATTTGAACGCCGAACCTAATCCGGGAATCCAAATCGGATTCAGTCAGTTCGCACACGTCAATTCAAACCACCCGGTCGTGTCGGAGCGAACGGCACGCCGATCAGATCCCTATTTGGGATTTTGGACCCCTGGGTTTTTTGTTTTGACCCTTTAGACTCGAGTTTTTTTAGATCCGTCATTTCAACGCCCAACCCAATCCGGGAATCCAAATCGGATTCCGTCTTTTGGCACACGTCAATTTAACCCACCCCGTCGTGTCGGAGTGAACGACACGCCGATCAGATCCCTATTTGGGATTTTGGACCCCCGGGTTGTGTGTTTTGACCATTTAGACATGCGTTTTTTTTAGATCCATCCTTTCAACGCCCTACCCTATCCGGGAATCCAAATCGGATTCTAACAGTTTACACACGTCAATTTAACCCACCCGGTCGTGTTGGAGCAAACGACACGCCGATCAGATCCCTATTGGAGATTTTGGACCCCCGGGTTGTGTGTCTTGACCCTTTAGACGGGCTTTTTTTAGATCCGTCATTTCAACGCCCAACCCAATCCGGGAATCCAAATCGGATTTTGTCTGTTCGCACACGTCACTTTCACCCACCCGGTCGTGTCAGAGCAAATGGCACGCCGATCAGATCCCTATTTGGGATTTTAGACCCCTGGGTTGTATGTTTAGACCCTTTAGACTCGGGTTTTTTTAGATCCGTCATTTCAACGCCCAACCCCATCCGGGAATCCAAATCTGATTCCGTCTGTTCGCACACGTCAATTTATCCCACCCCGTCGTGTCGGAGTGAACGACACGCCGAACAGATCCCTATTTGGGATTTTGGACCCTCGGTTGTATGATTTGACCCTTCAGACTTGGTTTTTTTTAGATCCGTCATTTCAACGCCCATCCCAATCCGGGAATCCAAATGGATTCCGTCAGTTTCCACACATCAATTCAACCCACTCGGTCGTGTCGGAGCGAATGGCACGCCGATCAGATCCCTGTTTGGGATTTTGGACCCCTGGGTTTTATGTTTTGACGGTTTAGACTCGGGTTTTTTTAGATCCGTCATTTCAACGCCCAACCCAATCCGGGAATCCAAATCGGATTCCGTCAGTTCGCACACATCAATTTAACCCACCTCGTCGTGTCGGAGTGAACGACAGGCCGATCAGATCCCTATTTGGGATTTTGGACCCCCGGGTTGTGTGTTTTGACCCTTTAGACTTGGGTTTTTTTTAGATCCATCATTTCAACGCCCAACCCTATCCGGGAATCCAAATCGGATTCTAACAGTTTACACACGTCAATTTAACCCACCCGGTCGTGTTGGAGCAAACGGCACGCCGATCAGATCCCTATTGGGGATTTTGGACCCCCGGGTTGTGTGTCTTGACCCTTTAGACGGGCTTTTTTTAGATCCGTCATTTCAACGCCCAACCCAATCCGGGAATCCAAATCGGATTTCGTCTGTTCGCACACGTCACTTTCACCCACCCGGTCGTGTCAGAGCAAATGGCACGCCGATCAGATCCCTATTTGGGATTTTGGACCCCTGGGTTGTATGTTTAGACCCTTTAGACTAGGGTTTTTTTAGATCCGTCATTTCAACGCCCAACCCCATCCGGGAATCCAAATATGATTCCGTCTGTTCGCACACGTCAATTTATCCCACCCCGTCGTGTCGGAGTGAACGACACGCCGAACAGATCCCTATTTGGGATTTTGGACCCCCGGGTTGTGTGATTTGACCCTTCAGACTTGGGTTTTTTTTAGATCCGTCATTTCAACGCCCAACCCAATCCGGGAATCCAAATCTGATTTCGTCAGTTTCCACACATCAATTCAACCCACTCGGTCGTGTCGGATCGAATGGCACGCCGATCAGATCCCTGTTTTGGATTTTGGACCCCTGGGTTTTATGTTTTGACGCTTTAGACTCGGGTTTTTTTAGATCCGTCATTTCAACGCCCAACCCAATCCGGGAATCCAAATCAGATTCCGTCAGTTCGCACACATCAATTTAACCCACCTCGTCGTGTCGGAGTGAACGACAGGCCAATCAGATCCCTATTTTGGATTTTGGACCCCCGGGTTGTGTGTTTTGACCCTTTAGACTTGGGTTTTTTTTAGATCCATCATTTCAACGCCCAACCCTATCCGGGAATCCAAATCGGATTCTAACAGTTTACACACGTCAATTAAACCCACCCGGTCGTGTTGGAGCAAACGGCACGCCGATCAGATCCCTATTGGGGATTTTGGACCCCCGGGTTGTGTGTCTTGACCCTTTAGACGGGCTTTTTTTAGATCCATCATTTCAACGCCCAACCCAATCCGGGAATCCAAATCGGATTTCGTTTGTTCGCACACGTCACTTTCACCCACCCGGTCGTGTCAGAGCAAATGGCACGCCGATCAGATGCCTATTAGGGATTTTGGACCCCTGGGTTGTATGTTTAGACCCTTTAGACTCGGGTTTTTTTAGATCCGTCATTTCAACGCCCAACCCCATCTGGGAATCCAAATCTGATTCCGTCTGTTCGCACACGTCAATTTATCCCACCCCGTCGTGTCGGAGTGAACGACACGCCGATCAGATCCCTATTGGGGATTTTGGACCCGAGTTGTGTGTTGGGCCCCTCAGACTTGGGTTTTTTTTAGATCCGTCATTTGAACGCCGAACCTAATCCGGGATTCCAAACGGATTCAGTCAGTTCGCACACGTCAATTCAAACCACCAGGTCGTGTCGGAGCGAACGGCACGCCGATCAGATCCATTTGGGATTTTGGACCCCTGGGTTTTTTGTTTTGACCCTTTAGACTCGAGTTTTTTTAGATCCGTCATTTCAACGCCCAACCCAATCCGGGAATCCAAATCGGATTCCGTCAGTTCGCACACGTCAATTTAACCCACCCCGTCGTGTCGGAGTGAACGACACGCCGATCAGATCCCTATTGGGGATTTTGGACCCCCGGGTTGTGTGTTTTGACCATTTAGACAGGGGTTGTTTTTTTAGATCCATCATTTCAACGCCCAACCCTATCCGGGAATCCAAATCGGATTCTAACAGTTACACACGTCATTTAAACACACCCGGTCGTGTTGGAGCAAACGGCACGCCGATCAGATCCCTATTGGAGATTTTGGACCCCGGGTTGTGTCTCTTGACCCTTTAGACGGGCGTTTTTTAGATCGGTCATTTCAACGCCCAACCCAATCGGGAATCCAAATCGGATTTGTCTGTTCGCACACGTCACTTTCCCCACCGGTCGTTGTCAGAGCAAATGGCACGCCGATCAGATCCCTATTTGGGATTTGGACCCCTGGGTTGTATGTTAGACCCTTTAGACTCGGGTTTTTTTAGATCCGACATTTCAACGCCAACCCATCCGGGAATCCAAATCTGATTCCGTCTGTTCGCACACGTCAATTTATCCCACCCCGTCGTGTCGGAGTGAACGACACGCCGAACAAATCGCTATTTGGGATTTTGGACCCCCGGGTTGTGTGATTTGACCCTTCAGACTTGGTTTTTTTTCGATCCGTCATTTCAACGCCCAACCCAATCCGGGATCCAAATCGGATTCCGTCAGTTTCCACACATCAATTCAACCCACTCGGTCGTGCGGAGCGAAGGCACGCGATCAGATCCTGTTTGGGATTTTGGACCCCTGGGTTTTATGTTTTGATGCTTTAGACTTGGGTTTTTTTAGATCCGTCATTTCAACGCCAACCAATCCGGGAATCCAAATCGGATTCCGTCAGTTCGCACACATCAATTTAACCCACCTCGTCGTGTCGGATGGGAGTGAAGACAGGCCGATCAGATCCCTATTTGGGATTTTGGACCCCGGGATGTGTGTTTTGACCCTTAGACTTGGTTTTTTTTAGATCCATCATTTCAACGCCCAACTCTATCGGGAATCAAATCGGATTCTAACAGTTACACACGTCAATTTAACCCACCGGTCGTGTTGGAGCAAACGGCACGCGATCAGATCCCTATTGGGGATTTTGGACCCCCGGTTGTGTGTCTTGACCTTTAGAGGGCTTTTTTTTAGATCCGTCATTTCAAGCCCCAACCCAATCTGGGAATCCAAATCGGATTAGTTTGTTCGCACACGTCACTTTCACCCACCCAGTCGTGTCAGAGCAAATGGCACGCCGATCAGATCCCTATTTGGGATTTTGGACCCCTGGGTTGAATGTTAGACCCTTTAGACTCGGGTTTTTTTAGATCCGTCATTTCAACGCCCAACCCATCCGGGAATCCAAATTGATTCCGTCTGTCGCACACGTCAATTTATCCCACACCGTCGTGTCGGAGTGAACGACACGCCGAACAGATCCCTTTTTGGGATTTGGACCCCGGGTTGTGTGATTTGACCCTTCAGACTTGGGTTTTTTTAGATCCGTCATTTCAACGCCCAACCCAATCCGGGAATCCAATCGGTTCCGTCAGTTTCCACACTCAATTCAACCCTCGGTCGTGTCGGAGCGACTGGCACGCCGATCAGATCCTGTTTGGGATTTGGACCCCTGGGTTTTATGTTTTGACGTTTTAGACTCGGGTTTTTTTAGATCCGTCATTTCAACGCCCACCCAATCGGGAATCCAAATCGGATTCTGTCAGTTCGCACACTCAATTAACCCACCTCGTCGTGTCGGAGTGAACGACAGCCGATCAGATCCCTATTTGGGATTTTGGACCCCGGGTTGTGGTTTTGACCCTTTAGACTTGAGTTTTTTTTAGATCCATCATTTCAACGCCCAACCCTATCCGGGAATCCAAATCGGATTCTAACAGTTTACACACGTCAATTTAACCCACCCGGTGTGTTGGAGCAAGCGGCACGCCGATCAGATCCCTATTGGGGATTTTGGACCCCGGGTGTGGTTTGACCCTTTAGACGGGCTTTTTTTAGATCCGTCATTTCAACGCCAACCCAATCCGGGAATCCAAATCGGATTTCGTCTGTTCGCACACGTCACTTTCAACCACACGGTCGTGTCAGAGCAAATGGCACGCCGATCAGATGCCTATTTGGGATTTGGACCCCTGGGTTGTATGTTTAGACCTTTAGACTCGGTTTTTTTAGATCCATCATTTCAACGCCCAACCCATCCGGGAATCCAAATCTGATTCGTCTGTTCGCACACGTCAATTTATCCCACCCCGTCGTGACGGAGTGAACGACACGCCGATCAGATCCTATTTGGGATTTGGACCCCGGGTTGTGTGTTTTGACCCTTCAGACTTGCGTTTTTTTAGATCCGTCATTTGAACGCCGAACCTAATCCGGGAATCCAAATCGGATTCAGTCAGTTCGCACACGTCAATTCAAACCACCCGGTCGGTCGGAGGAGCGAACGGCACGCCGATCAGATCCCTATTTGGGATTTTGGACCCCTGGGTTTTTTGTTTGACCTTTAGACGCGAGTTTTTTTAGATCCGTCATTTCAACGCCCAACCAATCCGGGAATCCAAATCGGATTCTGTCAGTTCGCACACGTCAATTTAACCCACCCCGTCGTGTCGGAGTGAACGACACGCCGATCAGATCCCTATTGGGGATTTTGGACCCCCGGGTTGGTGTTGTGACCATTTAGACATGGGTTTTTTTAGATCCATCATTTCAACGCCCAACCCTATCCGGGAATCAAATCGGATTCTAACAGTTTACACACGTCAATTTAACCCACCCGGTCGTGTGGAGCAAAACGGCACGCCGATCAGATCCCTATTGGAGATTTTGGACCCCGGGTTGTGTGTCTTGACCCTTTAGACGGGCTTTTTTTAGATCTGTCATTTCAACGCCAAAACCAATCCGGGAATCCAAATCGGATTTCGTCTGTTCGCACACGTCACTTCACCCACCCGGTCGTGTCAGAGCAAATGGCACGCCGGTCAGATCCCTATTTGGGATTTTGGACCCCTGGGTGTATGTTTAGACCTTTAGACTCGGGTTTTTTTAGATCCGTCATTTCAACGCCAACCACATCGGGAATCTAAATCGGATTCCGTCTATTCGCACAGGTCAATTTAACCCACCCCGTCGTGTCGGAGTGAACGACACGCGATCAGATCCCTATTTGGGATTTTGGGACCCGGGTTGTGTGATTTGACCTTCAGACGGGTTTTTTTTAGATCCGTATTTCAACGCCCAACCAATCGGGAATCCAAATCGGATTCCGTCAGTTTCCAAACATCAATTCAACCCACTCGGTCGTGTCGGACGAATGGCACGCCGATAGATCCATGTTGGGATTTTGGACCCCTGGGTTTTATGTTTTGACGCTTTAGACTCGGGTTTTTTTTAGATCCGTCATTTCAACGCCAACCCAATCGGGAATCAAAATCGGATTCGTCAGTTCGCACACTCAATTTAACCCACCTCGTCGTGTCGGATGTGAAGAACAGGGCGATCAGATCCCTATTTGGGATTTTGGACCCCCGGGTTGTGTGTTTTGACCTTTAGACTTGGGTTTTTTTTAGATCCATCATTTCAACGCCAAACCCTCTCGGGAATCCAAATCGGATTCTAACAGTTAACACGTCAATTAACCCACCCGGTCGTGTTGGAGCAAAACGGCACGCCATCAGATCCCTATTGGGGATTTTGGACCCCCGGGTTGTGTGTCTGACCCTTTAGACGGGCTTTTTTTAGATCCGCATTTCAACGCCCAACCCCATCCGGGAATCCAAATCGGATTTCGTTTGTCGCACACGTCAACTTTCACCCACCCGGTGTGTCAGAGCAAATGGACGCCGATCAGATCCCTAATGGGATTTTGGACCCCTGGGTTGTATGCTTAGCCCTTAGACTCGGGTTTTTTTTAGATCCGTCATTCAACGCCCAACCCCATCCGGGAATCCAAATATGATTCCGTCTGTTCGCACACGTCAATTTATCCCACCCGTCGTGTGAGTGAACGACACGCCGAACAGATCCCTATTTGGGATTTTGGACTCCCGGGTTGTGTGATTTGACCCTTCAGACTTGGGTTTTTTTAGATCCGTCATTTCAACGCCCAACCTAATCGGGAATCCAATCGGATTCCGTCAGTTTCCACACTTCAATTCAACCCACTCGGTCGTGTGTCGGAGCGAATGGCACGCCGATCAGATCCCTGGTTGGATTTTGGACCCCTGGGTTTTATGTTTTGACGCTTTAGACTCGGGTTTTTTTAGATCCGTCATTTCAACGCCAACTCAATCCGGGAATCGAAATCGGATTCCGTCAGTTCGCACACATCAATTTAACCAACCCACCGTCGTCTGTCGAGTGAACGACAGGCCGATCAGATCCCTATTTGGATTTTGGACCCCCGGTTGTGTGTTTTGACCCTTTAGACTTGGGTTTTTTTAGATCCATCATTTCAACGCCCAACCCTATCCGGGTCCCAAATCGGATTCTAACAGTTTAAACACGTCAATTTAACCCCCCGGTCGTGTGGAGGAAAAACGGCACGCCGATCAGATCCCTATTGGGGATTTTGGACCCCCGGGTGTGTGTCTTGACCCTTTAGACGGGCTTTTTTTAGATCGTCATTTCAACGCCCAACCCAATCCGGGAATCCAAATCGGATTCGTCTGTTGCACACGTCACTTTCACCCCTCCGGTCGTGTCAGAGCAAATGGCACGCCGATCAGATCCCTATTTGGGATTTTGGCCCCTGGGTTGTATGTTTAGAACCTTTAGACTCGGGTTTTTTTAGATCGTCATTTCAACGCCCAACCCCATCGGGAATCCAAATATGATTCTCTATTCGCCACACGTCAATTTAACCCACCCCGTCGTGTCGGAGTGAACGACACGCCGATCAGATCCGTATTTAGGATTTTGGACCCACGGGTTGTGTGATTGACCCTTCAAACTTGGGTTTTTTTTAGATCCGTCATTTCAAGCCCAACCCAATCGGGAATCCAAATCGGAGTACCGTCAGTTTGCACACATCAATTCAACCCAGTCGGTCGTCGGAGCGAACAAAACGCCGATCAGATCCCTATTTGGGATTTTGAACCCCTGGGTTTTATGTTTTAACCTTTAGACTCGGGTTTTTTTAAAGTCATCATCAAAAGCCCCAACCCAATCCGGGAATCAAATCAGATTCCGTCAGTTCGCACACGTCAATTTAACCCACCCCGTCGTGTCAGAGTGAACGACACGCCGATCAGATCCCTATTTGGGATTTTGGATCCCCGGGTTGTGTTTTTGACCCTTTAGAATGGGTTTTTTTAGATCCATCATTTCAACGCCCAACCCCATCCGGGAATCCAAATATGATTCCGTCTGTTCGCACACGTCAATTTATCCCACCCCGTCGTGTCGGATGTGAACGACACGCCGAACAGATCCCTTTTGGATTTTGGACCCCCGGGTGTGTGATTTGACCCTTCAGACTTGGGTTTTTTTTAGATCCGTCATTTCAACGCCCAACCAATCCGGGAATCCAAATCGGATTCCGTCAGTTCCACACTTCAATTCAAACCACATCGGTCGTGTCGGACGGCTGGCACGCCGATCAGATCCTGTTTGGGATTTTGGACCCTGGGTTTTATGTTTTGAGTTTTAGACTCGGGTTTTTTTAGATCCGTCATTTCAACGCCCAACCCAATCCGGGAATCCAATCGGATTCTGTCAGTTCACACATCAATTAAACCCACCTCGTCGTGTCGGAGTGAACGACAGGCCGATCAGATCCTATTTGGGATTTTGGAACCCAGGGTTGTGTGTTTTGACCCTTTAGACTTGGGTTTTTTTTAGGTCCATCATTTCAACGCCCAACCCTATCGGGAATCCAAATCGGATTCTAACAGTTTACACACGTCAATTTAACCCACCCGGTCGTGTTGGAGCAAGCGGCACGCCGCTCAGATCCCTATGGGGATTTTGGACCCACGGGTTGTGTGTCTTGACCCTTTAGACGGGCTTTTTTTAGATCCGTCATTTCAACGCCCAACCCAATCCGGGAATAAAATCGGATTTCGTGTTTGCACAAGTCACTTTCACCCACACGGTCATGTCAGAGCAAATGGCACGCCGATCAGATGCCTATTGGGATTTTGGACCCCTGGGTTGTATGTTTAGACCTTCTTTACTCGGGTTTTTTTAGATCCGTCATTTCACCGCAGCCAACCCATCCGGGAATCCAAATCTGATTCCGTCTGTTCGCACACGTCAATTTATCCCACCCCGTCGTGACGGAGGTGAACGACACGCCGATCAGATCCGTATTTGGGATTTTGGACCCCCGGGTGTGTGTTTTGACCTTCAGACTTGCATTTTTTTTAGATCCGTCATTTGAACGCCGAACCTAATCCGGGAATCCAAATAGGATTCAGTCAGTTCGCACACGTCAATTCAAACCACCCGGTCGTGTCGGAGCGAACGGCACGCCGATCAGATCCCTATTTGGGATTTGGACCCTGGGTTTGTTTGTTTGACCCTTTAGACTCGAGTTTTTTTAGATCCGTCATTTCAACGCCCAACCCAATCCGGGAATCAAATCGGATTCTGTCAGTTCGCACACGTCAATTTAACCCACCCCGTCGTGTCGGAGTGAACGACACGCCGATCAGATCCCTATTGGGATTTTGGACCCCCGGTTGTGTGTTTTGATCATTTAGACATGGGTTTTTTTTAGATCCATCATTTCAACGCCCAACCCTATCCGGGAATCCAAATCGGATTCTAATAGTTTACACACGTCAATTTAACCACCCGGTCGTGTTGGAGCAACGGACGCCGATCAGATCCCTATTGGAGATTTTGGACCCCCGGGTTGTGTGTCTTGACCCTTTAGACGGGGTTTTTTTTAGATCGTCATTTCAACGCCCAACCCAATCCGGGAATCCAAATCGGATTTCGTCTGTTCGCACACGTCACTTCAACCCCACCCGGTCGTGTCAGAGCAAATGGCAGCCGATCAGATCCCTATTTATGATTTTGGACACCTGGGTTGTATGTTTAGACCCTTTAGACTAGGGTTTTTTTTAGATCCGTCATTTCAACGCCCAACCCCATCGGGAATCCAAATCTGATTGTCTGTTCGAACACGTCATTTATCCCACCCCGGTGTCGGAGTGAACGACACGCCGAACAAATCCCTATTTGGGATTTTGGACCCCCGGGTGGTGTGATTTGACCTTCAGACGGGTTTTTTTAGATCCGTCATTTCAACGCCCAACCCAATCCGGGAATCCAATCGGATTCCGTCAGTTTCCACACATCAATTAAACCCACTCGGTCGTGTCGGAGCGAATGGCACGCCGATCAGATCCCTGTTTGGGATTTTGGACCCTGGGTTTTATGTTTTGACGCTTTAGACTCGGGTTTTTTTAGATCCGTCATTTCAACGCCCAACCCAATCCGGGAATCAAATCGGATTCCGTCAGTTCGCACACATCAATTTAACCCACCTCGTCCTGTCGGAGTGAACGACAGGCCGATCAGATCCCTATTTGGGATTTTGGACCCCCGGGTTGTGTGTTTTGACCTTTAGACTTGGGTTTTTTTTAGATCCATCATTTCAACGCCCACCCTATCGGGAATCCAAATCGGATTCTAACAGTTTACACACGTCAATTTAACCCACCCGGTCGTGTTGGAGCAAACGGCACGCCGATCAGATCCCTATTGGGATTTTGGACCCCCGGTTGTGTGTCTTGACCTTTAGACGGGCTTTTTTTAGATCCGTCATTTCAACGCCCAACCCAATCCGGGAATCCAAATCGGATTTCGTTTGTTCGCACACGTCACTTTCACCCACCCGGTCGTGTCAGAGCAATGGCACGCCGATCAGATCCCTAATTGGGATTTTGGACCCTGGGTTGTATGTTAGACCCTTTAGACTCGGGTTTTTTTAGATCCAGTCATTTCAACGCCCAACCCCATCCGGGAATCCAAATATGATTCCGTCTGTTCGCACACGTCAATATCCCACCCCGTCGTGTCGGCGGAGTGAACGACACGCCGAACAGATCCCTATTTGGGATTTTGGACCCCCGGGTTGTGTGATTTGACCCTTCAGACTTGGGTTTTTTTTAGATCCGTCATTTCAACGCCCAACCCAATCCGGGAATCCAAATCGGATTCCGTCAGTTTCCACACTTCAATTCAACCCACTCGGTCGTGTCGGAGCGAATGGCACGCCGATCAGATCCCTGTTTGGGATTTTGGACCCCTGGGTTTTATGTTTTGACGCTTTAGACTCGGGTTTTTTTAGATCCGTCATTTCAACGCCCAACCCAATCCGGGAATCCAAATCGGATTCCGTCAGTTCGCACACATCAATTTAACCCACCTCGTCCTGTCGGACGTGGAACGACACGCCGATCAGATCCCTATTTGGGATTTTGGACCCC
Organism: Colocasia esculenta; assembly: GCA_014218235.1. Classification (NCBI taxonomy): domain Eukaryota; kingdom Viridiplantae; phylum Streptophyta; class Magnoliopsida; order Alismatales; family Araceae; genus Colocasia; species Colocasia esculenta. The sequence goes on from CM024756.1 coordinate 70,063,955, forward strand.
GGGTTGTGTGTTTTGCCCTTTAGACTTGGGTTTTTTTTAGATCCATCATTCAACGCCCAACCCTATCCGGGAATCCAAATCGGATTCTAACAGTTTACACGTCAATTTAACCCACCCGGTCGGGTGGAGGAAACGGCACGCGATCAGATCCCTATGGGGATTTTGGACCCCCGGTTGTGTGTCTTGACCTTTAGACGGCTTTTTTTAGATCCGTCTTTCAAACGCCCAACCCAATCCGGGAATCCAAATCGGATTTCGTCTGTTCGCACACGTCACTTTCACCCACCCGGTCGTGTCAGAGCAAATGGCATGCCGATCAGATCCTTTGGGATTTTGGAACCCTGGGTTGTATGTTTAGACCCTTTAGACTCGGGTTTTTTTAGATCCGTCATTTCAACGCCCAACCCATCGGGAATCCAAATATGATTCCGTCTATTCGCACAGTCAATTTAACCCACCCCGTCGTGTCGGATGTGAACGACACGCCGATCAGATCCGTATTTGGGATTTTGGACCCCGGGTTGTGTGATTTGACCCTTCAAACTTGGGTTTTTTTTAGATCCGTCATTTCAACGCCCCCCAATCCGGGAATCCAAATCGGAGTCCGTCAGTTTGCACACATCAATTCAAACCACATCCGGTCGTGTCGGAGAGCGTGAAAGCACGCGATCAGATCCCATTTGGGATTTTGGACCCCTGGGTTTTATGTTTTAGACCATTTAGACTCGGGTTTTTTTAGATCCGTCATTTCAACGCCCAACCCAATCGTCATTTCAACGCCCAACCCAATCCGGGAATCCAAATCGGATTCCGTCAGTTCGCACACGTCAATTTAACCCACCCCGTCGTGTCAGAGTGACGACACGCCGATCTGATCCCTTTGGGATTTTGGATCACCGGGTTGTGTGTTTTGACCCTTTAGACTGGGTTTTTTTTTTAGATCCATCATTTCAACGCCCAACCCTATCCGGGAATCCAAATCGGTTCTAACAGTTTACACACGTCAATTTAACCCACCCGGTCGTGTTGGAGCAAACGGCACGCCGATCAGATCCCTATTGGGGATTTTGGACCCCCGGGTTGTGTGTCTTGACCCTTTAGACGGGCTTTTTTTAGAGCCGTCATTCCAACGCCCAACCCAATCCGGGAATCCAAATCGGATTTCGTCTGTTCGCACACGTCACTTTCACCCACCCGGTCGTGTCAGAGCAAATGGCACGCCGATCAGATGCCTATTTGGGATTTTAGACCCCTGGGTTGTATGTTTAGACCCTTTAGACTCGGGTTTTTTTAGATCCGTCATTTCAACGCCCAACCCCATCCGGGAATCCAAATCTGATTCCATCTGTTCGCACACGTCAATTTATCCCACCCCGTCGTGTCGGAGTGAACGACACGCCGATCAGATCCCTATTTGGGATTTTGGACCCTCGGGTTGTGTGTTTTGAACCTTCAGACTTGCGTTTTTTTCAGAACCGTCATTTGAACGCCGAACCTAATCCGGGAATCCAAATCGGATTCAGTCAGTTCGCACACGTCAATTCAAACCACCCGGTCGTGTCGGAGCGAACGGCACGCCGATCAGATCCCTATTTGGGATTTTGGACCTCTGGGATTTTTGTTTTGACCCTTTAGACTCGAGTTTTTTTAGATCCGTCATTTCAACGCCCAACCCAATCCGGGAATCGAAATCGGATTCCGTCAGTTCGCACACGTCAATTTAACCCACCCCGTCGTGTCGGAGTGAACGACACGCCGATCAGATCCCTATTTGGGATTTTGGACCCCCGGGTTGTGTGTTTTGACCATTTAGACATGGGTTTTTTTTAGATCCATCATTTCAACGCCCAACCCTATCCAGGAATCCAAATCGGATTCTAACAGTTTACACACGTCAATTTAACCCACCCGGTCGTGTTGGAGCAAACGGCACGCCGATCAGATCCCTAGTGGAGATTTTGGACCCCCGGGTTGTGTGTCTTGACCCTTTAGACGGGCTTTTTTTAGATCCGTCATTTCAACGCCCAACCCAATCCGGGAATCCAAATCGGATTTCGTCTGTTCGCACACGTCACTTTCACCCACCCGGTCGTGTTAGAGCAAATGGCACGCCGATCAGATCCCTATTTGGGATTTTGGACACCTGGGTTGTATGTTTAGACCCTTTAGACTCGGGTTTTTTTAGATCCGTCATTTCAACGCCCAACCCCATCGGGAATCCAAATCGGATTCCGTCTATTCGCACACGTCAATTTAACCCACCCCGTCGTGTCGGAGTGAACGACACGCCGATCAGATCCCTATTTGGGATTTTGGACCCCCGGGTTGTGTGATTTGACCCTTCAAACTTGGGTTTTTTTTAGATCCGTCATTTCAACGCCCAACCCAATCCGGGAATCCAAATCGGATTCCGTCAGTTTGCACACATGAATTCAACCCACCCGGTCGTGTCGGAGCGAACAGCACGCCGATCAGATCCCTATTTGGGATTTTGGACCCCTGGGTTTTATGTTTTGACCCTTTAGACTCGGGTTTTTTTAGATCCGTCATTTCAACGCCCAACCCAATCCGGGAATCCAAATCGGATTCCGTCAGTTCGCACACGTCAATTTAACCCACCCCGTCGTGTCAGAGTGAACGACACGCCGATCTGATCCCTATTTGGGATTTTGGATCACCGGGTTGTGTGTTTTGACCCTTTAGACTTGGGTTTTTTTTAGATCCATCATTTCAACGCCCAACCCTATCGGGAATCCAAATCGGATTCTAACAGTTTACACACGTCAATTTAACCACCGGTCGTGTTGGAGCAACCGGCACGCCGATCAGATCCCTATTGGGGATTTTGGCCCCCGGGTTGTGTGTCTTGACCCTTTAGACGGGCTTTTTTTAGATCCGTCATTTCAACGCCCAACCCAATCCGGGAATCCAAATCGGATTTCGTCTGTTCGCACACGTCACTTCACCGACTCGGTCTTGTCAGAGCAAATGGCACGCCGATCAGATCCCTATTTGGGATTTTGGACCCCTGGGTTGTATGTTTAGACCCTTTAGACTCGGGTTTTTTTAGATCCGTCATTTCAACGCCCAACCCCATCCGGGAATCCAAATCTGATTCCGTCTGTTCGCACACGTCAATTTATCCCACCCCGTCGTGTCGGAGTGAACAACACGCCGATCAGATCCCTATTTGGGATTTTGGACCCCCGGGTTGTGTGTTTTGACCCTTCAGACTTGCGTTTTTTTTAGATCCGTCATTTCAACGCCCAAACAATCAGGGAATCCAAATCGGATTCCATCAGTTTGCACACATCAATTCAACCCACCCGGTCGTGTCAGAGCGAACAACACGCCGATCAGATCCCTATTTGGGATTTTGGACCCCTGGGTTTTATGTTTTGACCCTTTAGACTCGGGTTTTTTTAGATCCGTAATTTCAACGCCCAACCCAATCCGGGAATCCAAATCGGATTCCGTCGGTTCGCACACGTCAATTTAACCCACCCCGTCGTGTCGGAGTGAACGACACGCCGATCAGATCCCTATTTGGATTTTGGACCCCTGCGTTGTGTGTTTTGACCCTTTAGACTTCGGTTTTTTTTAGATCCCTCATTTCAACGCCAAACCCTATCCGGAATCCAAATCGGATTCTAACAGTTTACACACGTCAATTTAACCCACCCGGTCGTGTTGGAGCAAACGGCACGCCGATCAGATCCCTATTGGGGATTTTGGACCCCCGGGTTGTGTGTCATGACCTTTAGACGGGCTTTTTTTAGATCCGTCATTTCAACGCCCAACCCATCCGGGAATCCAAATCGGATTCGTCTGTTCACACACGTCACTTTCACCCACCCGGTCGTGTCAGAGCAAATGGCACGCCGATCAGATCCTATTTGGGATTTTAGACCCCTGGGTTGTATGTTTAGACCCTTTAGACTCGGGTTTTTTTAGATCCGTCATTTCAACGCCCAACCCAATCCCGAATCCAAATCGGATTCCGTATGTTCGCACACATCAATTTAACCCACCCCGTCGTGTCGGAGTGACACGAACGCCGATCAGATCCCTATTTGGGATTTTGGACCCCCGGGTTGGTGTGTTTTGAACCTTCAGACTTGCAATTTTTTTAGATCCGTCATTTCAACGTCCAACCCAATCCGGGAATCCAAATCGGATTCCGTCAGTTCGCACACATCAATTTAACCCACCCGGTCGTGTCGAAGTGAACGGTTTGCTGATCAGATCCCTATTGGGATTTTGGACCCCCGGGTTGTATGTTTTGACCCTTTAGACTCGGGTTTTTTTAGATCTGTCATTTCAACGCCCAACCCATTCCAGGAATCCAAGTCGAATTCCGTCAGTTCGCACATGTCACTTTCACCCACCCGGTCGTGTCAGAGTGAACGGCACTCCGATCCGATCTCTATTTGGGATTTTGGACCCCGGGTTGTATGTTTTGACCCTTTAGAGTTGGTTTTTTTTAGATCCGTCATTTCAATTCCCAACCCAATCTAGGAATCCAAATCGGATTCCGTCAGTTAGCACTCATCAATTTAACCCACCTGGTCGTGTTGGACCAATCGGCAGGCCGATCAGATCCCTATTTGTGATTTTGGACCCCGGGTTGTATGTTTTGACCCTTAAGACTCGGGTTTGTGTAGATTCGTCATTTCAACGCCCAACCCAATCCGGGAATCCAAATCAGATTTCGTCAGTTGGCACACGTCACTTTCACCCACTCGGTCCTGTCGGAGCAAACAGCACGCCGATCAGATCCCTATTTGGAATTTTGGACCCTCGGGTTGTGTGTTTGGATCCTTTAGACTTGGGTTTTTTTTAGATCCGTCATTTCAACGCCCAACCCAATCCAGGAATCCAAATCGGATTCTGTCAGTTCGCATACGTCAATTCAACTCACCCCGTCATGTCGCAGTGAACGACATGCCGATCAGATCCCTATTTGGGATTTTGGACCCCCAGGTTGTGTGTTTTGACCCTTCAGACTTGTGTTTTTTTTAGATCCGTCATTTCGACGCCCAACCCAATCTGGGAATCCAAATCGAATTCCGTCAGTTCGCACACGTCAATTTAACCCACCCAATCGTGTCAGAGCAAACGGCACGCCGATCAGATCCCTATTTGGGATTTTGGATCCCCAGGTTGTATGTTTTGACCCTTTAGACTCGGGTTTTTTTAGATCCGTCATTTCAACGCCCAACCCAATATGGACTATTCAGCAAAAACCTTACTTTTCTACTGCTTAGAAATCTATTTTAAAGCAACGACATTGGTTACTCCAACATCTAACCTTCAAAGTTTGTATTAGCAGCCATCTGAGCTTTCTTTATGATCCTTGGATCCACGGAAAGAGTATATATATGATGATGGGTGATAGAATTCGCCAGCACCTCGGTCTTCACAGAAACATTACCTGTGCGGCGTTCATTCTAATGGTCAGTGGAACTTACCACCGCAGACTTCCATTGACATGTTTGAGATTTCCCCTTTGATTCAAAGTGTCCATATTCTCATAGTGATGCTATCATTTGGAATCATGGTAAGTTCAGTACTAAGGATTTGTGGAACCTCCTTAGAGACCAGTATCAGAAGGTGGGCTGGGCGGACTGGGTCTGGAAGGGGCCGATAGTCCAGAAGTTTTCTCTCACTTGTTGGCAGGCCATATTGCATAAGCTCCCAACCATTAATAATCTAAAGAGAAGGGGGTTCCAACTTCCTAGTATATGTATTCTTTGTTGCTTATCTGAAGAATTTGAGGATCACCTTTTCTTTCAATGCCCTTATTCTAATGAGGTTTGGAGCGACATTCTTCACATATTGAATATCCATATGCCTCCTCGTTTATCTATTCTTCAGAAGATGCATTCTCTAAGAAACAGTTTCAATAAGATGGGTTTGGCACTTCCTTGGCTCGGCTTCTTTTTAGGGCCACTATTTGGTGGATTTGGAAAGAAAGGTGTACTATAACTTTTGAGGGAGTTTGCACTTCCGCCATTCACATATCCCTTTCAATCATTCAGGATGTTCGGAGTTGTGTTGAAGCTTCTACTTACACCAAAATCTTATCTGGTCGGTCTAACTCTTTATGTAAGAGATTCAATATCCAAATCAATATTGCTTCGTAGATTCCTTCTTTGAGTGTTCTATTGGGTTATTTATAGAATATAGTCACTGGCTTGTATTGTCATCTTCTACTTTCATATTTTGGTTATTGGGTTTCTTAACCCATCTTGTACTTTGTACATTCCTTACTTAATTAATTGATTCTCTTTGGCTGACCGACCAAAAAAAAGAAGCCCCATAGGCTTCTTTCATTCATCCAATGGCATCCGACAAGGAGATCCTTTATCTCCATATCTGTTCTGCATTGCAATGGAAGGTCTTTCTATTATGATAAATAAAAAAATGGAAGATGGTCTGCTGCATGTTCCTACCTTTGGGGAAGCCAAATTGTCTCATTTGATTTTTGCAGATGATTTACTGATTTTTATCAAGCCTAAAATCTCCTCTGCTACATGCATAACTAGTATTCTTGATGAGTTCCATAGATATTCAGGATTGCAGTTGAACTCTGAAAAAAGTAGGGTTTTTATTGGTGATAAGGTTCAGCCAAAGGGCCCTCTTATTGATGCTCTGAATGTTCAGGAAGGATCTCTGCCATCCACTTACTTGGGTCTGCCGTTGTTTTCAACCCGGCTAACTAGTCTCCATTGCATTCCAATTATCCAAAAAATATCAAGACGTATAGCTTCATGGAAAACCCGGTTCCTCTCTAAAGCAGGTCGTCTAGAATTGATCCGCTCGGTTCTAAGCTCTAATTCGCTCTATTGGGTTGTCTCCTTTCTTTTGCCCAAGAGTTTGATTGGAGAAGTTGAGAGGCTATTGAGAAATTTCCTTTGGCATGCTTCTGGTGACTACAAGCCCTTTCATCTTGTGAAATGGGAGCATATTTGCAGACCAAAGGAAGAGGGAGGACTTGGCCTTAGGCGGCTAGTTTTATGGAATACTACTGCAATAACTATGCAATTCTAGAGACTTCTCTCTAATCACGATACTTTGTGGAATCAATGGGTAAGAGGTAGATATCTTAAGATGGCGTCAATTTGGGCAGTGCAGTCTCAACCTTACCATTCCCATGCATAGAAAGGTATGTTACAGGCTAGAGATTGGATAAGAGCTGATGTGACTTACAAAGTAGTCAATGGGAGTTCTATAAACTTATGGGAGGACCCATGGATCAATGGGGAATCGATTCACTCTCTAGGTGGTACTTATATTAGAACTCTAACTGGTCTTCCCCTCAATGCCACTGTTAGTTCTCTTATTCAGGACGGGAGATGGTGTCTTCCTCCTCCCACTTCTACTGAAATGTTAGATGTTTAGCCGAGAATCATAAGTATCCCCATCTCAATAAATTGTGAAGATTGCATTGTTTGGAGGCAAAATCACGGAACAATTAGCAACAAGCACATTTATGATTTGAGAAGAATAACTTAACCCAAGGTTCCCTGGTTTAATATTGTCTGGAAGAGGCCTACAAGTCAGAAGCAGTCCCTTTTTGCGTGGCAGGTCTTCATGAAGGGTATTCCGTCCTTTGATGCTCTTCAAAAGCGTGGTATGCAAGGTCCCAATATTTGTGTCTTATGTATTCAGCAAGGTGAAGACATCAATCACCTTTTCTTTACTTGTACTTATAGCTCATGGATCTGGATCCAGCTCTTGCACAGATTGGATATCCATCGCCGGCCAAAAGACACAGTCATTCATGAAAGTTAAAGTTTGATCAAAGAATTGCGTGCTTCTAATGCTGGGAGGAGTGTGTCTTTTGCTACTTTTCGGGCTGCTCTTTGGGGGATTTGGAAGGAGAGATGCTCACGGATATTTGACTCCAAGCAACGGAGTCGCATGCAAGTTCTCCTCTCTATTTTATCAGATATCCGCAATGTTACTGAATTCCACATTCAGATGGCTTCCTCTTCCCCGAAGACTAATAGGATCCTTAGAAACTTCAACATCCATAGTATCTGATTAGCTTGCTGGTTCCCTGCTTGCTTATGGTGCTTTGATTCTCCTTTGAATGTTTAGATCCTTCTATGAGTCCATAGCTATCGGTATGTGATAGTATGGATTCTCATTGTACATAGACTTCATTTGTCATATTTAATACAAACTCCGGTATTATTACCAAAAAAAAAGCAGCACCTCCACCCCAGAAACAATTCCACCTTCTAATAGCACGCTCACTTCGAACCCCTGGAAACGAACGTGTCGTGTGTGGATGCCACCGCTCCACGAGTGCTCCCAGGGCATCAAAGCCCACACATGTCCTTCATATTCTTCGCCAACCCACCATAAAGCTCATTCCATGCCCCAATGAAACTCCTCATGTCTAGGTTATTGCGTCATCATGTTCATTAGCTAGGAGAAGGCCCGCACCTGGCCTGGCTCGGGAAGGCAGCCCTCTTGCACACCATGAATACCATGAGAAAGAGTTTTGGGGTGTTTTTCAGCCTAAGAAAAGCAGAACGAACATACGTACCTCCCCATTGGCCATCGGGTGCTTAAATCCCCCTGAACCTCGCTCAATACTTCCCGGGGTTCTGCTCGTGGAGCTCCAGTCGATGAGGATGCCATTCTTCTGCTTTTCAGTCATCCCAAAGCCCTCTGGTTCGCAGTTGAGGATGGAGGGGACAAAGGAAGGAGAAGGAAGAGTCCTTATGGCTTCCAATAGCTATTTTTTTCCGGTTTAATGCGCTGGTTTGAACATCAAGATCGTTTGCTGTCAGTCGTTATTGACGCAGCATGAAGGATCGAGGAAAAGTGTGGATAAGATCTAGAAGGGGGGATGAATAGATCTATGCCACTTTATGCGGAAGCTTAAGCAATTTAAAAATACTTTTAGAATCAGAGGCAATTTTAACAGTGAAAAACACAGATCTGATGAGATGTTAAGTGAGTTGATAAAATAGATGTGAAAACCAGTTGATTAAGTGAATCTTAAGCGATCCTATGCAAGCATCTAACGGATAATAGAATCAAACCACAGATAGACAAGTGCACAGAGATTTTTAGGTGGTTCGGAAATCACCCATGTGATTCCTACATCCACCCCTCACACCTAGTGAGGATTCACTAAACAACCTGGGTAACACACCACTGGAGCCAGACAACTCCAACATCTGAGTTTACAACTCACACAACTCTAGAGTAAGACTACTCTAGATCCCTGAGCAAGACTGCTCAACAACCACTTGAGTTCGACAACTCAAACCGAGCACAATGGCTCACAAATGACTTTGCTAGACACCAACACAAGACATAGATCTTCTAGCAGCAGATCATGTCGAACATGAGAACATTCATGAGAATTATGCAGAAGCACTTGCACAATCTCAAAATGTCTCAGAAGAACAGAAGTACAGTAAGAATTGTATGAAAAGACTTTGTTCTTCAATTGTACTCCCTTGTAGAAGTTCAGATTGGGAAGAAGCTTGGATTCTTGAAGTCCCAAACGATGCTCTGCACTTTTGAACTTGGGATCTTCCTTGAAATCTTCTCCAACGGATGCTTCTACTTGATCTGCTTCCTTGAGGCGCTTCAAATGCTTCTTCAAGGATCACACTCCAATTCTCACACTTGAATTGATGAGAATTGGTCTTCAGAAGACACCAGGAGAGCAGAGGAGGGAGATGAGCTCTTCTAGCCGCCAAGGGAAACTTTCGGGAGGCTCCAAGAGTTCGTTGGGTCTCTTGATGTGATGGATGGCCAATTGGGGGCTTTTTATACCCAAAAGATTCCAAAGTTACCCTTTGGGTACAAGGGCACACGATCCTAGGTTGATACACCATCGCCCTAGGATGACACGTGGCAATCATCCATCTTAAGTTGCAATCTTTCCGTAGTGTGTCGACCTGCCCTGGTGGTGGTGTCGACCTCCTGTCCCAATTCTGAAAACAGGCTGTTCTGGGAAATGATCCAGTGTCGACCTGCCCTCATCCTGCGTCGACCTGCTGTCCCATTCTTCAAACAGACTGTTCTGGGAACGAGGTCCAGTGTCGACCTGCTCCTGTCCTGCGTCGACCTCCTGTCCCATTCTGCAAACAGACTGTTCTGGGAACGAGGTCCAGTGTCGACCTGCTCCTGATCAGTGTCGACCTGAGTAGTCTAATTCCTGGAATTTGCGACTCGTCGACCTGCTTTTTGACTCGTGTCGACATAGTCTCAGCATTTCTTCAGCTTTTTGCCTTGGAGTCTGAGGTGTTATGTCGACCTCCTTGTAGGGTGTGTCGACACCACCTTTGCAAAAAGTGTTTGTACCTGAAAATTAAACACATATATCATTAGTAAAATATTTTATTATGAGTACAAATGATAAGTGTGCTTTGAAATATGCTTTTTGAATATAAATTTCAGGTAAGATGTGTTTATCATGTTTCAATTATTTTGCATTAAAATCACATTTGTCATCATCAAAATAAGAGGGGAAATGATATGAAAATACGCTCAACCCAACAATCTCCCCCTTTTTGATGATGGCAACATTAAATCCATATGACAATGAGGTTTTGATGAGATGTGATTTTAAGCAATTTTTGGTTATTCAAAGTCCTTATTTTTCTTTTTGTTCATGCTTGTCAAAGACCTTTAAATATAACTCAGTCACAATTGATGGTTGTACTAGTGAAGTACAATGTTACTTGAAGTAAGTTAGTTGCATAAAGAAGTCAAGCAACTTGACAAGCATTCATACATCACATTCACATAACAATTTTCAATCACATTGAAGACACAAATGACAAAGTTCATTCAAGCTAAGCAAAAATCATTTCATTTCATTCAAGAGTAAACATTACAATCTTTCCAAAACATTACAATCATTTCTTGTTCTCTTTCTTTCTTCTCCCCTTCCTACAAGCAAAGATTACATTATGTAGAAGGTGGAGGAGGAGGAATGGGAACTAAGATTGTCTCAATGTCTGACAATCTTTTCTCCATGGAAGTCAAGCTGGACTTCATTTGATCTTGAATGGTTGTGAGTCTTGTATGCAAGTAATGTTCCATTCTGTCTGAGTTTTCTATCAAAGTAGCTTGAATTCTGTCTAGATCAGCTGAAATGGGTTGTGAAGAAGAAGATGATCCAGCTGACCAACCAGGCCTTTGCATGATTTTGAATTCCATTGTCAAATCAGTGATCTGTTGTCAATGTGAGCATTGAAATTCCTCATGCTCTCCAAATCATCCACTAGATGTGCAAAAGAAAGTCTTGTGCTGGTGATCTCATGTAGTGTCTGCTTGGTGTTGAAGACATCAGCTTGGGAATTTGCCAAAATTCCCTGAAGAACTATCTCCAACTTTTGCTGGTGCTCCTTCAGCTGAACTGAAGCATCTGCCATTGTACCAATTAATCTATTGAATCTTTGAGCTGCATAGTCTGAGGCAGCTTTTTGCTCTATGAACTTGGCAGACACAGTGTTCTCCAATCTCTGAATCCTCAACTCAAAGGTTTCTGACATGGTTTGAATAGAGGTGTTCAAGGTTTCAAATTTATCATTTAAAAAGGAGAACAACTCTGGTGGAACAGAAGGTCCACCAGAGGATGTGGATGCTTGAAATGTGGGTTGTGGAGAGACATGTGGAATGTCAAATTCAGTGTGCATGGAGAGGGTTGAAACTGAGGTGAGAGTGGGGCATGCAATGGTATATCACCTTCAGTTGAGACTTGAGGCTGATCCTCATTCAAAGGAGGCTGATCCTCTTGACCTTGGGGCTGGTCCCCTTGAGCTTGAGGCTGTTCCTCTTGACCCTGGGGCTGGTCCCCTTGACCTTGAGGCTGTTCCTCTTGACCCTGGGGCTGGTCCCCTTGACCTTGAGGCTGTTCCTCTTGAGCTTGAGGGGCCTCAACTACAACTGGCCCTCTCCTAACTTGATTACCCTCCAGTCTGAATCCCATGAATTTCTGAATATTCTTGAAGCGATAAATGTTGGACTTAGGGATAGACTGGGATTTCTCATTGTCCAAAGGCACACCAAAGTGCTGGAACACTGAAGTCAGGTGTGCAGCATATGGAAGAGATCTCTTGAGGTCTTTCCTGGTTGTTTCAGATATAATTTGATACATTATTACATGGAGATTGATTTTGATGTCTTTGCCATGCAATAGAGAATGAACCTCTGTATATCTGTGAGTCTGTCCCTTCCACCACCTTGAGGGGTAATGATTGTGGTCAACATATGGTGGATGATCCTCAACACAGGGGGAAATGTATTTGTGTTGAATTTGGTGACAAAGGTTTGTCTGGAATCAGATTTATCAGCAGGAGGCCTGTCATGATGGTATAAGCTTCATGAAGATCAAATTCGAAATTATGATAATCTGCCCCTTCATCTGGTACTTTGAAAATTGAGGCAGCTATGTCTGTGGGCATGTCAATAGCAATCCCTTAACCTTTGACTGATACCCTTCATCTGTGCATTTCAAATTCTTGTAGAATTCCTGAACAAGTCTTGGATACATGATTTGAAATTCAGAAATGAAGATTAACCAAGACTGAAAAGAGAAGAAAGTCTGAATTTCTGGAAAGGCATTTGCTAGCTGAATGTCTGTCAAATCCACTATTCTGGGCTTTAGGATTAGCTTAGCTGCACTGATGGACTTTGAGGGGTTGGTTTCTTGAGACTGGGAAGACTCAGACGAAGATGATGATGACTCCGCAGAATCTCCAGAAGAGGAGCCCGGATTCGCAGGTCTAGGGTTGGTAGAAACCCTACCTCTGCCCGAAGAAGAGGGTCTACCTCTCTTGGCTGCTGGCTGAGATGCAGAGGAGGACCCTGGTTGCTCTGCAGGGTCATTGCGCCGTTTGGTTCTTCTTTCTGATAGAGAACATCAACCTCTGCCCGAACTGGCCTAGATGAGGCCTGAGATTTTGCTCCACGGCGAGGACCCAATTTTCTCACCATGGTTGCAAGGTTGGAGTGGAATCGGGAGTGATGAAGGAGAAGAGAGATGATTGAGAAAGGGATGTGATTGAGAGAGAATTTGTGGAATTTCTTGCCGAAATGAGAGAAAAGCGACCGTCGGGTCGACCTGATGCCTAAAAAGGGGTTTAGTGGTGCAATACCCCGCAGGAACAACAGGGGCTAAACCGGAACCCACGATTTAAAAATCTGGCAAGGGGTGCAGTGTCGACACTGGAAGACTTTAGTGTCGACCTGACCTAGGGTGTGTGTCGACACGGGATAGATGTGGTGTCGACCTGGCCTTGAAGAAAATTGAATTTTTGTGAGAATTTTGAGAATTTTGGGACTTCTTTAAAATGATAATCAATGAGAGAAATAGTCATTTCAAGGATTTTAAGAGACTTAAAAATTCATTTGTTATATTTTGCAAAAATTCATCACAATTCAAGTTTTAAACAATTTCCAATAGGATATGAGCATTCAAAGACTTGAGTCAATGAAATGATGATTTGAGGGATATAATATATCTAACAATCAACTATAAGCTACCATATTTCTCAACGTTAAAGAAATAAAGATATCCTCTAGACTGAATACAATTGTTTTGAAAATAAAACACAATCTTAAAGAACAACTTGATGATGAATGAAAATGATTCTTTCTAAACAAAACTCCATTAACACACATATTTTGTTTTTGTAACAGACTATCAAATGATATAAATCTTTTTCACTCAAGTACTAGTGCTTTTTACACACCATAGTCCCTGGATACTTAAGATTTATTCATTGTCAAGTCTCAAAGGGGTAAATGATGACCTTTTGACATGAAAATATACGTTTTGTAGACGCCAATATTTCCAGTTACTCAGTCATCATCAAAAAGTATAGCACATTTTTGCTGTATTTTGAATTTATTTTTGAATTTTTATCCCCTTTGAACAGAGATAGCATTAGTGCCTCATGACATGCATGGCACTTCATTCATTGTGAAGGTGTGCAGTTTCTCAGCAAAATGCCATTGCTCTGTTGAATTTTCAAAGTTTTTAAGAGTTTTGTAAGATAGAAATCAATTTTATCCAACATCAGTTGCAAACAAAGAGATGTTTTAATGTCAAGACACAAGTTGTTTTCAATCTTGGAAGAGTTCTGAGTTTCTGTGGGTTGAAAACATAGTTGACAGTTGATTAGTAAAAATATGATAGATCACTCAAAGGATCATTTGGAGACTCTAGACATCTGAATGATGACATCATGCAGGAAATTGATGAAATGCAAGAAAAGTTATGAATTTTGCAAAAGTCATGACTTGTGAATTTTCTAGCTCCCCCTGAGATGATTTTCAATCATTTTCTATCAAAATAAAGATATGCAAGTTTTTGAAATCAAGAAAGATAATTTTCTTTTAACAATAAAAGCTCCCCCTCAGCAATTGCATATTCATTTCTTAGTACTTGGCGGAGATATATACTCACGCATAGTGAAAGTGTCCAGACAAGCCTGACTTGTCCTTCTCCAAGTCACCATTTGATATACCAAGAAATTTCAACACAATAAGAGTTGAAGAATTTATTGTCCAAAGAAATGGAAGTGGAATTGAGAGAATATGGACAGTGTGACTGAAGGAAGCAAAGGGTTATGATGTGAAAAGAACTCCCCCTTAGACATGCATAACACTCAACCCAAACCTAAAGAGAGATCAAGAATGTGGACATTTACAAAGACCAAGTTCTCTCCTCAAGGATGAAAATCTGTTTTCAGGAAGGGGTTTGGTGAATATGTCTGCAATTTGTTTTTCAGTTTCAATGAAGTGGAGTTCAAAGGACTTCTTTGCAACCTCATCTCTCAAGAAGTGATGCCTAATCTCAATATGCTTGGTTCTAGAATGCTGAATGGGGTTCTTAGACAGATTTATTGCACTTGTGTTATCACATAGGATGGGTACACAACCTAAATCTTGGTTGTAATCGAGAAGTTGATGTTTCACCCAGAGAATCTGAGTTCCACATCTACCTGCTGCAACATATTCAGCCTCTGCAGTTGACAGTGCAACTGAATGTTGCTTCTTGGAAGCCCAAGAAATAAGGCACCCACCTAGGAATAAACACAAGCCACTTGTGCTTTTTCTATCTAATTTACACCCAGCATAGTCAGCATCACAATAGGCAATCAAATCTAGCTTGCAATTAGCAGGATACCAAATTCCTAAATCACATGTTCCAACAAGATATTTGAAAATTCTTTTAACAGCTAACATGTGACTTTCCTTAGGATTAGACTGAAATCTAGCACACAAACACACACTAAACTGAATATCTGGTCTAGAAGTTGTAAGATAGAGTAGAGAGCCAATCATACCTCTGTAGGTCTTTGGGTCTACTGACTTACCATTTGAGTCTTCTTCTAGCTTAGCATTTATAGCAATAGGTGTGCTTGAATGCTTGAGGTTCTGAAAGTCAAACCTTTTGAGAAGTTCCTTGACATACTTGGCTTGACTGATGAAGATCCCTTCAGATGTTTGGTTAACCTGCAATCCCAAGAAAAATGTTAAATCTCCCATTAAACTCATTTCAAATTCATTCTTCATTTGATTTGAAAATTCAGTGCATAGGCCTTTATTGGTTGAGCCAAATATTATGTCATCAACATAAATTTGGACCACAATTATTTGATTTTTGACTGTTTTTGTGAACAAAGTCTGATCAACATTTCCTCTAGAATATCCTTTTTCAAGTAAAAAGGTACTCAAACGGTCATACCAAGCTCTTGGAGCTTGCTTAAGACCATAGAGAGCCTTATTAAGCTTGAAAACATGGTTAGGATGTTTTTCATTTTCAAATCCAGGAGGTTGTTCAACAAAAACATTTTCCTTAATATATCCATTTAAAAATGCACTTTTGACATCCATTTGATAAACTTTGAATTTCATGGAGGATGCAAAAGCAAGGAAAATTCTAACTGCTTCTAGTCTAGCTACAGGGGCATATGATTCTTCAAAATCAATTCCAAATTCTTGATTGTACCCCTTTGCAACTAGCCTAGCTTTATTTCTAATGACTTGACCATTTTCATTCAACTTATTTCTGAAAACCCATCTAGTGCCAATGACTGTTTGGTCACTAGGTCTAGGTACTAATTCCCATACTTGATTTCTTTCAAATTGATGAAGTTCATCATGCATGGCATTAATCCAATCAGAACTTGATAAGGCTTCATCAATTGACTTTGGTTCAATTTGGGAAATTAGAGCTAGTGGGTCTTCTTCAATATCATGCAGGAATGATGATCTAGTCCTAACTCTATCATGTACATTGCCAACCACATTGTCTAATGGGTGATCTCTCAAAAATCGATGTTCAGAAATTACCTGTTGAGAAGTACCCACTTCTGGGACAATATTACCTGAACCACTTGAAGATGGTGTGTTCAGGTTCTCTTCAATGTTTTCAAACTCCTCAACAGTTGGTGAAGAGTCCACAATAAATTCATCCTCTTCAGTGTCTTGTCTTTCCCTGCAAGATTTAGAATTATTAGTTGAAAAGGAATTTTCATCAAAGATAACATGTGGAGATTCTTCAACAGTTTTAGTTTTAAGAATGTACACTTTGAAAGCCCTTGACACCTCAGAATAGCCAAGGAAGATGGCTTCCTGACTTTTAGCATCAAATTTGTCAAGGTTTTCTTTGTTATTGTTGTGTACAAAGCATTTGCACCCAAAAGTTTTAAAATAAGATACAGTTGGCTTTTTGTTTTTCAATAATTCATAGGGGGTTTTTCTGATTTTTGGTCTGATCAATGCTCTATTTAGAATGTGATTGGCTGTGTTTACAGCTTCAGCCAAAAGGATTTGGGCAAATTACTTCCTAAGAGCATGGATCTAGCCATTTCCACAAGAGTTCTATTCTTTCTTTCCACAACTCCATTTTGTTCTGGAGTTCTTGGTGAAGAAAACTTGTGGAATATTTGAAATTCAGCACATAAATCAGAAAAGGATGTGTTCTCAAATTCACCCCCATGATCAGTCAAAATATTTTTGATTTTATATGGATAAGTTGTTAAGACAGTGGTACAGAAGTTCCTGAATTCAAGACAAGTATCACTTTTGTGGGACAGAAAAATAACCCAAGTAAATCTAGTAAAATCATCAATGATTACAAACCCATATCTTTTGCCACTTAGACTTAGAATTCTTGTAGGGCCAAAAAGGTCCATGTGAAGTAATTCTAGTGGCCTAGATGTGAGTACCTCATTGAAGTTTTTAAAAGATTTTCTTGTTTGTTTTCCTTTAGCACAGATCCCACAAACTTGATTTTCAACATTAGAGAAAGATTCAGGAAGACCCTTAACCAAATTCAATCTTAACAACTTATTCATTGTTCTGAAACTTGCATGGCCAAGTCTTTTGTGCCAAGTCCATGCAATTTCATCTTTATTTGCAACAAAGCAAAGATTTTCAGAAAAGTTTTTATTTAGGTTGATCATGTAGACATTGTTTTCCCTTTTTCCAAAAAATTTGATTTTATCAGTTGATGAGTCAATTATCTTACAGAAATCAGATTCAAACACAACTTTGTGACCTTTGTCACATAGTTGGCTGATACTGAGCAAATTGTAATCAAGACCATCAACTAGTAAAAATTATCTACAGAGTTTGAGGAAGTTTGACCAACCTTACCAGATCCTATGATCTTTCCTTTATTTTTACCTCCAAAAGTTACTGACCCTCCCTCCTTTTCAATCAGGAATGAGAATTTGGCTCTGTCTCCCGTCATGTGTCGTGAACACCCACTGTCAAGAAACCACACATTGGAGTTGGGTGCACGACCTTCCTGCAAAATAGATCAGTGGAGAGAAGATTTTGGTACCCAAACAGAGTTGGGACCATCAGAATGTTTGGACATTGTTAGTAAATCTTTTCTCACCCAATTTGACTTGTTTTTTATTTTTGTTTTGTTACATTGGTGTTTTCAGTCTTTTTCTGTTTGTTCTTTCCCTTAGGAATGAAAGCACCAGTATTTTGTTTTTAGTGGGAGGGGAGTTTTTCATTTGAGCATAGGAATTCAGATGAGGAGATGGAATCCATGGATTTTGTTGGTACATCAAAAGGTTTGGATAAAAGAATTGAGGATGATACCAACAAGGGTTGTCATACCATTGGCTCCAAGGATTGGTCCAATCATCTTGAAATGCTGTCTTGGAGGTCCAAGGTTCTTTATAAATGATTTCCTTTGACTTTTTCTTTTTTCAAATTTTTTTGAATTTTTGATTGAGTTGTTTGTAGCTGTTGATGTTGAGCAGGTCGACCTCTCCATGACTGGTGTCGACACAGCAACCACAGAAGCCTTCTTCTTGTGGACTGGTGTCGACCTGTCAGGAGACTGTGTCGACCTGGTTGTCTTCTTTTGTTTTGAGTTTTTGATTTGTTTTGTGTTTTGTTTGATGTTTTGTCTGATGTTTGCTTGATTTCTGTGTTCTCAAGATTAGGACCTTTGACAAATTTAATTAATGTGCTTTGCCCTTTTTCTCACCAGATTTGTCTTTCTTTGGTTTCTGTTTGTTGAATCCTAATCCATGAGAAGTTGTTGTCATGTTTGTTCCTAGCAGTGCCTCCAAGTTATCTTTACCTTTTGTGAAGGTTTGGATAACTTCATCCCTTTCTTTTAGCTGGTTTTGAAGGGTTTTAATTTCTTCAATCTTTTGTTGTTTTTCTTTTTTTTCCATTTCCAGCTTTTCAGATAGGTCTTTGAATTCTTGGGTGGCCTTTTGAGAGGCAAGCTTTAGATCATCAATTAGGTTCAGGAAATTTTCTTTTTCTTCATTTAATTCTGTTATTTCATTTTCTAGCTCACAAATTCTGTTATTTGAAGATTGGTTATGATAAATGTTTCAATTTTCTTTTTGAGATGTTTGTTTTCTTTTCTCATTTCAGAATATTTTTCAACTAATTCAGAATAAACATCCTGCCAATCTTCAACAGTGAAATCTTCAAAAGAAGTGCTTACCTTTCCTTCAGAGTTGTTGGCCATGAAGCAGATTTCCTCACTCTCAGAGCTTGAGGATTTTTTGTCTTCTTCTTCTTCACTTGAGTCTTCATCAGACCAAGTGGCTACCATGGCCTTTGGCTTCTTGAACTTCTGGAACTTCTTGTGCTTTTCCTTCTTGTTCTCAGGACATTCTCCCTTCATATGTCCTGGTTTATTGCACCTGTAACAAATGACAGTTTCGTCAGATTTTTTTTTTTGTTGAAATTAGAAGAGGAAGTGTTTCTTTTACCTGAGGAAAACTTCTTTTTCCCAGACATTTTTCCTTTTCTATATTTCAAGAATTTTCTGAATTGCCTGGTCATGAGGGCAATTTCATCCTCATTTGACTCAGACTCCTCAGAACTTGTCTTTTCCTGACTTTTGTCTTTATTACTTGAAGAGGCCTTAAGTGCCATTGGCTTGGTTTTAAGTTATGTGTTCTTCATTTCTTTTCAAATTGATTTCATATGTCATTAAGGATCCTATCAATTCATCCAAAGAAATTTTGGACAAATCTTTAGAATCTTCAATGACAGTGGCCTTTGTGTGCCAAATTGAAGAAAGTGAACGTAAGATTTTCCTTACCAAGTCTGCATCTGTGTAGTCCTTACCTAAGGCCTTCAGTCCATTGACAATAACCATGAACCTGGCAAACATTTCAGAAATTGTTTCATTAGACTTCATCATAAACAATTCATATTCTGAAACAAGAATATTTGCCTTAGTTTCCTTCACTTGTGATGTTCCCTCATAAAGTAATTCGAGTTTATCCCACATCTCTTTGGCAGATTTGCACATTGAGATTCTCGAATACTCTTTGGGATGAACAGCACATTGAATCATGTTCATGGCACTATAATTCAATGTGGCTTTTCTTATTTGTTCCCTAGTCCAGGTTTCTTCCTCTCCCTGGTTTTCATAGGGACCAACCTACCACACTTTCCAGATTTCATAGTTTTGGGCTCTTAGAAACACTTGCATTCTATTTTTCCAATATGAATAGTCCGTTCCATTAAAGAATGGTGGCCTATTTATGGAATGCCCCTCAGCTATGAAACCTTTGGAATCCATTGACTTAAAAAGAAAACAGAAGGAATACTCAGCAAGCAAGCAAACAATCAAGCAATCAGACACACAATACTCAAAAACTGCTCAGATCAAATCAGATCAAGTGTAAACCCGCTCTGATACCAATTGAAGGATCGAGGAAAAGGTGTGGATAAGATCTAGAAGGGGGGGGATGAATAGATCTATGCCACTTATGCGGAAGCTTAAGCAATTTAAAAATACTTTTAGAATCAGAGGCAATTTTAACAGTGAAAAACACAGATCTGATGAGATGTTAAGTGAGTTGATAAAATAGATGTGAAAACCAGTTGATTAAGTGAATCTTAAGCGATCCTATGCAAGCATCTAACGGATAATAGAATCAAACCACAATAGACAAGTGCACAGAGATTTTTAGGTGGTTCGGAAATCACCCATGTGATTCCTACATCCACCCCTCACACCCAGTGAGGATTCACTAAACAACCTGGGTAACACACCCACTGGAGCCAGACAACTCCAACACCTGAGTTTACAACTCACACAACTCTAGAGTAAGACTACTCTAGATCCCTGAGCAAGACTGCTCAACACCACTTGAGTTCGACAACTCAAACCGAGCACAATGGCTCACAAATGACTTTGCTAGACACCAACACAAGACATAGATCTTCTAGCAGCAGATCATGTCGAACATGAGAACATTCATGAGAATTATGCAGAAGCACTTGCACAATCTCAAAATGTCTCAGAAGAACAGAAGTACAGTAAGAATTGTATGAAAAGACTTTGTTCTTCAATTGTACTCCCTTGTAGAAGTTCAGATTGGGAAGAAGCTTGGATTCTTGAAGTCCCAAACGATGCTCTGCACTTTTGAACTTGGGATCTTCCTTGAAATCTTCTCCAACGGATGCTTCTACTTGATCTGCTTCCTTGAGGCGCTTCAAATGCTTCTTCAAGGATCACACTCCAATTCTCACACTTGAATTGATGAGAATTGGTCTTCAGAAGACACCAGGAGAGCAGAGGAGGGAGATGAGCTCTTCTAGCCGCCAAGGGAAACTTTCGGGAGGCTCCAAGAGTTCGTTGGGTCTCTTGATGTGATGGATGGCCAATTGGGGGCTTTTTATACCCAAAAGATTCCAAAGTTACCCTTTGGGTACAAGGGCACACGATCCTAGGTTGATACACCATCGCCCTAGGATGACACGTGGCAATCATCCATCTTAAGTTGCAATCTTTCCGTAGTGTGTCGACCTGCCCTGGTGGTGGTGTCGACCTCCTGTCCCAATTCTGAAAACAGGCTGTTCTGGGAAATGATCCAGTGTCGACCTGCCCTCATCCTGCGTCGACCTGCTGTCCCATTCTTCAAACAGACTGTTCTGGGAACGAGGTCCAGTGTCGACCTGCTCCTGATCCTTGCGTCGACCTCTGTCCCATTCTGCAAACAGACTGTTCTGGGAACGAGGTCCAGTGTCGACCTGCTCCTGATCAGTGTCGACCTGAGTAGTCTAATTCCTGGAATTTGCGACTCGTGTCGACCTGCTTTTTGACTCGTGTCGACACAGTCTCAGCATTTCTTCAGCTTTTTGCCTTTGAGTCTGAGGTATTGTGTCGACACCATTGTGGGGTGTGTCGACACCACCTTTGCAAAAAGTATTTGTTCCTGAAAATTAAACAGATATATCATTAGTAAAATATTTTATTATGAGTACAAATGATAAGTGTGCTTTGAAACATGCTGTTTGAATATAAATTTCAGGTAAAGTGTGTTTATCATGTTTCAATTAATTTGCATTAAAATCACATTTGTCATCATATAAATAAGAGGGGAAATGATATGAAATTACACTCAACCAACACAACATATGTGGCGCCTACCCATGTAGACGGCGCATCATGTTGACGTACCAGGTGTTGGCGGCATTGGCGATCTGGACGTTAACATCTGGAATTTTCAAATCTTTATTGTTTCTATATCTTGTGCGTCAAGTTATCTTGCAGATATTTAAGCACAAGCCGCGCTCCAACTTCAGAACACTCATGTAACCATGAGGGTTACACATGTATGTCTAACATAGGACCCCACCAGAGGCGAATAACTTGGCGATCGTGAACCCTGAGTTCCCCTTTACCAAAAACCATGACGGGTTTTGGATCTCTCAGTTATTTGTTGGCCTTAGAATTTCCTCTGATTCTAACTTGCATTAGATAGGAAACCCACACCAGCATGCATTTGGATTTCACTGCTAACCACTTTCTTGCTAACAAAAAAAAAAAAAATGGAGATGTCCCTCAATCACTCTGTGGCTCCCCAGTTCAGGTGGCCTATCGGGTCAGCCCTCTTTCTAATATTTGAGCCGATTTCGGGTCTTTGTTGTCCCCCTTCTCTCACTTGTCCCATCGTGCATATCACAAGCAGTCAAGCAACCTTGTTGAGTTCATCTGAACCTTCGCCAGCCATGAGCTTAATTCAGAACTTCCGGCTTTCCAAACATTGATTCCAGTTAGAATCTTTTGATAGTCCTTTGAGAGATCAACCAATCCTTGTCTCCACAACCCCCTAAATTTGGACAGATGTCCTAATTAGGTTGGTGATCCCACACGAGCTCCGGTTATGAGACTCTCTCGATTCAACCATCATATTACAACTCCTTTGACTCAGACACACCAGAAACTAGTCAAAGTCCAACACGGCAATGCCAGGGACACTAACGTTGGTTTGAAGTTGTAGTTACACAGGTAGATCACCCTCCCTCTTATCCTCATTTGTCTCTCAGACAATTCGTCACTTGTTTCTAGCCTAAATCTTTCGTATGGCTTGCAAGAATTCCTATCTGCGTGGACGGCAGCCACCTGTGGAAACTCCTCCCACAGGGGTCTACTTCTCTTGAGTTTTGGGTCGCGCTGTGGTGATAGCTTCAATGGAAGATGTGGGGACTTATTGGGTAATGGCGATGCTTTGGCTGTTCCTGCTGATCCCACGCAAGCAAAGAAAAGGAGTAGGGGTCGTTCTTTGCCTACTTCGAGAAGGAGATCAAGGTCCAGGGGTCCGTAGGGGTGGCTATGCACCAAAGACCTGGGCAAGCCTGTTCTCTGCACCATCTCATGGGGAGGCAAATCATGCTTTATCCTATATAGAGCCTTTGCTTGCGGAGGATCAGAAGATAGCTGTTTGTGATGTTGATGATCTGCAAGAGCTTCAAGGAGCATGGGATCGCACTATTGTAGGGTACATGGTTGGTCTCAAAACTTCCTTCATGCCTCTATCTTCTTTATTAAGAGTAGATGGGGAGTGGTTGGGTTTGACCT
The DNA here is from genome assembly GCA_014218235.1 of Colocasia esculenta. Lineage (NCBI taxonomy): Eukaryota > Viridiplantae > Streptophyta > Magnoliopsida > Alismatales > Araceae > Colocasia > Colocasia esculenta. The sequence goes on from CM024756.1 coordinate 70,087,314, forward strand.
TCATCTACGGAGAATGGTTTCCTCTTTTGTAAGCTGGATAATGAAGAGGATGTCACTCGGATCTTAGAGGGATTTTGGTCCATCCGGGGTCACCCTATGATCCACAAGAGGTGGGAACAAGGTCTAAGATGGAGCTTGAGAGTCTCAAGAATATTCCTGTTTGGATTTCTATCCATAACCTACCAATTCATCTATGGTCGAAGAAGTTCATCTCGAAGCTCTGTAGTACGGTGGGAGAACCGCTCTTCATGGATAGACTTACGGCTGAGAGGAGAAGATTATCGTATGCCAGAGCTTGCGTTATGGTCTCATCTGAGGTTAAGCTTCCTGGCTCCATCAACTACAAAGATTTGGACGGGTCTTGCATATGCTTCATGTCTCATACTCTTGGAGGCCTCGAAGATGTGGAACATGTGGCTTATTTGGACATTTTTATGTCAGTGCCAAAATAATAACAATATTATTCCAAAAAGTAAGCAGCAGCTGGTCTACAAGAGATAGGAAAACTCTGATTATTCGAAATCCATTTCTTCTGAAGTAGGGAAGGTTCACTCGCTGCCAAGGGAGGAGCCCAAAGGTAATAGATTCTCTATTCTAAATTCTTTAATTGATGAGGAATCTTTGGAGGAAGGTCAGGTTGATCGTGTGGAAGAGGAAAGAGCTAGTAAGCAGGGTAAGAGACTATGTAAGGCAATATTTCTCACATAGCAAATGACGATTTGCAATCTACCTACAAGGGAAACAAAGGAAGTATGCAATCTTCTGAAAATAGTATCTCATATTAGAAGGGGAGGTATCTTCACCGCCTTCATGCACACCTCCTCCGGATGTCATTTCCAACGCAGATCTCATAGGAGAAAAAGTTAGGAAGGAGAAGGAGGGAAAGAGAGATAGCAATAGAGAGAATAACGATCCGGCAAAGATTCCAGATCATGATCATAGTAAGTTTAATTCCTTGCATGCAGTTGATGAAGTGGACAAGAGAAGGAAGGCTGGCCAAGGGACGTTCCAACAGGGAAATGCAGCTAAGCTGAAAGGAAAGATTCTCGGCAAGGTATGGCAGGGATTCTTTTCACAACAGATCCTAGGTATCTTCTCCCTCCTTTTATATTATCTATGAAGATTTGCAGCTGGAATGTGAGAGGTATTAACAAGGCTACTAAGCGTAGAGAGCTTAGGAGTATTATCATGTCTAAAAAATGTGATATTGTCATCATCTGGAAACGAAGATTAAGTCTGCAAATGTTGATATCTGTAAAGCTCAAATATGGCCGGAAGCTGAGCTCATTCACAACAGCAACTTTCTAATGGGCGGATATGGGTTCTTTGGAACCCCGCTATTTACTCCTTCAGAATCAATGACATGAACAATCAACTCCTGGGTGAGTTGACTCGGAAGAGTCTCTTGTTCCCAAGGAGATGCTTCTATCCCGGTTCAAGGAAACAAATTTGCAGTCTTACTTAATTCTGGTGTCGAAATCCTGGAGACTTCTAAAGTTTATAGGGATTCTAGCATAAATCCGGCTTCTGTTCAACAAGGAAATCTACTCTCCCATGAAGCGACGGTGGAGAGCCATTGTTCTGTTGAATGCCAAGATTCTGAAGCTAAAGATCCGTTAGATTCTGAAAAAGCAAAATATCATGCTACTTATTCTCACACTACGACTAGTGCAAACCCACCTTCTATGATGACTAGCATTGCCTACAAGGCAAATCATCGTCAGAATCCTCATGCTATGTAAGGAAAGGGAAAAGGCTTGGAAGGCAACAAAGATCCACGGTTCAACCAAAGAAAGAATGCCAACTTCTTTTGAAATTGGAAACACCAATGCGAGGGAGGTAACTCCACCGTCCATGAAATCACGATGCCATTAGTGTAAATCGGGTGATCCAACGGTGGCTAATGTTTCTTCTCAGATTTCTTCAATTGATGGGAAGACCTCTCCTCAAAATCTTGATTCTTGTGGTGTAAATCCGGGTTCTCTGGGATCTACGGTGGCCAACAGCAGTCTTGCTGCTAATATAATCTGGATCCTTCTATTTCTTCACCATGCAGGAATTCTATTTCTGGGACTCTTTGGATGATTGGACATCTAAAGTTAGCAATGTTGATATGGTGCTTCTTTTATTGATTTACCTAGCATAAATCCGGAAGTCCTCAATGAAGATTACCATATTACTATGGACCCCACGGTGACTAGTTGAGCACAGATTCAGGTAATCCTACAATAGCTACTTCATCTACAGTTGGCGAAGTTGCATGGAAAGTCCTTCCATAAGTTCTTAGCTTTTTGACACGTCCAAACTGAAAGATGTGGAGCATGTCAATTGTTTAGATTGTGTTAAGTCACGATCGAGGCTTCTTCCTAATATCAATAGTCATGTGCCTTATTTCTGGAATGTTCGGGGGTTGAACAGAAAAACCAAGATGTTGGCTGTGAGAAAAGAATTACAACACTATAACTGTGACACTGCTATTCTTTGTGAGACTAAGGTGTGTGATGGGAACTTTGATAATGTCAAAAACCTTGTGTGGCCTCAATCTGGTGCTCTTCACAATTATAACTCTTCTTGGGGGGGCGATTATGGATTCTTTGGAATACCAGCTTATTTGATCTTACGTATCTTTCAGAAAGTCAGCAATACCTGCATGTGCAATGTCTCAATAAGAAAACCAGCGAAGCCTTTGTGCTCACTGCAGTTTATGGTTCAAACATCCTTTATGAAAGAAGAAGTTTGTGGAAGGATCTTCATCAATTATCCTCCTCTACCTCTCTTCCTTGGATCATCCTGGTGACTATAACACAATTCGCCATCCTGAGGAGAAGAAGGGAGGGAGGTCTATCTTACAGTCAGCTGGAGGATGTTAATAACTTTATTGAAGATGCGGCCCTTCTGGACTTGCCTCATGTAGGTAATTACTACTCTGGTGCAACAGAAAGATGGGAGCTCGCGGATCCAAGCTCGGTTGGACCGGGCTCTCATCAATAGATAATGGGCTGATGTTTATGAGGATGGCACTTTATCTTATGAGTGCATGTCTGTTTCTGATCACTCTTTATTGTTGGTTTCTTTTAACAAGTTCAAGATTTGAGTAAATCCAGACCAAGGCCTTTTAAGTTCTTCAACATGTGGATCTCTCACTCGACTTTCCATTCGACTGTTCAAAAGCTTGGGACATTCCTGTTTATGGTTCTCTTCTTTTTCAGTTTGCAAGAAGTTGCAGTTGGTTAAAAATGCTCTTAGAAGTTGGAATAAAAAGGAATTGGTATGGTTCAAGGTAACACTTCTTCTGCTCGTGAGGAGCTCATTCAAATTCAGAAAAAGCTTGAAGTTTCACCTCTTGATGTGGATTTGCAAGGCCGGGAAAATATCTGTCGTGATGTCTATCTTAAAGCTTTGGAGAACGAGGAAATATATGCTAAATAGAAGTCTAAGCAGCAATGGTTGTCCTTAGGTGACTCGAATGCTAAGTTCTTTTATGCTGCTATGAAGTCTCGTAGAATGCATAACTCTATTAAAAACTGCAAAACCAGTGATGGTTTACTTCTTGATTCTGATGAGGACATTAGAGCCTATGCTCTTTCTTTTTATAAGACCCTCCTTAAGAAGCCTTTGGACAAATGGCATCCTCACTTCGGTTCTAGAGCTTCACTTTCTCAGGAGGCTTTTGACACTCTTATGCGTCCTTTTTCTGATGATGATGTCCGGAAGGTGATCTTTAGCTCCCCGTAAGAAAAAAGTCCGGGTCCAGATGGTTTTACTACGGAGTTTTCTCTAGTTGCTGGAACATTGTTGGAGAATTAACTTCTAAGGCTTTTTATCCTTTTTCTCTCGTGATCCTTGGGTCACGCAATTAAACTCAACTTTCATAGCTTTGATTCCGAAAGTGCCTAAGGCGGAATCTTTGGACCAATTTCGTCCTATCTCTCTCTGTAATTACCTTTATAAAGTGATTACAAAAATGATGGCAATCAGATGCAGGTGGTTCTTCCTTCCATTATCAGCCTCATCAGACTGCTTTCATTCCAGGACGGCGTATTCAATCTAATATTCTTCTTGCTAATGATTTAGCTAAGGACCTTCACTCTAAGCACAAGGGAAATCGTATCTGCCTGAAAGCTGACCTGTGCAAGGCTTTTGACTCTATCTCTTGGGAGTTTATTTATTACATGCTGAGTCAAATGAATTTTCCTGCCACTTGGATTGGCTGGATTAAATGTTGTCTGGAAAGCTCTATGTTCTCAGTTCTTGTAAATGGAAGTCCGAAAGGTTTCTTTAAAAGCTCCAATGGTATTAGACAAGGAGATCCTCTATCTCCTTACCTATCACTATTGTTATGGAGGGCTTTACTTGCCTTATTGAAGAAGCTGTCCACCAGAAGCTTATCAAGGTCCCTTCTGCAGGTACTACTTTCATTTCCCATTTTGTCTTGGGGATGACCTCATCATTTTCTTCAAGGATGATGTAGCTTCTGTGCATACTATTAAGAGACTTCTGGAGGATTTCTATCACTACTCTGGTCTTCAATGAATACGTCTAAGAGTAGATTATATATGGTGTGAAAAGTGAAAAATAAAATTGAAATTCAGAATATTCTTCAAGTTCCCGTTGGTCAGCTACCTACTCCATATTTGGTTTGCCCTTAGTGAGTTCCTCGCTTAAAAGGTCTCACTGCCAACCTATTATTGATAAAATCAAGAAAAGAATTGAATCTTGGAAGACCAATCTTCTTTCTCGGGCTGGGAGATTAGAGCTTCTCAAATCAGTGATCTCATCTTATTCCATTTATTGGTCTGTCTCCATTCTTTTACCTTCTGCCGTTATCAAGGATATTGAGAAAATTCTTTGCAACTTCTACTGGAATGGTCACTCTTCTCAGTGTTCTATCATATGGTCAAGTGGAAGGACATTTGTAGACCAAAGGAAGAAGGCGGGTTGGGCCGGGCTGGGCATTAGACACCTGCATGACTGGAATTTAGCTTGTGCAACAGGAAATTTATGGGATATCCTGCAAAAAACAAAATAGCCTTTGGGCTACTTGGGTCACTCAAAAGTAGCTGAAGAAGGATTCCTTATGGACTGTTCAACAGAAATCTTGGCACTCATCAGCTTGGAAGGGAATATTAAAACAACGCTCTTGGCTTCTTCAAAATATTAATATCATGTGGGGCTTATAACAGCCAGCTAAGCTTCTTCATGACCCTTGGATTTATGGGAAAAGTATTCATATGTTGGTTGGGGACAGCATTCGCCAGCAGCTCGGTCTTCACACTTCTACCACTTGCGCTTTGTTCATCTAGGATGGCCGATGGAACCTGCCCGCCTCTACTACAATGGAGATGTTTGATACTTGGCCTCTTATTCAAAGCATTAATTGCATCCTATTGATTCCATCACTTGGAATCATGGTAAATTTAGCGCCTCTGCTGTCTGAAATCTGCTTAGGGAGAGGCATCAGAAGGTGGGCTGGGCCGATTGGATCTAGAAGGGTCCAACTGTCCCTCGGTTCTCCCTCACCTGTTGGCAAGCCATTTTGCATAAACTTCCAACTATCAATAATCTGAGAAAGAGAGGCTTTCAGTTACCTAGCAGATGCATTCTTTGTGGCAACTCTGAAGAAAGCGAAGATCATATATTCTTCCAATGCCCTTATTCTATTTCTGTTTGGAGTGACATTCTCCATAAGTTGAATATTTGTAGAACTCCTCGGAATTCTATTCTTGCTGAAATTCAATCCTTCGCCATAGTTTCAAAGCTGATGGTTTTGGAACAACTTTGGCTCGTCTTCTGTTTTGGGCTACTATCTAGTGGATCTAGAAAGAGAGATGCCGTAGAACCTTTGATGATATTTGCACCTCTGCATTCATACTTCTCTCCTTATCATTCACGATGTGAGATCTCGTATGGAATCAATATCATACTCCCATGGGATTACTGGTCGGTCAAATGCTTTATGTAAAAGATTCATATCCATGTTAAGAAATCATTGTAGACACCACTTGTGATGTCTCACTGCCTTCTTTCTCCTCTTGAGGATAGTCACCGGCTGCTGGTGGTGTCATCCTCTTTCTTACTTTTGTTATAAGGTTCGTTGGAACCTTATACCCACTCTCTGTACTTTCTTTTTTTCATTATTAATTCATTTACATTGGTTGACCGACCAAAAAAAAAAGACATGAACAATCAACTAATCAACTGCAAGGAACTCTTTTTTTTGGTACGTAATAAAGTACTGTATTAATGAAAAAATGTACAGACCTATGATCAAACAGATACATAGGCAAAGGCTCCTAAAGGAGAGTAGTTGAGTGCACCCCACCTCAAAGAGGTGGAATGGTCTCACTCCACCACTCTTAACAGTAGGATAACCAAGGTAAACAACTCATGACCACACAGGTTGTGGACTATGAGTAAGAAGACTAAAAAGGAAAGATCAAATTACATCTGTGAGATATTGAAGCGAATGAAGATGTCTTTCTCTCTGCGAGACTTGCATTTGATATTGGAGTTCTCCATGCAAATTTGATGTCCAACAAAATGTCTAAAAGTAACTGCACTTTAGTTCTATTTTGTCTTCAAAAGTTCTGATGCACCTCTCGCGCCATATCCACCAAACTGCAGCTTTAAGGGCAAGCTGAATTAGCGACCAAGTGGAGTTTTTGGAGGGGAAGTTTTCATTTGATTTCTGGAGCTCTTCTGCCACAGAATCCTCCGACATCCGATGGAGATAAAATCTGAAAAGGAGTTGCTTCCAAATCCATCTGGTATACTCACATTGGAAGAAGAGATGGCTGTGACTTTTCATATTTCCTGCAAAGACATTGGCTGGCCAGCTGGAACCCTTTTAATTTTAATGGTCATGAGTAGGCAGCTTGTCTTCTCTCAACTGCCAAAGACAGATGTTAAATTTTTGAGCACTCGGAGAGGCCCAAATCCACTTATAATACTGATTTTCAATGTGACAGTTACAGATAGCATCCAGGCTGAAGCAATGGTGAACCGACCTCCATTATGGTTCCAAATGATGGCGTCTTCCCCTCTTGCATGGATCTGAATTTCGTGAATAGTGGGCCAAAGAGATAGCATTTGATGGGAGATATCATTAGGGAGGTGCCAATGAGTATTTGAGATGAAAGAAGCAATTTTCATGTTCTTATCAGCTCCAAGATCTTGCCGAACTCTCTCTCCATATCTGAAAAATACTTTCACCTGCATCCAAGGATCAACCACATGTTAAAAAGAGAACCATCAGCTATATAGTAGTTGATTTGGTGTTGCATCCACTCCCTTTCTTTTAGAACTCCTTTCCAAGCACTAGAGTAGTGAGATTTCGATTTGATAACCCAGATGTTTTGCTTCTGCAAGTACTGTTTTATATCCACTCAATCCATATGGAATCTCTTCTTGCAAGTGTCCCAAAGAAGTTTTATAGAGGCTGCTCTATTAGTCCTGCAATCTCTAAGGCCCAGCCCTCCTTCCTTCTTCGGATTGTAGATATCATTCCAACTGACCATGTACAAAGGTTTAGTATTCGAGCACCCTTCCAAAAGAACTCTCGAAGATATTCTTGATATGGATAATGAGACCTTAGGGAGAATAAAGGCAGAAGACCAGTATATAGAGTAGGATTGAAGCACAGATCGAATGAGCTCCAAGCGGCCAGCTTTGGATAAAAGCCTATTCTTCAAGAGTTCAGCCTGTTGGTGATTTTCTCCACCAAGGAAGGCAATGCACTTTCTTTATGGATGAAGAAATCAGAGGGAGACCAAGGTAAGGAATAGGAAATTCACCCTCTTGGACGCCCAAAATCTGCAGAAGAAACCTATCCTTTTGCTTCCACTACCACCAATAAAAATCTTACTTTTCTGCTTGTTTAGATTGAGACCCGAAATATAGAAAAATTCTTGATAACTTCCATGAGATTCTCAGACCGCATCCTCAACTAAACAAGAAAAGCCTTCCATGGCTATGGTGAAAAGATAAGGAGATAGGGGATCTCCTTGACGGACTCCATTATTACTGTGAAAGAACCCAGTAGGGGAGCCATTAAAAAGGATAGAGAAAGTTGGATTTTCAATGCAGTTTCTAATCCAATTGATCCAAAGGTCAGGGAATCTCATTTCTCTCATCATGGCCACAAATGAAGACTTCCACTATCAACTATTTATGCCTCTAACTATCAATTTGAGGGCTTTCTTTGTGGGAGAATATTGTTAAGCATTCAGGTTCTACTATTGGTAGTTCTCCATGGATTGCTATAGGAGACTTTAATTGTGTCAGATATGCTTCAGAAAAAGTGGGAGGGAAGCCGGTTCCTGAGCACATTCCTAAAACATTTGATGCTATGATTAATCAAGCTGGACTTATAGACCTTAAGTCTGTGGGAAATACTCTTTCTTGGCACAATTGCTCCTTTGGGGAAAGAAGGATCGCTGCTAAACTTGATCGTTGTCTTATTAATGATAAGTGGTTGTCTGAATTTTCTGATGGCTTTGTGGATTACGGGTCCACTTACTTCTCTGATCACTCTATGTTACTTGTTCATACTTCTCCAGTGGTCAATCATGGGCAGAAACCTTTTAAGTTTTTCAATATTTGGACCCAGCATAAAGATTTCAAGGATGTCGTCCAGGCAGCTTGGAATCATCAGTTTCATGGCTCCCCTACATTCATTCTCTGTAAGAAGTTGAAGGTTGTTAAGGAGGCTTTGAGGAAATGGAACAAGGAGGTTTTTGGAGATGTGAATAACTCTTTGAAGCATTGGAGGGAAGAACTTTCTAAGATTCAAGCTAAGCTGATGCACAACCAGAGGGACCAGCTCCTTATGAGAAGAGAGAACCGGATTAGACATGATTATCACAAAGCTATTGCATGGAGGAATCATTATACAAGCATAAATCTTTTTTTTTTTGGTCGGTCAACCAAGAGAATAAATATATTAAAATAAAGATTCAATGTACAATAGAAGGACAAGGTAAACCCCGGTCCTACAAAAAGGAGGGAGAACAAAGGAACATGAACCTCCAAAAAGCCCATGTGACATCACAGGCTGATGCCTACATAGGATTATTGGTTCTGATATTGAATCTTTTACAGAGATAATTTGACCGACCCGAAAGAGGACTAGTGTGAGGAAAAGCTTCCACACAACTTCTAACCTTGGATAATAGAGAGAGTTGTATGAATGGCTGAAGTGCATACATCTTCAAAGTCCTTCTGCATCTCTCTCTCCAAATCCACCAAATAGTAGCCCGGAATAGGAGCCGAACTAAGATAGTTGCAAACCCATCTTTGGAGAAGTGTGCCTTAAAGAATGCACTTCTTGCTGAATAGATAAGTGAGGTGACCTGTGAATGTTCAGTCTTTGAGAAATATCTCCCTAGACCACTATAGAATAAGGGCATTGGAAAAAAAGATGGTCCTCACTTTCCTCAGAAAGGCAACAAAGGATGCCTCTACTATGAAACTGGAGACCTTTCTTCCTCAAGTTGTTGATGGTAGGGAGCTTATGCAAAATCGCCTGCCAAGTAGTAAGAGAAAAATGCTGCACAGTGGGACCTTTCCAGACCCAGTCCGCCCAGCCTACCTTCTGATAAGGCTGCCTAATTTGGTTCCAAACTTCCTTCGTAGTAAACCTACCATGGTTCCAGATAATAGCATCATTCTGGTTCATATGAACACTTTGAATCAATGGATAGAGATCAAACATGTCAGTGAGGTTGGAGGCATAAGAATCCACTGATTATCCTGAATAAACGAAGCACAAGTAATATCTCTACTAAGCCCCATGCTGGCGAAGCCTATCTCCCACCGTGGGCCCTAATATCTTCATCATAGGTAAGAATGGTACCATCACTAGATTTGCAGTGCTTAATTGAGTTATAATTCTCCTGGCTTTGATGGCAGCATAGAAGAACTTTGTATTGGAATCACCAAGAGTTAACCATTGCTGCTTAGACTTTGTTTAGCATACATCTCTTCCATATTCAAAGCTTTAAAGTAGTCAATTCTGCAACTCTTTTCTCTCTCTTGAAGAGAAGTGTCAGTAGGGTTTCACTAAGCTATTGCAGGACTTTGACTAAGGCTGCCCAGGCAGTAGAAGTAAGTAGTAGTGAACATCCCCAAATTCTCTTTTGTTCCAATCTCTCAAAGTGTCCTTTACTAATGGAAGCTTCTTGCAGAGTTGAAAAGGAAGAGACCCATTCACTTTAGAATTCCAAGCATTACGAACCAAAGTATTGAAGTTAGGATGAGAAATCCACATATTGAAGAATTTGAATGGTCTAGGGTTAGATGTTGTTGACTAGGTTTATCATTGAATGAGACCAGTAAAAGGAGTGATCTGAAACCAGCATAGTCTCATAATTGACAACAGCATTCTCATACAAATTCACCCAAGAAGAATTCACCAACACCCGGTCTAGACAAGCAGAAATCTTTGAGTACCAGTCTTCATATTACTCCACGAGAGAACATTACCAGCATGAGGAAGATCAAGAAGAGCAGCGGCATCCACAAAATGGTTAAGATCTGCCATGTGTGAAGGCAGGACAGTTCTTCCCCCCTTCTTCTCATCCGGGTGTCTAATTGTATTAAAAGTCACAAAATGATCCAAGGTTCATAGATGCTTTGAGAAAGAGTTTTTAAATTTTTCAAAGGTCACTTCTTTTATAAATAATGTTCGAACCATACACAATAGTGAGAATAATAATTTCACCAGTTCTAGAATTAGTGCACCTGACATGGATGTATGAGAGCCTTCAGAGATAAGGGAGATGTCAAATAGAATTGGATTCCAAAGCACCCATAAACGCCCCTCCAGGAACTGTTGTAATTGTGGATGATATTAGAGTTGTGCCAAACAGATTGCTTCACCTTGTCATAATTCACTTGTCTGATCTTAGTTCACAGAGGACAGCAATACTACACTTGGATTTCTGCAGCTCCTTATTCACAGCTAGCATTTTAGACTTGTTATTCATGGCCCTCACGTTCCAAGATAAAATTTGCATGGTTAATGCTTAGTAGAGAGAGACCTCTGTCGGGATTTAGCCCAGTCTAGCTTGTTAACTCTATCCACATCCTTAAGTTTGGAGATATCAAATCGAGAGTCTAAGGATGGGTAGTTCTGGGACATACCTTGAATGGCAGCGACTTCCTTGTGTTTACCGGGATGATCATGCCCAGTTTTAGCACCTTGGTTAGCAGCAGAAATAACCTTTCCTATGGAAGCATTATAAGATAGCTTGTTGATATCTTGCAATATTTGATTTCCATTAGTCACCGTGGGACCACTCGGATTTACACTGAATTGGAGATTAACTTCCATTTCCTTGCTAGCCTCCATGATAATGGATTTACACCACCCTTAGCAGTCTGCTCATAGAAAGGAGATATGATTGTACACTCATCCACAACAGTATCATCTAAACTAGGGAAGGTGTCGATAGGCAGATCTTCAAAATGGGAAGTACCAGCTTCCTTCATCAAAGGATCTTGATGTAATATCAGAGCCATGCAAGAATTAGTACAAGCTGCTAGCCCAACTGAAGGATGAGCCACCGTGGGGCGATCGGGTTTATGCTCTTAGAAGACTCCTCAATGACATCGCCCTCATTAACAGAAGGAATATCATGGATATTCGTTGGGGAAGGAAAGTTACGTGCATGGGAAGCAACAACCACCGTCGCTTCAAAAATGGCAGGAAAATTAGATGCCTAAGCCGCCAAAGCTGGATTTATGCATGGTAAATCTTCTGCGACCTTAGAAATAGTAGCCGAACGAAGGGATGGCATGCCCACAGCAGATGCATCTTTCTCTACTGGGTTCACACGTGAGGATTCTGCTGGGAACAAACTTGGATATTCTCTGAAGAAGGAGTGCTACGAACGGGGAAACTCTAGCCACTGTCGCATCAAAAAAAGTAGGTGATGCCGGATTTATGCATGGATCTTCTGCTACCTTAGCAATAGTATCAGGACGAAGAGAAGTAGAGATTGGTTTCCTTGAACAGGAGCTGGCATGCCCGCGACAGAAAACTTTGGCTGCATCTCTCTCTACTGAGTCAACTCGTGAGGTTTCAGCGTGGGAACTACCTGGTGCAACAACATGCTTTGGACACCATTCCTGATAAGAGCTTTGATTCTTGTCATGAGATTTAACTTCCATGAATAGGATCCATCTTGATGGCCGAAAGATGAGCAAGCAGAGCTAGGTGTTGGCCACCATTCGTACTCCACTCCGATATCCTCAGTGGTTCCAGAGTCATGAAAACTATGATGGTAGAAGGGAACGAGAAATCTGAGGATCTAAGAATACATACTCGGGCATAGGTGAGTCTTCTTCTTGAAGCAGTGAGCTTATCCATGAAGAGAGGTGTCCAATGACACTAGCCAGCTTACTAAGAGAGGTATGCGACCAGAGGTAGAGAGGCAAGTTAGGAAAAGTTATCCACAAAGGAATAGAGGCAAGCATTGCCTTCTCCAACTTAATGTCACGATTCCATAGTTGGACAATAAAGGGGTGCCCTCAGATGTGTCAGAAACCCTCAAGAGCAGCTGCATATCTTCTTCCAGAGAGAAACTACACACAAAGAATCCTCCTTTGCGCATATGAAGGTCATAGCTTCCCTTAGGTTTCCATTGCTTATCAATGAATGACTTCAGAGGAGAATAGACAGGGGATAATCCCACAATGTAACCCACCACAGTGAAACACCAGGAGTGCAAGAGCTCTTGGGAATCGGCTTCATGGAAAGATGCAACTGATCGATCTCCTATAACAGAAGGTGCAATGAAGGATAGGCGCAAACCAGAAGAAGGTGACGAAGAAGAAGCTCCTGAAAAAACTCGTTCCAGGCCTTCTTAGAAGAGGAGGCAACATGAATAGAATCCATAGATGGAGACATACCTCTTGAAAACCATTGGAATGATCAGCAGCATGGGCAGGGACGCCTAGAGAGGATCCACGTCCAGGGACAGGATCACTCGCGGAATCCACAGGAACTTTGGTGGAGATGGACTCCTCCCTCGGAGGGGGTCGCTGATCTCCATGAGAACCTCCCAAGCTCACCATCGCCATGTCCACCCACCGCCAGAAGGCGTGGGGGAACCTGATCGCGCAAGAAACCACACGCAAATCCCAGAGCTTCTCTCTCTAGAAAGCTAGAGAGAGAGTCCACATTGAGACCGCTGATGACCTTATTATTTTTTCGCTGATGACTCTAAGCAGCATTGGCTTTCTCTGGGCGATAGAAACTCTAAATACTTTCATGCTGCGTTTAAAGCCCGGAAATCTATCAACACTATAAGGAGATGCACGGACTCAGATGGTAAAATTATTGAGGATATTGATATGGTGAGACAACATTCTGTGAATTCTTCACCAGTCTTCTAAACCAGCCCACTCATGATGGAATCGGACTCTTGTCAAGCCGAGGCGCACTCTTGATGATATGGAAATCCTGCACCTTGGTCAAGGCATTACGGATGAGGAGATTACCAAAGTGGTTTTCCAGCCCCCAAAAGGTAAAAGTAAAAGTCCTAGTCCAGATGGTTTTCCAGCTGAATTCTATCAATGCACTTGTGATATTGTGGGAGAGCAGGTGATTTCAGCAGTCAAGTACTTTCATTCTGGTAGACTTCTCAATCAGATGAACTTCACCTTCATTGAGCTTATCCCTAAGGCTGAAGGAGTGGATTCCTTGATCAGTATAGACCAATATCTCTTGTAACTTCATCTATAAAGTCATCTCCAAGATATTGGCTAATAGATTGCAAATAGTTCTCCATAAGCTCATCAGTCCTAATCATGTCGCCTTCATCAAAGGGAGATTGATTCATGATAATATTCTCTTAACCAATGACTCAGTCCGGGATCTTCATTCCAACACAAAGGTAACATTCTATGCTTCAAAGCTGATTTGAGGAAGGCATTAATCTTTTTCTAAGCCATCACTTAGGTTGAGGCTTGTGGCTTTTGACCACTGCACCTTGGACGAGGCTCTCAGCGCAGCATGCAGGCAGGAGAGTGAGATGGATCAATACATTGAAGAGAAGAGAGCATCGCAGAAGAGGTCAACGCCACCTTTCTAAAGGCAGGACAGGAAGAAGGTAGTGTCCCAGTCACCGCAGTGTCCAGGGGCATCGAGTCAGCAAGCAGTTACACCGCAGTCCCCCGGCTTCAGGCCCAACAATAAGAAGATGTGTCCTCTCTACAGAAGAGCACACAACGGCACTGAGTGTTGGAAGTTGGCAGGGAACTGTCTCAAGTGTGGCAGCACTGAGCATCAGATCCGAGATTGCCCTAGACTTCAGCAGGGTGTTCAGCGAGGAGCGCCAGCCTCAGCAACGCCAGTGACAGGGAGACCAGGAAGGCCCGAGCCCAAGCTCGAGTGTTTGCACTAGTATGAGAGGATGTAGAGCAGGCCGAGAATGTCACGGAAGGTACGGTCTTAGTCATGGGTGTGCATGCTCAGGTTTTGTTTGATACGGGTGCCACACACTCGTTTCTTTTCTGAGTGTTTTGCCAAGCAGTTAGTAGCAGATTCAGGAGTGGAGGCTGAGGAGTTAGAGGTCCCCTTATCTGTGCACACACCAGCAGCTACGTTATCGATTAGGAAGTGTTTTCCGTCTTTACCTGTGTGCATTGAGGACCGAGGCTTAGTTGGGTGCTTCTACTTACTCAAGATGAAGGACTATGATGCTATTCTAGGTCTGGATTGTCTTTAGGAGCACTATGCTTTGGTGGATTGTAGAGGGAAGAAGATTACTTTCTGTATTCCTGGTGAGAATGAGTTCTCACATCAGTTGCCAAGGAACTTAGCATGAAGGTTTATGATCTCCGCCATGAAGGCGATGAGGATGGTGAACAAGGGTTGTGATGCATATCTTGCCAGCGGGGTCATAGTGCCAAAGGCTGATCAGTCACCGACCCTTGAGGAGATTGAGGTAGTGCAAGAATTTCCAGATGTGTTCCTTGATGATTTGTCTAGATTGCCACCGGCTAGGGAGATAGAGTTTACTATAGAGTTGCTTCCAGGCACCTCTCCTATCTCTAAGGCTCCATATCGGATGGCACCTGCGGATTTAGCTGAGCTGAGGAAGCAATTGTAGGATTTGCTGGACAAGGGATTCATTCGTCCTAGTGTGTCACCATGGGGCGCACCTGTATTGTTCGTGAAGAAGAAGGATGGTTCCCTCAAGCTGTGCATTGATTACAAGAAGCTGAACTAGGTGACAGTAAAGAACATGTATCCTTTACCCCGTATAGATGATTTATTTGATCAGCTGCAGAATGCATTAGTGTTTTCTAAGATTGATCTGTGGTCCGGCTATCATCAGTTAAGGATTAAGAGTGAGGATGTGTCCAAGACGGCTTTCAGGACTCGTTATGGGCATTATGACTTTCTTGTGCTTCCATTTGGTCTGACCAACTCCCCTGCAGCGTTCATGGATCTCATGAACAGGGTCCGAGAGCACAAGTTGTATGCCAAGTTCAGCAAGTGCAATTTCTGGATGCGTGAGGTTCATTTCCTTGGGCATGTTATTTCGGGCGCTGGAGTTGTAGTTGATCCGACGAAGGTTTAGGCTGTGTTGGAGTGGGAGACTCCAAAGACACCATCGAAGATTCAGAGTTTCCTTGGTTTAGCAGGCTATTATAGGCGATTCATTGAGGGTTTTGCATCCATTGCCACACCTTTGACTAAGCTAACCAGTAAGGGTGTGATGTTTGTGTGGTCTGAGGATTGCGAGAGTAGTTTTCAGTTGTTGAAGACGAAGCTTACGTCTGCACATGTGTTGATCTTGCCTAGTGGTGCAGAGGGTTTTGCCATCTACTCAGACACTTCTCAGATTGGTCTTGGCTGTGTATTGATGCAGCATGGTAAGATAGTTGCATATGCTTCTCGCCAGTTAAAGGAGCATGAGCGTAACTATCCGACCCATGATTTGGAGCTAGCGGCAGTGGTTCATGCACTGAAGATCTAGAGATACTATCTTTATGGTGTCAAGTTCGAGGTGTTCAGTAACCACAAGAGTCTGAGGTATCTCTTTTCGTAGATAGAGTTGAACCTGTGGTAGAGGAGGTGGATTGAATTCCTTAAGGACTACGACTTCGAGCTTCAGTATCATCCAGGGAAGGCGAATGTCGTGGCGGATGCTCTCAGCAGGAAGAGGTCTTTGCTCCAGTAGGATTGGTAGATATTAGAGGATGAGGCATGTGTGATGACTGAGTTAGAGCGACAGTAGTGTCAGGCATTCGTGGCTCAGTTGGCTATCCGATCCACAGTTCTGTATGAGGTGATCGAGCAGCAGAGAGCTTATCCTAGGCTTCAGGAGATGGTGGGCAAGTCAAGCATTGCTCATGACGAGGACGACGTTATTAGATTTCAGCACCAAGTTTGTGTTCCTAAGAGTGGAAGATACAGATAGGAGCATAATATCCCACCACAGAGACTGTCTTTCATAAGATAGATTAGAACCATAGACAATGTTTCTCCGTGGGAGGTCTTGTAGGGTTTGCCCTGAGGGGCGCATGGAGGTCTTCCTTCCAAGTGCCTCTCATGGCTCCGTGATCACCGTGGGAGGAACCTCTTCGGTGAGTGTTCCCCACAAGGTGATCCCTCTATGCTCAGAGGCCGCCACCCAGTGCGCGGAGATCAGAGTTTAGGGAGATCTCGCTCAAGAGTCTCCATGGTTCGTCGTCCTTGGGCTTCTCTGTTTGGAGGGCATGGGGGCTCATCAGCGCAAGAGGAAGCTCTGGAGTTTATTGAACCAACATGTATAGAAGAAAAGAATTTGCAGTGTTCGAAGGAGAAGATGTTAAGGAACTCCAAGATTCCTGGAGATATGCCATTATGGGCTATTGCATTGGTAGTAGCATTCATCAAATTTATGGTGATAGAGTCAGACATGACCTTGGCGCTCCTAAAGACATTACAGTTGATCAGTTTATTAGCAATGGTCATTGGAATCTCCCTCACTATATCTCTGTTGACATGTTCACTCTTTGGCCTTAAATTGCTACTGTCCCCTTTGCAACAATGGGAATGATAATGATGATATTAAGTGGATTCATGACAGAGGTAAATTCAGTGCTACTTCAGCTTGGAATCAAATTAGGGTCAAGCATCCTTCCTAGATTTACTCCAGCTGGACTTGGGATCGACCATCTTCTCCTAAGCACTCTCTTTGCACCTGGCAAGCTCTTCATAAAAAACTACCTACTATTGATAATCTTCAAAGAAAAGGTTATGCGCTGGCCAATAGATGCAGTCTATGTTGTTGTAACAATGAATCCATTGACCATCTTTCTTTGAGTGCTCTTACACTCAGGGACTTGGCAGGAAATCTTAAAGAGATTTGACTTTAGCAGAAAACCTCACTGTACGATCTATGATGAAGTTCAGGCTTTACAGCATTCCTTTCCTCCCAAAGGCACTCTAACCAATCTTGTCAAGATTGCCTTCAGATGCACAATTTGGTGGATTTGGCGTGAAAGGTGTTTAAGGATTTTTGAAGGAAAGGGCAGAATCAAGCTAGCAATCTCATTGACGTTCTCTCCGATACCAGAAGCATTATGGAGTATCATCTTAAGAAGACCGGGTTATCAAAAAGAGAGAGAGGGGTTCTAGTAAGATTTAACTTCACCTTAACTTAGTTAGATATTGGTTATCTTCTTTCGAATAACTACATGTTTAGCTCCTTTATTATTGTCTTAGCACTAATTGTTAACTCCATGCAAAGATTTGTCTCTTATTCTTTTCGCAGGCGGGTGCTGCTGGATTACTCATGCGATGTTGGATTTGGAGTTGGATTTTTGTTTTAAGGAGAGTCTTGCACTTTTAGACTTCATAGACTACGGTTTGTGTAGTCATGATCTCATTCATTTCCTTTTGTTAAGGGGTTGTCTTCCCCTTCGTCTATCTTGGGACCCTTGCCAGAATCTGCAACTTGTGTAGATATGGCTTTTGTCAATTCTTCCTTTATTCAATATAATTTATGTTTACCCATAAAAAAAAAAACTACTGGAAACCTAAGGAGATGCGGAACTTCTTATGCGTGAAGGTGGGTTTTCCTTGTTGTCTTTAATCAGGAAGAAGACTTGAAGGTCGCTCTTGATGGATTTTGGTGCATCTATGGGCATCCTCTTGTCCTTCGAAGATGGACTCCATAGCTTCAAATGGAAAATGAATCTCTCTGTAATATTCCTGTCTGGGTGCACTTCCCGGGTCTTCCACTTCAGTGGTGGACTGCTCGAGGATTGAGCAAGTTATCGAGTCTGTTGGGTCGCCCACTGCACATGGACTCCTTGGCTGCAAAGACAAAACGCCTACACTTTGCGCGAGTTTGTGTTCTGGTGGACGTGGAGACTGCATTCCCATCCGAGGTCTCCATATTGAATGAACACGGTACGTTTGACGTGGTGGCTGTGGAGTACGAGTGGAGACCGATCTTATGCAAGGAGTGCAACTCCTTTGGTCATGGCGGTGGTGAGTGCAAGACTGGCTACAAATCCTCAAAGAAAGAATGGCGTCCCAAAGCTCATAGTTCTCAAGAAGATCCAAATGCGCTGATGCACAGATTGGAGCCCATTCTCGAGAAGGAGGTGTCTTCGCGGGAGTTTGCTGCTGATGATCGTATGGAGGGTTGCATGGCAAGGAGGGAGCTTCTCATAATGGAAGTGGTCCCATGCAGCACTCTTGTGGTCCGGGCCATCCTGGAATCTCTAAAGATGGGAAGGCTACTAGCTGCAAAGAGACCCCACCTTCTTTTAGTTCTCAGCAAATCGCAAACACAGATTCCATGCAACCCATTGTTATGGAAGAAGGCCACGCTATCCAACGCAATCCTATCCAAATGGAAGGTGGCAGCACCCAGCGTATCCCTCTTCACAAGGAAGGGTTTGGAAGGGACGATTTAGCTAAAGGAGGGAATAAGCAAGGATTTGAAAGAAGGACTAGCGCCACCATCACAAGCTTGGACAAAGGAGGTAATATCTCATCGTTTCAAGGCAACCAAGGTGGATCTTCTATTCAAGGCAAGGAAGAGTTGGCGCAAGACCAAGAATCAGCAACTTAAGGAATTAGAAGCAGCGCAACTAATATTGGCTTGGAAAAGGTGGGAATCTCACATCCATGCAAGGCAACCACGTAGCCTCCCTCCCAGGTATTTTGAAATTTAAAAACTTTCACTCTGTGGATGAGATAGATCGCATCATTGTGAAAGGAGGGAAAGGGAGAGATAAAAAATACCCTTAAGTGTTTTTCTTCTTTCTATCTCTTTTTTTAGTTATTATGAAGATTATTATCTGGAATGTTAGGGGCATTAATAAATCCGAGAAATGCAGGGAATTAAATAAGATTATTAGATCCTTGCTTGTGAAATAGCTATTATGTGGAAACAAAAATAAAAACTACTCAAGCACCTGCTCGAAAGATATCTATTTGGCCTCAAGCCAATCTGTTAACCAATGATTTGCTCTATCTTCCAGTCGAATTTGGATCTTATGGACCCTAATCTCTTTGACATAGACCTCCAGTCTCACACCACTCAATTCATTCACATCAAAGGCTTGGATAAAAGAAAGAATCTAGAATTCTATATCACTGCTGTGTATGCTTCTAATAGTGCTTCTAAAAGGAAAATTCTGTGGTCTGACATAAGAAGATCTCTTGTTCAACTCATGGGCTGCCATGGTTGATTGATGGGGATTTTAATACAGTTAGATATCCCCTTGAGAAAGTGGGTGGAAGAGAAATTCATGAATCTTGCTATCTGATTTTAATGATTCCATCTTATTCTGCTCTTATGGATATGAAATCTGTTGGTAACTGGCTTTCGTGGAACAATAGAGGAGACAGTCACAGGAGAATCATGGCCAGACTTGATAGATGCTTGATAAACCAAGATTGGCTGTTTAGATTTGCTAATTCTGTCCTTGAATATGGAGCTCAATACTTTTGGGATCACTCATCATGTTATTACTTCTGAACGACCAGTTTCTCAGGGCCGAAAACCTTTCAGATACTTTAATATGTGGAGCTCTCACCCTGGTTTTCTAGATGTGGTTCGGTCTGCTTGGGATATTCCTATCAGAGGGAGCCCTCAGTACTCTTTGTGTCAAAAGCTCAAAGCTTGTAAAGAAGCTCTGACAATTTGGAACAAGAACACCTTTGGCATGGTAAAAGATGGCCTTCTCAATTGCCAAAAAGATCTTACTGAAATTCAATCTGAGCTGCAGTTGAATCCTCTTGATCCTCACCTTATCAACAAAGAAAAGGAAGCCCGAAATAAGTATCTTCATGCTTTGCATTGTGAAGAAAGCTTCATCAGTCAGAAATCCAGGGAGAATTGGTTAACTTTGGGGGATTCAAACACAAAGTTCTTCTACGCCTCAATTGCTTCAAGGAGAGCCATCAACACTATTAGAAAGTGTAAGGATAGCCATGGTAATCTTATTGATGATCTTGATCAGGTTCAAGCTCACACCGTTGACTTCTACCATTCTCTTTTAAACCAAACTGAAAATCAGCCTAGCATTCACATTGATCCTATGAAAAAGCTTTCTGAGCAGGAAATTGAGATTCTCAATGAGCCAATTACAGATGATGAAATCAAGAATGTGGTTTCAATAGCCCAAAGAACAAGAGTCCTGGGCCTGATGGTTTCCCAGCTGAGTTTTTTCAAAACTTGGCACATCACGGGTCCTGACGTTACCAAAGCTTGTCATCACTTCTTTTCTACTGGCCAAATCCATCGGCAGATCAATTGCACCTTCATTGCTTTGATACCCAAATCTCAAGGTGCTGATTATATGGAGAATTACAGACCAATATCCCTTTATAACTTATTTTTAAAGTCATCTCAAAAGTGATTGCTGACAAGTTGCAGAAAGTTATGGGTAGTATCATTAGCCCCAATCAAGCTGCTTTCATCAAGGGTAGAAGTATTCATCATAATGTCCTTTTAGCTAATGATTTAGCAAAGGACTTGCATTCTAAAAGCAGAGGGAACAGGATTATCTTCAAGGCTGATCTAAAGAAGGCTTTTGATTCGGTTAACAGATCTCTTATCTATCATATGCTGCATAGAATGAACTTCTCTATTGGGTACATTCAGTGGATTAAGAATTGCATTGAGACTCCCAAGTTTTCCATCTTGTTTATGGTTCTCCGATTGGTTTCTTTAGTAGTAGCAATGGTATCAGACAAGGAGATCCATTATCCCCTTACCTTTTCACTATTGCTATGGAAGGTCTGACTTGTTTATTGGACATGGTAGTTCAGAATGGGCATCTCAGAGTTCCTCAAGCTGGAACAACTTACATTCCCACACTATCTTCGCGGATGATCTCATGATTTTCTTGCAGAATGACTATCCTTCAGTTCAACATCTTGCAGAATTCTTGAGAAGTTTGGTGAGATTTCGGGGATCCATCTTAATCACAACAAAAGTAAAGTTTATGTGGGTGTAGGAATCAAAGGAAAAGAAAATATCACTGCTTGTTTGAAGGTGGAAGAAGGTTCACTTCCTTGTCCTTATCTGGGGCTTCCACTTGTCTCTTTGGGTATTAAAAAAATCCATTATCAACCTATCATTGAAAAAATCCAAATCAGACTGAATGCTTGGAAAACAAGATTCTTATCCAAAGCAGGTAGGTTGAGCTTATTCGCTCTGTGTCCAATCTTTTGCTATCTATTGGTCTAATGCCTTCCTTTTACCTGCTGGTCTAATTCATGAGATTGATAAAATGCTTTGCAACTTTTTCTGGAATGGTCATGGTGAGGGAAGGCTATTCACATGGTTAATTGGGCAAAGATTTGCACTCCTAAGGAAGAAGGAGGGTTATCCTTGAGAAAGTTAAAAGAGTGGAACAAAGCTTGTATGATAAAACAAATCTGGGATGTCCTGCAAAATGCTGAAACCCTTTGGATCAAATGGATTCATAGCAAGTATTTAGGAAAACAAACATTTGGTTGGCTAAATCAAGACCTTATCACTCTGCTGCTTGGAAAGGAATTCTTAAAGCAAGAGACTGGATCAGCCAGCACATCTCCTATACTATCTCTAATGGCAGGTCCACTAGTATGTGGTATGATCTGTGGCTCCAAGGAAAGAGTATCCATCAAGTTTATGGTGACAGAGTTCGGCAGGATCTGGGTGCACCTAAAGAGATCACTGTTCTGAGTTTATTCATCAAAGTCATTGGAGTCTCCCCCAGCCCACTTCTGCTGATATGATTGCTCTATGGCCCCTCATTCGAGTTGTTCCTCTTTGTAACAACAGAGCTGATGAGATTAAGTGGATCCATGATCGTGGGAAATTTAGTGCCACTTTTGCTTGCAATCACATTAGAGATAAGCTACAAAGAATTGCTCCAACTGTCATCTCGGAAGATAAGAAAATTGTTGTCTACGACGTGGAGGATATTGAACTTCTTCTTCTTCTTGAGGATGGCGATTCCAGGGATTTAAAGAGAGAAGCTCTGAGGAAAGGGGCGATTCCAGGGGGATTTCCGGGCTCCACACCACCCAGCAGTGGGAGGATTCCTCGGAGGTGAGTCCGGTCCTCTTGGTGAACTTCTTCTTCTTCTTAAAGAAGTGGTTCCTCTGAGGACAGCCACCGGTTGAAACTCCTTCAACTGGGGTCTACCTTCTGAGGGTCGTTTGGGTGGTGAGTGCTTGTGCCGCTGGAGGTTGGCGTGCTTCCCTCTTGTGCGAGTTGAAGCATGGCGATGGAGCAGTCCTCTCATGTCATGGCTGCAAGTTCTGGAGCTGAAGGCGATGTTCCAAGGATGGAGGTGGGTGGTGTAACCACGGTCCATAGCAAGGCTCAGGGAAGTAGGAAAGGACGGTCTTCTTCAAGAGGGAGATCTCGGTCAAGAGGTCCGGTGGAGGTAGCATCTGCTCCAAAATCATGGGTGAGTCTCTTCTCCGCTCCCTCATCTAGTGAGAGTTCTCATGCTCTTTCATTTATTGCTCCAACTGTCATCTCGGAAGATAAGAAAATTGTTGTCTGCGACATGGCGGATATTGAGGAGCTCGAAGATGCATGGGATCGCACCATTGTCAGGTACGTAGTTGATCTTAAAGCCTCCTTCATGTCCCTTTCTTCCTTCATCAAGAGTCGATGGGGGATTGTTGGCTTCGATCTGCACCTGCTTGAGAATGATTTTTTCTTATGTAAAATGGACAATGAGGAGGATGTTACATGTATCCTTGAGAGTTTCTGGTCTATCGTGGTCATCCCATGATACTTAGGCGATGGAAGAAAGGAATGATAATGGAGCTTGAGAGTCTGAAGAATATTCTTGTGTGGGTCTCTATTCATAGTCTACCCATTCATCTCTGGACAAGGAAGTTTATCTCCAAGCTATGCAGCACAGTTGGAGAACTGCTGTTTATGGATCGACTGACTGTGGAGAGGAGGAGATTATCTTATGCCTGGGCTTGTGTTATGGTCTCTTCAGAGGAAGAACTTCCGAACTTCATCAGCTACAAAGACCTTGATGGATCTCAGCATGAACTTCATATCTCTTACTCTTGGAAGCCAAGGAGATGCGGTGCATGTGGAATGTTTGGTCACCTTCAAGGCCAATGTCAAAAATCTCATCCCGGTTTGAAAAATTCTCAGTAGGTCTATAGAAGGAAGGATCAGCCATCTAATTCAAATTCTTTTCCCAACAAGGATCTTGTGCAAGCGGCTAAAAAGGTAGGAGAGCGATGTGAGGAAAGCAACAGATTTCTTTACTTGCAAGCATGGAAGTAAATGAAGTGAGTGAGGAGGGGGAGATCATTACTAAATAGAAGGAAAATGGAAATTATTCTAGTGAAGGAAAGAATGAGGCTAATGAGATGGATACACATGGTCACAAGCAAGGCAGCATTTCGGGGAATGCTAATATTCTATTAACAACTAAACAAGAGGAGGCAGGTCTCCTACTAGCCGCGACCCAAGATAAGGAGGCAGCTACTCTAAATAGAAATGAGGCAGGGGTTCAAGATAAGCAACAAGTTTTAAATAGGAAAGTAGCAGCGGTCAAGAATAATAGAAATGAAAACCTGCAAAGGAAGGATTCATCGCAAGTCACAAGGAAGGATTTGGAAGCTAGCAAGGTAGGAGAGGATGCTGTGGATATTAATGAGGAAACCTTGATGATTTATTCAGGAAACCATTGTAATCAGGAAGGTACCATTGCTGCTTACGATGGAAAGGAGGTAACCACACCGATTCCATGCACTACACTAGTTGTTATGCATATGGACGACGAGGTGGATAACCGGCCAGGGAAGGTGGTTGTTACCAGATCAATTTCTAATGGAGGGGGGCAAACTCAAATACCATCACCAGGAATAAATGAGGACACAAATAGAAGATTTACTTCTTTACATGCGGTGGACGAGATGGATAAACGAAAGAGGATGGGATTGGTCGTGCAAGGGCATACTTCCAAACTGAAGACTAAAGATCAGAACCATAGGATACATTTGTACCCTAACCGAACATAGTTTCTATGAAGATTATTACTTGGAATGTTAGGGGTACTAATAAAGTTGCTAAGCACATGGAGCTGAGACAGTTGATTCAGATTCAGAAAAGTGACATTGTTATCCTTCTTGAGACTAAGATTAAAGACTCTAATGTTGATATGTGCAAGGCGCAAATTTGGAGTGATGCTTCTCTTGCTCACAACAGTAACTCTACCAATGGGAGAATCTGGGTGCTTTGGAATCTGGCAGTTCACTCCTTTAATATCATTGAGACTTTTGAACAATTCATTCATTTGCACGGGACTCATTGTTCTTCTGGCACTTCTTTTCACTTAACAGCTGTTTATACTTCTAATCTTCAGCATGAAAGACTGTCCTTATGGGACTCCATCACTAATCTTTCCAGAAATACTGTGGGTTCTTTGCCTTGGCTTGTTACTGGAGACTTCAATTGCATCTGTTATGCTTCTGAAAAGGTGGGAGGTAAACATGTTCCTCATCATGTGTTAGATTCTTTTAGCAACATGATCAGTAAAGCAGACTTGATGGACATGAGATCTGTTGGCAATACTCTATCTTGGTCCAACTGCTCTTTGGGAGACAGAAGAATTGCAGCTAGACTTGATAGATGCCTGGTCAATGATCATTGGACTTCATTTTTTCTGATGCTTTTCTTGAATATGGTTCCACCTACTTCTCTGATCACTCCATGTTAATTGTGAATTCTTCCATTAATCCTGGTAATGGCTATAAACCTTTCAATTTTTTCTCCATGTGGATTAAGCATCCGGGGTTCAAGGATATTGTTCACTCGGCTTGGCAGCATGAGTTCTTTGGCTCTCCTACTTACATTTTGTGCAAAAAATTAAAGGAAGTGAAGCTTGCTTGAGGAATGGAACTCGGAAGTCTTTGGAGATGTGCATAATTCTATCCATAACTATAGAGACTCTCTAGATCATGCTCAGAAATTACTCAGAGATAACCCAACCAATCATCAACTTATTGAAAGGGAAAACGAAATCAAATCGGATTATCAGAAGGCTATTGATACGGAGGAAGCTTTCTACAAGCAGAAGTCGAAGCAATAATGGCTCATCCTTGGGGATCACAACACCAAATTCTTTCATGCTACTTGCAAAGCAAGGAAGTCTGCTAATTCTATTAGTAGATGTACCGATTCAGATGGTAATACCATTGTTGATATGGATTTGGTTAAGCAGCACTCGGTCAATTACTTTTCTTCCTTATTGAATCTGACTCCTTGTCATCAGAATTCTATAAATATTGAGCCTAGGCACAAATTGGATGATATAGATATTGAGTTTCTGTGTAGAGACATCACTTCGGAGGAGATTAAGGAGGTTGTTATGCACTCTCCTAAGGGTAAAAGTCCTGGTCCAGATGGGTTTCCAGCAGTGTTCTATCAATGCACTTGGGAGATAGTGGGAGACCAAGTGATAAAGGCTGTGAAGCACTATTTTCACACTTCCAGAATGCTAAAGCAACTGAATTGTACTTTCATAGCTTTGATTCCCAAGATGGAGGGTGCTGATTCCTTTGATCAATTCAGGCCAATCTCTTGTGTAACTTTGCATATAGAATCATCTCTAAAATTCTGGCAAATCGTACGCAAGCTGTGCTACCGAAGATTATAAGCATGAATCAGGCTGCTTTCATCAAGGGCGTTCTATCCATGACAATATTCTCATCACCAATGATATTGTTCGGGACCTACATTCTAAATCGAAAGGTAGCATTATATGTTTCAAGGCTGATCTGAAGAAGGCTTTTGATTCTTTGAATAGAGAATTTGTCTACTATATGATGCAGCAAATGGGATTTCCTCCAAAATATATCACTTGGATAAAGAATTGCATTGAGAATCCTTCCTTCTCTATTCTCCTCAATGGTTCTCCGAATGGTTTTTTCCAGTCCACTAATGGTGTGCGCCAAGGTGATCCACTATCCCCTTATCTATTTACTATTGCCATGGAGGGGCTTACTTGCATGCTAGAGGAAGCTGTTCAAAGGGTGACATCAAAGTTCCATCAGCCGGTGACATGAAGGTATCTCATGTTGTTTTCGCTGACGACCTTATCATTTTCTTCAAGAATGATGTTCAAACAACCAGAAATGTTAATCATGTATTGCATGAATTCTCTAATTCTACTGGTTTGAGACTTAATAAGGCCAAAAGCAATCTTTATATTGGTGGAAATGTTCATAATAAGCAGCAATTTCTTGACATTATGGAAATGGGAGAAGGAACATTTCCTGTTCCTTATCTTGGTCTCCCTTTGATTTCTTCTTCCTTCAAGAAATCTCACTGTACTCCTCTTCTTGAGAAGATAAAAAAGAGATTACATGCTTGGAAAAACAGATTGTTGTCTAAAGCTGGTAGACTTGAACTCATTAGATCGGTTCTGAATTCTTATTCAATCTACTCGTCTTTTGCTTTTATTCCTCCTAAGGGCCTTATCAGTCAAATTGATAAAGTATTAAAAAACTTCTTCTGGAAAGGTTGTTCAGGAGCTCCTGCTATGACTATGGTGAAGTGGGAAAGCATTTGTAGACCCAAGAAGGAGGGTGGCTTGGGTATTAGAAGGTTGTAGGACTGGAATAGAGCTGCCTCTGTCAAACTTCTTTGGGAAACTTTTCAAAAAAGGAAGTCTATTTGGATCGACTGGGTTACCACAAATACTTGTCCAAGGAGAACATATGGTCAATTAAGTGCAAAGCTCACTTTTCTAGTGCGTGGAAGGGTGTTCTTAAGGAGAGAGATTGGCTGCAAAACCAGATCACGTATTACATTGCTGATGGATCTAAATTCAATATGTGGTTTGACCCTTGGATCGCAGGGAAAAGCATCTTTCAGATTTATGGGGGTAGGATTCGACAAGATCTTGGTGCTAGTAAGGACTTCACAATAGCTCGCTTTATTTCTTCTAATGGCTGGAATCTACCACATCCAACTTCTTTCGACATGATCAACCTTTGGCCTACCATTGCTGCTACTCCTCTTCATAGCAGCCAGGAGGACAACATCTTATGGAAACACAATGGAGGAAAGTTCACTATTTCATCGGCATGGAATGAGATAAGAGAAAAAAATCAGGAAGACGACATTACTTGTGGATTTGGGCGAAGCCAGGAGCCCAAAAATTCAATGTTTGTCTTTGGCAAGCTGCAATGCAACGATTACCAACTCAAGATCTTATGAAGACTAAAGGTATTACATTGGCCAACCGATGTGTTTTATGCAAAAACAATGAAGAAAACAACATGCATATTTTTTTCCAATGTCATTATAGTACGTGGGTTTGGAAGGAGATTTTATACAGATTCCAATTCGGAAGACTCCCAGAAGATAGACTTCATCATGAAATGCAGAAATTAAATCAGAATTTTCCAGTCAAAAATAGTGCTTGGAAGTTAGCTCAATTAGCTTTGAAAATGCTGTTTGGTGGATATGGTGGGAAAGATGCTAGAGAATCTTCGAAGGGCAAGAGATATCCAAAATGCAATTACTGATCCGAATTCTGTTTGACATCAAAGTTGTATAGAAAGCACTACTCACAAGTCGCTATCCATAAGAGAAAGAGAAATCTTCAAGTTCTTCAATATCTCTGCTACGTAGTAGTGTTTCCTTTTCTCTTGTGTGACTGATCATTGTATATTCTCATAGTCTACAGTTTGTGTAGTCATGAGATTTCTAGTTTGGTTATCCTAATGGTAATACCGGTGGAGTGAGAACATTCCACCTCTTTGAGGTGGGGTGCACTCTCCTGGTTTCCATTAAGAGCCTCCCTATGCACCATGCTTTATGGTCATAGGCCTTGTATATTTTAAAATTCAATACATTATTACTTACCAAAAAAAAAAAGAGATAAGCAGCCTCCCACTGTGGTATTCATGCTGAAATGAAAGCTTTAGTTCAATCCCTCCCTACTAAAGGTACCCTTGCCAGTCTTCTTAAGAGCGCTTTCAGATGTACCATTTGGTGGATTTGGAGAGAGAGGTGCTTACGCATTTTTGAAGGGAAGAACAGGAATAGAGTCAACATTCTCATTGATATTCTCTCTGATACTAGAACTTTGATGGAGAAGCATTTACCTAAGGGCGGTCTAACCAAGAGAGAGAAAGGGGTCCTCATAAGATTTAATTTCACTGGAATATAGTTAGAATCTGGTTTTCTAGTCTTTCGATTAGTTCCATGAATAGTTTTCTTATTATGTTTCATCACTAATAGTTATTTTCAGGCTACGATCTGCTATCTTATTGTCTATTTCAGATTGGTGTTGCTGGACTCATGTTATGACTGAGTGTCAAGAGTATGTCTATCTTTGTATTTTCATAGACTATGGCTTGTGTAGTCATGAATCACTTTATTTTTCTTGTAACTTTCGAAGGCATTATTCTGGTGGAGTGAGAACATCCTCCCTCTATGAGGGATGGTGCACTCTCCTAGAATTACTTTGAGGTCCTGGCCATAATCTACGACTTGTGTAGATATGGCTCTTTGTAAATTCTTTTTCCATCCAATATAATTTAAGCTTACCTACCAAAAAAAAAAAAGTTTGTGTTCCTAATGTTGTGGATGTCCGTGAGCATGTTCTTGCAGAAGCTCACAGGTCGAGGTTCTCTATTCATCCAGGCAACACTAAGATGTACCAGGATTTGAAGATATCTTTCTAGTGGTCTGGCATGAAGAAGGATGTGGCCGAGTTCGTGTCTAGATGCTTAGTATGTCAGTAGGTGAAGGCCGAGCGTCAGCGACCATCGGGCCTTATGCAGAAGATGGAGATACCAGTATGGAAGTGGGAGGCAATCACTATGGATTTTGTGATGGGTTTGCCCAGATCAGCTAAGGGAAATGACTCGATTTGGGTGATTATAGATCATTTCTCCAAGACGGCGCATTTCTTGTCTATGAAGAAGAAGTAGTCCGTGGAGAGTTTGGCTAGGCTGTATGTTGGCAACATTGTGAGGTTGCATGGTGTGCCGAAGTCCATTATTTTGGACCGAGACCCGAGGTTTACTTCGAGGCTGTAGCAGGGTCTTCAAGATGCTTTGGGTTCTTAGCTGAAGCTTAGTTCGGCATTCCATCCCCAGACAGATGGCCAGTCTGAGAGGACGATCCAGATGCTCGAAGATATGTTGAGGGCGTGAGTGCTTGATTGGAAGGGTGATTGGGAGCATCATCTACCTCTTGTGGAGTTTGCCTACAACAACAGTTTTCATGCGAGCATTGGCATGGCTCCGTTTCAGGCTCTGTGTGGGCGACCCTGTAGATCTACTTTGTGCTGGGAGGAGACAGGTGATAGGCAGTTAGTTGGTCCAAAGTTGGTGCAGAAGACTTCGGATAAGATTCATCTTATCAGGTAGAGGCTTGTTGCGGCGCAGGATAGGCAGAAGAGCTACGCCGACAATAGGAGGAAGGATTTGGAGTTCGAGGTTGGCGGGCATGTTTTTCTCAAGGTTTCGCCTACCCGAGGCGTTGTCAGGTTTGGCAGGCATAGCAAGTTGAGCCCTAGATTCATTGGCACATTTGAGATTCTCAGGCGGATGGGCAGCGTGGCATATGAGCTAGCTTTACCCCCAGCGCTAGTGAGTGTTCACCCAGTCTTCCACGTATCTATGCTCAGGAGGTATGTGCGAGATCCGTCGCATGTTATTAGTCACGAGCCAGTGGAGATTCAGCCAGACTTGTCGTATGTAGAGCAACCAGTAGCTATCCTAGACCGGGAGGTTCAGCACCTCATGAACAAGAGCATTGCATCTGTGAAGGTATTATGGAGGAACTTCTCACGGGAGGAGGTTACATGGGAGCTTGAGGACGCCATGAAGAAGAAGTATCCCCATTTGTTTGGTTAGTATTTTTGCTCTAACTTCGAGGATGAAGTTTTCTTTTAGGGGGAGAGGGTGTAATGCCCTCGAATTTTGTCTATATTATGCTTATTTGATTTTGTGCATATTATAATTATTTATTTACTTATAAGCATATGTATGTATATGTTTATTTCGTACATATTGTCTTTATTTAATTCCGTACATAATGTATTTAATCAATGTTGTGTATATTGTATGTACTTAATGTGTGTAAGTATGTAAATTGATGTTTCTATGTTCTGGACGAAATGCCAATTAACACATACCTTGACGTTAAGGGCAGGTTGACGGCAACCAGTGTGTCGTTGACTTCATGTTGACGTTTGATCGATGGACGCTGACTCCTGTAAATGGCAGCAAAGTGGTCGTTATTTCTCAGTTTTGTTGCGATTCCAGATCTGAAAATAGTTGCGTTTCTTGATTAGGAAACCCACCTCCAATGGTAGGAAACCTAATGTAACACGTACCCTAACCCATTAGCTTCTAAAACCTATGTTTCCAGCGAGATTAGGTCCTTTTGGCAAAAAGGAAAACTAGGGTTTCTTGTGAGAAAACCAGTGCGTTTGCAAGGCTTCATCCGACGATTCTGTGCTTCTTCCGGCGATCTTCATCGACTGGGAGGTGCACCTTGGATTGCTAAAGCTTCCCCGACTCCGGAGAATCCCCTGTGCGGGCGTGAAGACCAGATCTGGGAGGAGATTTCTGCATCTTCTTGGCTTGGCCAAGGAGAGCTTCTGCGACTAATTAATCCCATTACAGAATTTATTCCAGGCAAGTAATCGAGCGATCTCATCCCTAGACATGTCCTTTAGGTCCTAGGAATTTTTTTGGATTTTATTCGTGTCCTGGAACCCCCAATTCTCCAAGTTATTTGCGTTCAGTCAGCACTTTCTGCAGACAGGAACTTGATGGCATGCTTGTTGCCGCCAAGATCTTGAGTTGGAAGTAACATCGTGTGCCGTTAACCCACCTTGACGGCAAGGACCTTGTCGCCAAGTTCATCTATTTTTCACAGAAACTCATGTATTATGTCTGTGTGATGATATTTGAACTTATGGTTGTCTGGGCATACTTCAAAAATTAGGGTTTGACAGGTACGGCCTGTAGGTCACATCATGAATTTTTGTAAAAAATTTTAGCATGGCATTATTTAGTATAATTCTATAATTAGACAATAAGTATGATCTGACCATGTTAAATTTTGAATAAATAGATTCGTTGTGTATTAGGGTTTCAGAAAATTTCCATGATATTAGGTTATTGTTTTCAGGTTTTAGAGCTATTAACACCGACATTTTACTGTATGCTTTGTTAAAGTGAATTTCTTGATAAATCTGCATGAAATCTGTTTATTTGTTAAAATTAGTTTACAGCTGCGAAAAATCTAAAAAATTAAACATGTGATATGTTGCCTGTATGAAGTCTGTGGTTAAAAATTGACAATGAATTGATATCAGTAAGTATTGTTTGCATGCTAACAGGGGTAATTAGACTATATTAAGCATGTTGATGCAAACCATGTAAATCTCAGTGTTTTGCAGCATGATTTAGTACTGATATGATTAATTAGATACTGTGAATCAGTCATTATGAGTTCTATAAACTGATCCATGAATATATGTTAAAGTGCATGAGAATGGGTTATATAGGGCATGTGAATAATGTAAACCATGTGATAAAGTGATAATGTGTAAATTGTGCCGAAATTGACACTGCTACCATAGAAGGTTGTGGAGTCGTACTGTAGTAAAGTCCCAATGGGAAGCCTCAATGTGTATGTGATATCCTATGGTCATTAGGATGAAATCCTGGAGGTGGACAAGTACCACTGGTTGGGGTGGAGAGGGTTTTCCCGGTTCTGTGCACTTAACCAAGATTCGTCACTGTGTTGCCTAGGTGATGGGTATGTGTTATGTGAATGTGTGTCCTTATTTATGGTGGTTCAGACTATGTGTCATGGCAATTAAGTGTATAAATGTGAAAATGTGCAAATGTGAATTGTGAACATATGACAGTGTAATGTGAATGTGTTAGCATGTGAAGAGATGTGATACCATGTGAATGTGATAATTTTATATTAAAATAGCAGGCTTAAGGTTGAATAAGTGTTATAAATGCATGTGAAAATGATTAGATATCATGCTAGGTTTTCTATTTACTATGTGCATATTCCCATGATTAAATTGTGTATAATTGTGAAATGATATGAATAGAATTTGAAACCATGAATCACGTTATTTATCATGTGTAGAAAGCATGTGTAGGTTGTTTATGTATAATTGTGAATTGCCATAAAGGATGTACCATGTATTTCTTTTGTTGTTTAAAAGATAGCATGTGAGTATGATATGTGTAAGGATGTGCCTTAGGTTGCTTGCTGGGTCTTTTAGAAGACTCATACTTGCTTTGGCGTACAGGTGAGACATGTGTCTCCATACTTGAAGAGGACATTGTGAGGAGCGACTCTGAGCGCGAGGAGTAGCTTCACTTGTGGAGAGTGTTGCGTCGTTACTTTCTTTCATAGTATGTAAACAATGTAATCATTTGGACTTGTAATAATGTGGACTTTTGTTATTTCTTTTATTACTACATAGACTGTGGAATTATGTGAGTGATGATGGAATAAGAGTTATTTCTTTTAATTCCACTGTACTCATTTGTTATTCATGTACATTTCAACCTATTGTGTAGTGTTGGGTAAATGTCCCACTGTGACGGCACCCTTTGTACCGACGTGGGTTGGTATAATCGTATCGGTATAAGGAGGGTCGTTATAGCTGGGCTTGTTGTAGGTTATAAGCCAGCGGTTCAGCGTGGTTTTTGTTGTGCTTGCCCCATCGTTCGCCCGGTGCTTGGCACTTGAGGGCTTGTCCTGTTCAGAGGTTGTCTCCATTTCCTGGGACCCCCATCCCCATGAGCTCGTTGCTGAAGTGCTCCCAGATACAGGCTTGCTCGAGTCTATGCCCTAGTTGGAGGACTCTAGAGCAGACAGGAAAATGAGGTTTGGACATCGGTGCTGAGTCATTTGTAGATCTCTCTTGTCTGGGACGGGACACCGAGGTCGTTGAGGTGTTTTCTTCCTGGCGTGGCCCGAATAGTTCTTTTTCTCACTACCTCTCTCTAAGTTGGTTCCAGAGACACGTAGTGGTGCTAGGCGTGGGGCCGCAGCTGGCTAGTTGCGGTGGTGTGTGCATTCTTATGGTGTTTTGTAGTGGCTCTGTCTTGCTCTTCCGGGGAGGTTAGAGGTAGGAGCCAGTTGGAAAGTAGAGGGAGTGTCCGTTGTGTCCTTCTCTTAGCTGCCAGTGGCGGTGAATTGGTTGTTGTTGTTGTGACGATGTTTCCTCACGGTGTCTCCAAGTGCGACTTGTTGCCCTAGCCTGCATGGTGGTTGTAGCCTAGCCATGTCTAGCTTCCGTGGCATTGTTGGTTTGGCCTTGTTGGCCCATGCTTCTGGGGGTTTTCGTGTTGCTTGTTCTCTCGGTGTGCCTTGTGCGGGCCCCGACCATTGTTCCGTAGTCCCGTTCCTTGGTGCCAGTTCATGGTGGCATTGGCGTGTGTGGTTTCCCGACCTCGTGGTGTGTCCGGAGTCCGCGGTGGTTCTGCTTGTGGGCCCTCAACCTTATGGAGGTCTAAGGTGGCCGTGCTTGTGGTGAGATGTCCTTCTTACTTGGTCGCTCCGTGGTCTCCGTGAGACCCCTGTGTCGACGGGTGTGTCGAGGTTTGTTTCCGTGTTATGATTAACTCTGTTAGTTTCTGCAGGAGTCGTGTGTGTGCCATGACCTTGGCTGGTGGTCATGGCATTGCATTATTCATTCCACTTACTTTGTAGCATCTGTTAGAGGTGTTCTTTGTTTTTACTTTCTATTAGTTTTCCTATATTAGAGTTCCTGTTGCTCTGGCGGTGAGGGGACTGGTAATCTCTGCTGGGCTTGTCACAAGGCTCACCCCCCCCCCCCCCACTCTATTCAGGGGCTCGTCGTCACGCGAGCTCAGTGTCGGACGGTTTGCAGAGATGGTTGTGGCGTCGCATGCTATCCGCAGCATGAGCGCTAGTGTTGTGAGCTCTTGTACCTGAGTGAGTTGAGAGTTCTGCCTTTGCAAGTTCTCGGGGTATGCCCCTTAAGGACTGCACCTTTCTTCTTGTACCTGTGCTTTTATTTAGGACATGTTGTACACTTGTATATCTTGTTATTGTTATTTAATTCAGTACATATCGCATTAGACTATTCCTAACCCTTCTGGGTCTTCAGATCCGTGGGTGGCGACGCAAACTTCGGGGTCCCTGCCGGGGGTTCGGTAGGCCGGGTCGTTACACCGGAGGGCCACAAGGCTGAGGTTATGTTAATACATAAGGTTCTTCCTTCCTTTACTTGGTTACTAAGTTGACAAGTCATGGCATGACGCCTTTGACTGGACAGAGTGTACCAGCGTATTTGGAGGACTCATGACAACGATCGGAGGGCCCACGCTTGCGGTTATGTTAAACATGTAAAAATCATATACCTTTTTTTGTTCTTTGTTGACTATTCAGAAATCCTATTGACTCAAGTCTAGACAAATGGACTAGCTAGAAAATTCACCCCATCATTGAGGATGTCAGTTCATTTATCTGAAGTTCCTCTAAAGCTTCAGGAGCTGTTTTGGCATCTATCTTCTTTCCGAGATACCCACTTATCAGTCCGCTCTGCGACCTTTCAATGTGAATGTCTTAGAGGAACATTTGTAGACATGGGTTTTGACCATCTTCGCAGAATACAACCATAGTCCATCTGGCCCATCAAGCCCCTTTGATCGTTCAGCCCATTT
>CM024756.1:70122601-70274219 GCA_014218235.1 Colocasia esculenta
AAGGGTTTCAAAATAAAAAATAAATGAAAGAAAAATAAATATGTCCCATTCCTTTTTGATGATGACTGAGTAACTGGAAATATTGGCTTCTAAAAAATGTATATTTTCATGTCAAAAGGTCATCATTTACCCCTTTGAAACTTGATATGGATAAATCTTTAGTATCTAGGGACTATAGTGTGTGAAAACAATTAGTTCTTGAGTGAACAAGATTTATCTCATTTGATATTTTGTTTCAAAAAACAAAATGTGGTTCATTGGAGAAGTTTTAAAAAGAATCATTCCTATCCATCATTAAGTTGTTTAAAAAGTTGTTTACTTTCAACACACTTGATTTCAGTCTAAAAGATTTTTTTTTTTCTTTGGACTTGAAGATATGGTAGTGTGTAGTTGATTGTTAAATGTATTATATCCCTCAAATCATCATTTTAATGGCTTAAGTCTCTGAATGCTCATATCTTATTGGTATTGTGTAAAACTTGAATTGTGTTGAATTTTTGCAAAATTTAACAATATAATTTTTTAGCCTCTTCAAATCCTTGAAATGTTAATTCCACCCATTGATTATCATTATAAGATGTCTCAAAAGTCACAAAATTTTTCCATACTCAAATCTCACTTTTTCATCAGGCCAGGTCGACACTACCTACATCTCGTGTTGACACACTTTAGCTCAGGTCGACACTCACCTCCTCTAGTGTCGACACTGACCCCCTGCCAGAGTCATATACACCGTGGGCGCTGGTTAAGGATTTGGTGTTCCTGCGGGATAGCTTACCCTAAATCCCCTTTTCTTCTCTAGGTCGACCCGACGGCCGTCTTCTTCCTTGAATCCGGATGGCTTTGAATCCATTTCCACCTCTTCCCTCCTCCATTCCATCTCTGTCCTTCTTCTCTCATTCCTCACTCTCCATCCTCTCCTATTCCACCCATCTTGCTCCCATGGCACACAAGCAGGCCCCTCACCATGGAGCAAGGTCAAGGGCTACGGCAAGGCCCATTCCGGCGGATGATGCTCCTCCCTCTAAAAGGAGAACCAAGAGGCACCATGACCTGCGAGCATCCAGGGCCTTCATCTGCCTCCCCGTCAACTGCTAAGAGAGGTAGACCTTCTTCTGGTCGAGGTAGAGGGTCTGCGTACCCTAGGAGGAAACTTCTGGAATCTTCTCCTGAAGTCTCTGAGCATCATCCTCTTCATCCTCCTCATCCTCTGAGTCTTCCCAGCCTTCGAAGCCAACTCCTTCCAAACCACTTAGTGCAGGGAAGATCATTTTGAAACCTAGGACTGTGGATTTAGAAGACAGTGAACTGAATGCTGCTTTTCCTGAGGTCATAAACTTCTTCAAATTTCAGTCTTGGCAACCCTTCATCTCAGAGTTTTGCATCATCTACCCTAGACTTGTTCAGGAATTCTATCAGCATTTGGAATGCACAGATAGGGTTACAAGTCAAAGGGATTGAGATTGATATGCCTACAGACATAGCAGCCACTCTTTTTAAATCCCAGATGAGGAGCTGACTACCACAACTTTGAGTTCAACCTTCATGAAGCATATACCATCTTGACTAGATTGCAGGCAGATGAGTCTGATCTCAAGCAAACTCATGTCACTAAATTCAACACCAACACTTTTCCACCTGTGTTGAGGCTTACCCATCATATCCTCACCACTATCATAACACCCCAAGGTGGTGGAGAGACAGACTCACAGACATCCAAAGGTTTGTGATATATTGCATGACAAAGGACATAAAGATCAACCTTCATGTAATTATGTACCAGATCATGTCAGAGACAACTAGGGCTGATTTAAATAGGCCACTTCCTTATGCAGCCCATTTGACTCAAGTCTTCAAACTTTGGTGTGTCTTTTGAGAATGAAAAGTCTCAAAAATTCCTAAGTCCAACATTTACTGTTTCAGCATGTTCAAAAATTTATGGGCTTTAGGATTGTGGGTGATCAGGTTAGGAGAGGGCCAGCTGCAGTAGAGGCCCCTGTGGTTCAAGAGGATCAGCCTCCAGCTCAAGAGGATCAGCCTCAAGTGCATGAGACCAGCCTCCAGTGAATGAGGATCAGCCTCATGTGGCAGTTGAAGTTGATGTACCCATTGATGCCCCACTTTAACCTCAACTTCAGCCCTCCTCGTCCCTGAACCCTGAAACTGAAATTCCATCCTTTTCTCCACAACCTCCAGTTCATGCATCCACATCCTTTGGTGGACCTTCTGTTCACCAGAGTTATACACCTTTTTAAATGACAAATTTGACACCTCCATTCAGACTATGTCAGAAAATTTTGAGTTGAGGATTCAGAGGTTGGAGAACACTGTGTCTACCAAATTTATTGAACAAAAGCAGCTTCTGACCATGCAACTCAAGGTTTAATAGGCTGATTGGCACATTGGCAGATGCTTCATTGAGCTCAAAGAACATCAGAGGATTGGAAACAGTTCTTAAGGGAATTTTGGCAAATTCCCAAGCTGATGTCTTCAACACCAAGGAGACACTCTCTCAGATTTCTAAGACAAGGCTGTCTTTTGCACATTTGGTAGATGACTTAGAGAGCATGAAGAACTTATCTGCTCATATTGATGAAAAGATGTCTGAACTGAAAAAGGAATTCAAAATTTTGAATAGACATGGTTGGTCAGCTGGTTCTTCCTCATCTTCACCGCCAATGTTAAATGAGTTCAGTACCCTTCAAGCTACAATGTCAGAGAATTCAAGAGAATGGAAAATCTTTTGCATACAAGACTCTCAACTATCCAAGCTCAATGAAGTACAATTTGACTTCTATGGAAAAGAGATTGTCGGATATTGAGACCATTTTGATACCCATTCCTCCTCCTCCTCCTTCCACCTAATGTAATTTCTTTTGATGATGTCAAAGGGGGAGAAGATAGCAAGAAGAAAGTCATTTTGAAATGTTTTTTCTTATTTGAAAGATTGTAATGCTTATATCTTTGATGAAATGAAAATGATACTTGTTCGACCTGAATGATGTCAACATTTGTGTCTTGAATGTGATTGAAAATTCTTGGAATGAATGTCAAATGTGAATGTATGAATGCTTGTCAAGCTGCTTGACTTTGTGTGAGAATAGCTTATTTCTAGTAACATTGTGTCTTTCATGTGTGCAACTCTCAAATGTCACTAAAAAATGTTCAAAGGTCTTTGACAAGTATGAATAAAATGAAATGAAAATGCTTAAAATCACATTTCATTGAAACTTTCTACTTCCATATGAATTACTGTTGCCATCATCAAAAAGGGGGAGATTGTTGGGTTGAGTGTGAATATAATACATTTCTCCTCACATTTTGATGATGACAAGTTGTGATTTTAATGCATAACAATTGGAACATGTGAAATACATCACACCTAAAATAACAATATTCAAAAAGCATGTTTCCAAGCACATTTATCATTTATATTCATGATAATACATTTAACTAATGATTTATGTGTTTATTTCTCAGGGACAAGCACTTATTGCAAGGGTGGTGTCGACACCTTCACACTAGTGTCGACACAATGCTCCAAGTCCTAAGGCAAAGGATGAAGAAAAGGTCAACTAGTGTCGACACTAGACCAAGGCAGGTCGACACTAGTGACAGGTCTTAGAGAAACAAGTCAACAGACTGCTACTGCAGGTCGACACTACACCATCTCAATTCGACACTAGATAGCTCTCCCAGGGAGCTGTTTTGCCCAGTCCGGGACAGTGTGTCGACACACCCTATGGCAGGTCGACACACTCCGAAATGTTTTCACTTAAGATTCCTCCTAGACACATGGCACCCTAGGGAGATGATGGATCAATCTTGGATCTTGTGCCCACGTACCCTAAGGGTATCTTTGGGCTATTTAGGGTATAAATACCCTCCTATTGGCCATCCATCAAAGCAGAACCCTTTCAGAGCCTCCCAGAAGTCCCGTTGGCGGCTAGAAGAGTTCTCCTCCCTTTCTCTTGCCTTCCTGGTGCTTTCTCAGCCAAACTCTCATCTGTTCAAGCAGAGAAGTGGAAATTGATCGTTGAAGAAGCAATTGGATCACCTCAAGGAAGCAGATCAAGTAGAAGCCGACTCCTGTGAAGAATTCAAGGAAGATCTTGAAGATCAAATTGCAGAGCATCACCCAGGAACTTCCAGAGATCAAAGCTCTTCACAATTCGACTTTCTATAAGGGAGTACATCTGAAGAGAAAAGCTCATCAATACAATTCTCATTTTCCTTTTCCCTTCTGAGTGATTCTGAGATTGTGCATGGGTTGTTGCATGAGTCTCATGAATTAACTCTTGTTGGACTAGATATGTTGCTAGAGGATCTGAGTCTTGTATTTTTCTAGCAAGTTGTTTGTGAGCCTGTGTGCTCAGTAGTTTGTGAGTCGTCGTACTCACTGTGTGGTTTGAGCGTCGTGCTCAATTTGGAGTCGTCGTACTCTGGTTGTTGTTTGAGCCATCGTGCTCAGTTTGGAGTCGTCGTGCTCCAGGTGTATCTTGATCGTCGTGCTCAAGGTGTTTGGAATCGTCGTGCTCCTGTGTGAGTTGTACTCAAGGTTTTTGAGTAGTGTGGCCTCACTGTGTGAGGGGTGCACGTAGGAGTCACTGGAGGTGATTTCCGAACCACCGAAAAAATCCTCTGTGCATTGGTTTGATTTGTGGTTTGCCTTTGTATCTCGCTAGATGCATGCATAGGGATTTCGTTCACACTACTAATTGATTTGCTCACACTCTAATAACACTTCAGATCAGTAAATTGATTAGGTGATTTGATCTCTGATTCGAAGTAATTTTAAATTGCTTAAGCTTCCGCGTTAATTGGTATTAGATCTATTCAACCCCCCCTTCTAGATCTAATCTGTTCACCCCATCCGTTCCTAACAAAATTGACGTGTGCGAATTGACGGAATCCGATTTGGATTCCCGGATTGGGTTGGGCGTTGAAATGACGGATCTAAAAAAACCCTAGTCTAAAGGGTCAAAACATACAACCCAGGGGGCCAAAATCCCAAATAGGGATCTGATCGGCGTGCCGTTCTCTCCGACACGACCGGGTGGGTTAAATTGATGTGTGTGAACAACGAATCCGATTTGGATTCCCGGATGGGTTCGGCGTTCAAATGACGGATCTAAAAAAAAACCTAAGTCTAAAGGGTCAAAACACACAACCTGGGGGTCCAAAATCACAAATAGGGATCTGATCGGTGTGTCGTTCACCCCGACACGACCATTTGGGTGAAAGCGACGTGTGCGAACTGGCGGAATCCTATTTGGATTCCTGGATTGGGTTGGGCATTGAAATGACGGATCTAAAAAATCCAACTCTAAAGGTCAAAACACACAACCCGGGGGTTCAAAATCCCAATTAGGGATCTGAACGGCGTGCCATTTGCTCCGACACGACCAGATGGGTTAATTCACGTGTGCGAACTGACAGAATCCGATTTGGATTCCTAGATTGGGTTGGGCATTGAAATGACGGATCTAAAAAAAACTCAAGTCTGAAGGGTCAAAACACACAATCCGGAGATCCAAAATCCCAAATAGGGATCTGATCAGCGTGTCGTTTGCTCCGACACGACCGGGTGGGTTAAATTGACGTGTGAGAACTGACGGAATCCGATTTGGATTCCCGGATTGGGTTGGGCGTTGAAATGACGAATCTAAACAAAACCCAAGTCTAAAGGGTCAAAACACACAACCCGGAGATCCAAAACCCAAAATAGGGATCTGATCGCCGTGCCGTTTGCTCCGACAAGACCGGATGGGTAAAATTGACGTGTGCGAATGGACAGAATCCGATCCGATTTGGATTCCCGGATTGGTTGGGCATTGAAATGACGGATCTAAAAAAACATAAGTCTAAAAGGTCAAAACATACAACCCGGGGGTCCAAAATCCGAATAGGGATCTGATCGGCGTGTCGTTGGCTCCGACACGACCGGGTGGTTAAATTGACGTGTGCGAACTGACGGAATCCGATTTGGATTCCCAGATTGGGTTGGGCGTTGAAATGACGGATCTAAAAAAAACTCAACTCTAAAGGTCAAAACACACATCCCGGGGGTCCAAAATCCAAATAGGGATCTGATTGGCGTGCCGATTG
Source organism: Colocasia esculenta (assembly GCA_014218235.1). Classification (NCBI taxonomy): domain Eukaryota; kingdom Viridiplantae; phylum Streptophyta; class Magnoliopsida; order Alismatales; family Araceae; genus Colocasia; species Colocasia esculenta. Next base: position 70,128,710 of record CM024756.1, read on the forward strand.
CTCCGACACGACCGGTGGGTTAATTGACGTGTGAGAACTGACGGAATCCGATTTGGATTCCCGGATTGGGTTGGGCGTTGAAATGACGGATCTAAAAAAAACCCAAGTCTAAAGGGTCAAAACACACAACCCGGAGATCCAAAATCCAAAATAGGGATCTGATCGGCGTGCCGTTTGCTCCGACACGACCGGATGGGTAAAATTGACGTGTGCGAACTGACGGAATCCGATTTGGATTCCCGGATTTGGTTGGGCATTGAAATGACGGATCTAAAAAAACACAAGTCTAAAAGGACAAAACATACAACCCGGGGGTTCAAAATCCCAATAGGGATCTGATCGGCGTGCCGTTGGCTCCGACATGACCGGATGGTTAAATTGAGGTGTGCGAACTGACGGAATCCGATTTGGATTCCCAGATTGGGTTGGGCGTTGAAATGACAGATCTAAAAAAAACTCAAGTCTAAAGGGTCAAAACACACATCCCGGGGGTCCAAAATCTCAAATAGGGATCTGATCGGCGTGTCGTTCACTCCGACACGATTGGTGGGTTAAATTGACGTGTGCTAACTACGGAATCCGATTTGGATTTCCGGATTGGGTTGGGCGTTGAAACGACAGATCTAAAAAAAACCCAAGTCTAAAGGGTCAAAACACACAACCCGGAGATCCAAAATCCAAATAGGGATCTGATCGGCGTGCCGTTTGCTACGACAAGACCGGATGGGTAAAATTGACGGGTGCGAACTGACGGAATCCGATTTGGATTCCCGGATTTGGTTGGGCATTGAAATGACGGATATAAAAAAAACATAAGTCTAAAGGGTCAAAACATACAACTCGGGGGTCCAAAATCCAAATAGGGATCTGATCGGCGTGCCGTTGGGTCCGACATGACCGGTGGGTTAAATTGACGTGTGCGAACTGACGGAATCCGATTTGGATTCCCAGATTGGGTGGGCATTGAAATGACGGATCTAAAAAAAACTCAACTCTAAATGGTCAAACACACATCCCGGGGGTCCAAAATCACAAATAGGGATCTGATTGGCGTGCTGATTGCTCCGACACGACGGGTGGGTTAAATTGACATGTGAGAACTGACGGAATCCGATTTGGATTCCCGATTGGGTTGGGCATTGAAATGACGGATCTAAAAAAACCCAAGTCTAAAGGGTCAAAACACACAACCCGGAGATCCAAATCTCCAATAGGGATCTGATCGGCCTGCCGTTTGCTTCGACACGACCGATGTGTAAAATTGACGTGTGCGAACTGACGGAATCCGATTTGGATTCCCGGATTTGGTTGGGCATTGAAATGACGGATCTAAAAAAACACAAGTCTAAAAGGACAAAACATACAACCCGGGGGTTCAAAATCCCAAATAGGGATCTGATCGGTGTGTCGTTGGCTCCGACACGACCGGATGGGTTAATTGACGTGTGCGAACTGACGGAATCCGATTTGGATTCCCAGATTGGGTTGGGCGTTGAAATGATGGATCTAAAAAAAAGTCAAGTCTAAAGGGTCAAAACACACATCCCGGGGGTCCAAAATCCCAAATAGGGATCTGATCGCGTGCCGTTTACTCCGACACGACCGAGTGGGTGAAAGTGACGTGTGCGAACTGACGGAATCCAATTTGGATTCCCGGATTGGGTTGGGCGTTGAAATGACAGATCTACAAAAACCCGAGTTTTAAGCGTCAAAACATACAACCCGGTGGTCCAAAATCACAAATAGGGATCTGATCGGCGTGCCGTTTCGTCCAACACAACAAGTTGGGTTAAATTGACATGTGCGAACTGACGGAATCCGATTTGGATTGCTAGATTGGGTTGGGCGTTGAAATGATGGATCTAAAAAAAACCCAACTCTAAAGGGTCAAAACAGATAACCCGGGTCCAAAATCCCAAATAGAGATCTGATCGGCGTGCTGTTTACTCCGACACGACAGGGTGGGTGAAAGTGACGTGTGCGAACTGACGGAATCCGATTTGGATTCCTGGAATGGGTTGGGCGTTGAAATGATGGATCTAAAAAACTCGAGTCTAAAGGGTCAAAACCTACAACCCGGGGGTACAAAATCCCAAATAGGGATCTGATCGGCGTACCGTTCACTTCGACACGACCGGGTGGGTTAAATTGACATGTGCGAACTGACGGAATCCGATTTGGATTCCCTGATTGGGTTGGGCGTTGAAATGACGGATCTAAAAAAACAAAAAGTCTGAAGGGTCAAAACACACAACCCGGGGTCCAAAATCCCAATAGGGATCTGATAGGCGTGTGTTCACTCCGACACGTCGGGGTGGGTTAAATTGACGTGTGCGAACAGACGGAATCCTATTTGGATTTCCGGATTGGGTTGGGTGTTGAAATGACAGATCTAAAAAAACCAGAGTCTAAAGGGTCAAAACATACAAGCCAGGGGTCCAAAATCCCAAATAGGGATATGATCGGCGTGTCGTTCGCTCCGACACTACCGGGTGGTAAATTGACGTGTGCGAACTGACGGAATCCGATTTGGATTCCCGAATTGGGTTCAGCGTTCAAATGACGGATCTAAAAAAAACTTGTCTAAAGGGTCAAACACTCAACCTGGGGGTCCAAATCCCAAATAGGGATCTGATCGACGTGCCGCTCAGTCCGACACGATCAGTTGGGTGAAAGCAACGTGTGCGAACATAGGGAATCCGATTTGGTTTCGCGGATTGGGTTGCGCGTTGAAATGACAGATCTAAAAAAATCAACTCTAAGGGGTCAAAACACAACCCGGGGTTCAAATCTCAGAAAGGGATCTGATCGACGTGCCATTTGCTCCGACACGACCGGGTGGGTGAAAGTGACGTGTGCGAACTGACGGAATTCGATCTAGATTCCAAGATTGGGTTGGGCGTTGAAATGATGGATCTAAAAAAACCCAAGTCTAAAGGGTCAAAACACACAACCCGAAGGTCCAAAATCCCAAATAGGGATCTGATCGGCGTGCCATTTGTCCGACACGATCGGGTGGGTTAAATTCACGTGTGCGAACAGACAGAATCCGATTTGGATTCCAGCAGTGGGTTGGGCGTTGAAATGACGGATCTAAAAAAAACTCAAGTCTGAAGGGTCAAAACACACAACCCGGAGATCCAAAATCCCAAATAGGGATCTGATCGGCGTGCCGTTTGCTCCGACATGACCGGGTGGGTTAAATTGACGCGTGCGAACTGACATAATCTGATTTGGATTCCCGGATTGGGTTGGGCATTGAAATGACGGATCTAAAAAAAACCCAAGTCTAAAGGTCAAAACATGCACCCGGGGGTCCAAAATCCCAAATAGGGATTTGATTTGCGTGTCGTTGGCTCCGACACGACCGGGTGGGTAAATTGAGGTGTGCGAACTGATGGAATTCGATTTGGATTCCCAGATTGGGTTGGGCTTTGAAATGATGGATCTAAAAAAACTCAAGTCTAAAGGGTCAAAACACACATCCCGGGGGTCCAAAATCCTAAATAGGGATCTGATCAGCGTGCCGTTTGTTTCGACACAACCGAGTGGGTGAAAGTGACGTGTGCGAACTGACGGAATCCGATTTGGATTCCCGGATTGGGTTGGCTGTTGAAATGATGGATTTACAAAACCCGAGTCTTAAGCGTCAAAACATACAACCCGGGGGTCCAAAATCACAAATAGGGATCTGATCGCATGCCGTTTGGTCCAACACAACCAGGTGGGTTAAATTGACATGTGCGAACTGACGGAATCCGATTGGATTCTTAGATTGGGTTGGGCATTGAAATGACGGATCTAAAAAAACCCACTCTAAAGGGTCAACAAAACATACAACCCGGGGTCCAAAATCCCAAATAGAGATCTGATCAGCGTGCCCTTTACTCTGACACGACCGGGTGGGTGAAAGTGTTGTGAGCGAACTGACGGAATCCGATTTGCATTCCCGGATGGGTTTGGCGTTGAAATGACGGATCTAAAAAAACCCGAGTCTAAAAGGTCAAAACATACAACCCGTGGGTCCAAAATCCCAAATAGGGATCTGGTCGTTGTACCGTTCACTTCGACACGACCGGGTGGTTTAAATTGACATGTGCGAACTGACGGAATCCGATTTGGATTCCCTGATTGGGTTGGGCGTTGAAATGACGGATCTAAAAACCCAAGTCTGAAGGGTCAAAACACACAACCCGGGGGTCCAAAATCGCAAATAGGGATCTGATAGGCGTGTGTTCACTCCGACACGACGGGGTGTTAAATTGACGTGTGCGAACAGACGGAATCCGATTTGGATTTTCGGATTGGGTGGGTGTTGAAATGACGGATCTAAAAAACCCGCGTCTAAAGGGTCAAAACATACAACCCAGGGGTCCAAAATACAAATAGGGATCTGATCGGCGTGTCGTTCGCTTCGACACGACCGGGTGGTAAATTGACGTGTGCGAACTGACGGAATCCGATTTGGATTCCCGGATTGGGTTCGGCGTTCAAATGACGGATCTAAAAAAACACTTGTCTAAAGGGTCAAAACACACAACCTGGGGGTCCAAAATCCCAAATAGGGATCTGATCGGCGTGCCGTTCACTCCGACATGACCAGTTGGGTGAAAGCGACGTGTGCGAACTGGCGGAATCCTATTTGGATTCACGGATTGGGTTGGGCATTGAAATGACGGATCTAAAAAAATCCAACTCTAAAGGGTCAAAACACACAACCCGGGGGTTCAAAATCTCAGAAATGGAACTGTTCGACGTGCCATTTGCTCCGACACGACCGGGTGGGTGAAAGTGACGTGTGCGAACTGACGGAATCAGATCTGGATTCCCGGATTGTGTTGGGCGTTGAAATGATGGATCTAAAAAACACAAGTCTAAAGGGTCAAAACACACAACCCGGGCGTCCAAAATCCCAAATAGGGATCTGATCGCGAGCCATTTGCTCTGACACGATCGGGTGGGTTAAATTCACGTGTGCGAACTGACAGAATCCGATTTGGATTCCTAGATTGGGTTGGGCGTTGAAATGCGATCTAAAAAAAACTCAAGTCGGAAGGGTCAAAACACACAACCCGGAGATCCAATATCCCAAATAGGGATCTGATCGGCGTGCCGTTTGCTCCGACACGACCGGGTGGTTAAATTGACGTGTGCGAACTGACGGAATCTGATTTGGATTCCCGGATTGGGTTGGGCATTGAAATGACGGATCTGAAAAAACCCAAGTCTAAATGGTCAAAACATACAACCCGGGGGTCCAAAATCCCAATAGGGATCTGATCGGCGTGCCGTTGGCTCCGACACGACCGGTGGGTTAAATTGGGTGTGCGAACTGAAGGAATCCGATTTGGATTCCCAGATTGGGTTGGGCGTTGAAATACAGATCTAAAAAAAACTCAAGTCTAAAGGGTCAAAACACACATCCCGGGGTCCAAAATCCCAAATAGGGATCTGATCGGCGTGTCGTTTGCTCCGACACGACCGAGTGGGTGAAAGTGATGTGAGAACTGACGGAATCCGATTTGGATTCCCGGATTGGTTGGGCGTTGAAATGACGGATCTACAAAAACCCAGTCTTAAGCGTCAAAACATACAACCCGGGGGTCCAAAATCACAAATAGGGATCTGATCGGCGTGCCGTTTGGTCCAACACAACCAGGTGGGTTAATTGACATGTGCTAACTGACGGAATCCGATTTGGATTCCTAGATTGGGTGTGCGTTGAAATGACGGATCTAAAAAAAACCCAACTCTAAAGGGTCAAAACATACAACCGGGGTCCAAAATCCCAATAGATATCTGATCGGCGTGCCGTTTACTCCGACACTACCGGGTGGGTGAAAGTGACGTGTGCGAACTGACGGAATCCGATTTGGATTCCCGGAATGGGTTGGGCGTTGAAATGACGATCTAAAAAAAACAGAGTCTAAAGGGTCAAAACATACAACCTGGGGTCCAAAATCCCAAATAGGGATCTGATCGGTGTACTGTTCACTTCGACACGACCGGTGGGTTAAATTGACATGTGCGAACTGACGGAATCCGATTTGGATTCCCTGATTGGGTTGGGCGTTGAAATGATGGATCTAAAAAACCCCAGTCTGAAGGGTCAAACACACAACCCGGGGGTCCAAAATCCCAAATAGGGATCTGATAGGCGTGTGTTCACTCCGACACGACGGGGTAGGTTAAATTGACGTGTGCGAACAGACGGAATCCTATTTGATTTCCGATTGGGTTGGGTGTTGAAATGACAGATCTAAAAAAACCAGAGTCTAAAGGGTCAAAACATACAAGCCAGGGTCCAAAATCCAAATAGGGATATGATCGGCGTGTCGTTCGCTCCGACACTACCGGGTGGTAAATTGACGTGTGCGAACTGACGAATCCGATTTGGATTCCCGAATTGGGTTCAGCGTTCAAATGACGGATCTAAAAAAAACTTGTCTAAAGGGTCAAAACACTCAACCTGGGGGTCCAAATCCCAATAGGGATCTGATCGACGTGCCGCTCAGTCCGACACGATCAGTTGGGTGAAAGCAACGTGTGCGAACAGAGGGAATCCGATTTGGTTTCGCGGATTGGGTTGCGCGTTGAAATGACAGATCTAAAAAAATCAACTCTAAAGGGTCAAAACACACAACCCGGGGTTCAAAATCTCAGAAAGGGATCTGATCGACGTGCCATTTGCTCCGACACGACCGGGTGGGTGAAAGTGACGTGTGCGAACTGACGGAATTCGATCTAGATTCCAAGATTGGGTTGGGCGTTGAAATGACGGATCTAAAAACCCAAGTCTAAAGGGTCAAAACACACAACCCGAAGGTCCAAAATCCCAAATAGGATCTGATCGGCGTGCCATTTGTCCGACACGATCGGGTGGGTTAAATTCACGTGTGCGAACAGACAGAATCCGATTTGGATTCCAGCAGTGGGTTGGGCGTTGAATGACGGATCTAAAAAAACTCAAGTCTGAAGGGTCAAAACACACAACCCGGAGATCCAAAATCCCAAATAGGGATCTGATCGGCGTGCCGTTTGCTCCGACATGACCGTGTGGTTAAATTGACGCGTGCGAACTGACATAATCTGATTTGGATTCCCGGATTGGGTTGGGCATTGAAATGACGGATCTAAAAAAAACCCAAGTCTAAAGGGTCAAACATGCAACCCGGGGGTCCAAAATCCCAAATAGGGATTGATTTGCGTGCCGTTGGCTCCGACACGACCGGGTGGGTTAAATTGAGGTGTGCGAACTGATGGAATTCGATTTGGATTCCCAGATTGGGTTGGGCTTTGAAATGATGGATCTAAAAAAACTCAAGTCTAAAGGGTCAAAACACACATCCCGGGGTCCAAAATCCTAAATAGGGATCTGATCAGCGTGCCGTTTGTTTCGACACAACCGAGTGGGTGAAAGTGACGTGTGCGAACTGACGGAATCCGATTTGGATTCCCGTGGGTTGTGGATGTGGGTTGGCTTAAATGATGGATTTACAAACCCTCTTAAGCGTCAAACATACAACCCGGGGTCCAAAATCACAATAGGGATCTGATCGGCATGCCGTTTGGTCCAACACAACCAGGTGGGTTAATTGACATGTGCGAACTGACGGAATCCGATTTGGATTCTTAGATTGGGTTGGGCATTGAAATGACGGATCTAAAAAAAACCCAACTCTAAAGGGTCAAAACATACAACCCGGGGTCCAAAATCCCAATAGAGATCTGATCAGCGTGCCCTTTACTCTGACACGACCGGGTGGGTGAAAGTGTTGTGAGCGAACTGACGGAATCCGATTTGCATTCCCGAATGGGTTGGGCGTTGAAATGACGGATCTAAAAAACCCGAGTCTAAAAGGTCAAAACATACAACCCGTGGGTCCAAATCCCAAATAGGGATCTGGTCGTTGTACCGTTCACTTCGACACGACCGGGTGGGTTAAATTGACATGTGCGAACTGACGGAATCCGATTTGGATTCCCTGATTGGGTTGGGCGTTGAAATGACGGATCTAAAAAACCCAAGTCTGAAGGGTCAAAACACACAACCCGGGGGTCCAAAATCGCAAATAGGGATCTGATAGGCGTGTGTTCACTCCGACACGACGGGTGGGTTAAATTGACGTGTGCGAACAGACGAATCCGATTTGGATTTTCGGATTGGGTTGGGTTTGAAATGACGGATCTAAAAAACCTGCGTCTAAGGGTCAAAACATACAACCCAGGGTCCAAAATACCAAATAGGGATCTGATCGGCGTGTCGTTCGCTTCGACACGACCGGTGGTAATTGACGTGTGCGAACTGACGGAATCCGATTTGGATTCCCGATTGGGTTCGGCGTTCAAATGACGGATCTAAAAAAAACACTTGTCTAAAGGGTCAAAACACACAACCTGGGGGTCCAAATCCCAAATAGGGATCTGATCGGCGTGCCGTTCACTCCGACATGACCAGTTGGGTGAAAGCGACGTGTGCAAACTGGCGGAATCCTATTTGGATTCACGGATTGGGTTGGGCATTGAAATGACGGATCTAAAAAAATCCAACTCTAAGGGTCAAAACACACACCCGGGGTTCAAAATCTCAGAAATGGAACTGTTCGACGTGCCATTTGCTCCGACACGACCGGTGGTGAAAGTGACGTGTGCGAACTGACGGAATCAGATCTGGATTCCCGGATTGTGTTGGGCGTTGAAATGATGGATCTAAAAACACAAGTCTAAAGGGTCAAAACACACAACCCGGGCGTCCAAAATCCCAAATAGGGATCTGATCGGCGAGCCATTTGCTCTGACACGATCGGGTGGGTTAAATTCACGTGTGCGAACTGACAGAATCCGATTTGGATTCCTAGATTGGGTTGGGCGTTGAAATGCGGATCTAAAAAAACTCAAGTCGGAAGGGTCAAAACACACAACCCGAGATCCAATATCCCAAATAGGGATCTGATCGGCGTGCCGTTTGCTCCGACACGACCGGGTGGGTTAAATTGACGTGTGCGAACTGACGGAATCTGATTTGGATTCCCGGATTGGGTTGGGCATTGAAATGACGGATCTGAAAAAACCCAAGTCTAAATGGTCAAAACATACAACCCGGGGGTCCAAAATCCCAAATAGGGATCTGATCGGCGTGCCGTTGGCTCCGACACGACCGGGTGGGTTAAATTGAGGTGTGCGAACTGAAGGAATCCGATTTGGATTCCCAGATTGGGTTGGGCGTTGAAATACAGATCTAAAAAAAACTCAAGTCTAAAGGGTCAAAACACACATCCCGGGGGTCCAAAATCCCAAATAGGGATCTGATCGGCGTGTCGTTTGCTCCGACACGACCGAGTGGGTGAAAGTGATGTGTGAGAACTGACGGAATCCGATTTGGATTCCCGGATTGGGTTGGGCGTTGAAATGACGGATCTACAAAAACCCAAGTCTTAAGCGTCAAAACATACAACCCGGGGGTCCAAAATCACAAATGGGATCTGATCGGCGTGCCGTTTGGTCCAACACAACCAGGTGGTTAAATTGACATGTGCTAACTGACGGAATCCGATTTGGATTCCTAGATGGGTTGGGCGTTGAAATGACGGATCTAAAAAAAACCCAACTCTAAAGGGTCAAAACATACAACCCGGGTCCAAAATCCAAATAGATATCTGATCGGCGTGCCGTTTACTCCGACACTACGGGTGGGTGAAAGTGACGTGTGCGAACTGACGGAATCCGATTGGATTCCCGGAATGGTTTGGGCGTTGAAATGACGGATCTAAAAAAACCAGAGTCTAAAGGGTCAAAACATACAACCTGGGGGTCCAAAATCCCAAATAGGGATCTGATCGGTGTACTGTTCACTTCGACACGACCGGGTGGGTTAAATTGACATGTGCGAACTGACGGAATCCGATTTGGATTCCCTGATTGGGTTGGGCGTTGAAATGATGGATCTAAAAAAACCCAAGTCTGAAGGGTCAAAACACACAACCCGGGGGTCCAAAATCCCAAATAGGGATCTGATAGGCGTGTGTTCACTCCGACACGACGGGGTAGGTTAAATTGACGTGCACGAACAGACGGAATCCGATTTGGATTTCTGGATTGGTTTGGTGTTGAAATGACGGATCTATTAAACCTGAGTCTAAAGGGTTAAAACATACAACCCAGGGGTCCAAAATCCCAATAATGATTTGATCGGCGTGCCGTTCGCTCCGACACGACCGGTGGTAAATTGACGTGTGGCGAACTGACGGAATCCGATTAGGATTCCCGGATTGGTTTCGGCGTTCAAATGACGGATCTAAAAAAAACTTGTCTAAAGGGTCAAAACACACAACCTGGGGTCCAAAATCCCAAATAGGGATCTGATCGTTGTGTCGTTCACTCCGACACGACCAGTGGGTGAAAGCGACGTGTGCGAACTGGCGGAATCCTATTTGGATTCGCTGATTGGGTTGGGCATTGAAATGACGGATCTAAAAAAATCCAACTCTCAAGGGTCAAAATACAGAACCCGGGGTTCAAAATCACAGAAATGGATCTGTTCGACGTGCCATTTGCTTCGACACGACCGGGTGGGTGAAAGTGACTTGTGCGAACTGACGGAATCCGATCTAGATTCCCGGATTGTGTTGGGCGTTGAAATGATAGATCTAAAAAAACCAAGTCTAAAGGGTCAAAACCACAACCTGGGGGTCCAAAATCCCAAATAGGGATCTTATCGGCGTACCATTTTCTCCGACACGATCGAGTGGGTTAAATTCACGTGTGCGAACTGACAGAATCCGATTTGGATTCCTGGATTGGGTTGGGCGTTGAAATGCGGATCTAAAAAAACTCAAGTCGGAAGGGTCAAAACACACGACCCGGAGATCCAATATCCTAAATAGGGATCTGATCGGCGTGCCGTTTGCTCCGACACGACCGGGGGGTTAAATTGACGTGTGCGAACTGACGGAATCTGATTTGGATTCCCGGATTGGGTTGGGCATTGAAATGACGGATCTAAAAAAAACCCAAGTCTAAAGGGTCAAAACACAACCCGGGGGTCCAAAATCCCAATAGGGATCTGATCGGCGTGTCGTTGGCTCCGACACGACTGGGTGGGTTAAATTGAAGTGTGCGAACTGACGGAATCTGATTTGGATTCCCAGATTGGGTTGGGCGTTGAAATGACGGATCTAAAAAAAACTCAAGTCTAAAGGGTCAAAACACACATCCCCGGGTCCAAAATCCCAAAGGGATCTGATCGGCGTGTCGTTTGCTCCGACACGACCGAGTGGGTGAAAGTGACGTGTGCGAACTGACGGAATCCGATTTGGATTCCCGGATTGGGTTGGGCGTTGAAATGACGGATCTACAAAAACCCGAGTCTTAAGCGTCAAAACATACAACCCGGAGGTCCAAAATCACAAATAGGGATTGATCGGCGTGCCGTTTGGTCCACACAACCAGGTGGGTTAAATTGACATGTGCGAACTGACGGAATCCGATTTGGATTCCTAGATTGGGTTGGGCGTTGAAATGACGGATCTAAAAAAAACCCAACTCTAAAGGGTCAAAACATACAACCCGGGGTCCAAAATCCCAAATAGAGATCTAATCGGCGTGCCGTTTACTCCGACACGACTGGTGGGTGGTGAAAGTGATGTGTTCGAACTGACGGAATCCGATTTGGATTCCCGAATGGGTTGGGCGTTGAAATTACGGATCTAAAAAAATCAGAGTTTAAAGGGTCAAAACATACAACCCGGGGGTCCAAAATCCCAAATAGGGATCTGATCGGTGTACCGTTCACTTCGACACGACCGGGTGGGTTAATTGACATGTGCGAACTGACGGAATCCGATTTGGATTCCCTGATTGGGTTGGGCGTTGAAATGACAGATCTAAAAAACCCAAGTCTGAAGGGTCAAAACACACAACCCGGGGGTTCAAAATCCCCATAGGGATTTGATCGGCGTGCCATTTGCTCCGACACGACCGGGTGGGTGAAAGTGACGTGTGCAAACGAAATCCGATCTGGATTCTAGGATTGGGTTGGGCGTTGAAATGACGAATCTAAAAAACCCAAGTCTGAAGGGTGAAAACACACAACCCGGAGATCCAAAATCCAAATAGGGATCTGATCGGTGTGTCGTTTGCTCCGACACGACCGGGTGGGTAAAATTGATGTGTGCGAACTGACAGAATCCGATTTGGATTCCCGGATTTGGTTGGGCATTTAAATGACGGATCTAAAAAAAATCCAAGTCTAAAGGGTCAAAACATACAACCCGGGGTCCAAAATCCCAAATAGGGATGTGATCGGCGTGCCGTTGTCTCCGACACGACCGGGTGGGTTAAATTGAGGTGTGCGAACTGACGGAATCCGATTTGGATTCCCAGATTGGGTTGGGTGTTGAAATGACGGATCTAAAAAAACTCAAGTCTAAAGGGTCAAAACACACATCCCGAGGGTCCAAAATCCCAAATAGGGATCTGATCAGCGTGCTGTTTTGCTCCGACACGACCGGGTGGGTTAAATTGACGTGTGCGAACCGATGGAATCCGATTTGGATTCTCGGATTGGGTTGGGCGTTGAAATGACGGATCTAAAAAAAACCCAAGTCTAAAGGGTCAAAACACACACCCGAGATCCAAATCCAAATAGGGATCTGATCGGCGTGTCGTTTGCTCCGACATGAACGGGTGGGTAAAATGACGTGTGCGAACTGACAGAATCCGATTTGGATTTCAGGATTTGGTTGGGCATTTAAATGACGGATCTAAAAAAAACCCAAGTCTAAAGGGTCAAAACATACAACCCAGGGTCCAACATCCCAAATAGGGATCTGATCGGCGTGTCGTTCGCTCCGACACGACCGGGTGGTAAATTGTCGTGTGCGAACTGACGGAATCCGATTTGGATTCCCAGATTGGTTTCCCGTTCAAATGACGGATCTAAAAACAACTGTCTAAAGGGTCAAAACACACAACCTGGGGGTCCAAAATCCCAAATAGGGATCTGATCGGCGTGCCGTTCACTCCGACACGACCAGTTAGTGAAAGCGACGTGTGCGAACTGGCAGAATCCTATTTGGATTCGCGATTGGGTTGGGCGTTGAAATGACGGATCTAAAAAATCCAACTCTAAAGGGTCAAAACACACAACCCGGGGTTCAAAATCTCAGAAGGGATCTGATCGACGTGTCATTTGCTCCGACACGACCGGGTGGGTGAAAGTGACGTGTGCGAACTGACGGAATCCGATCTGGATTCCCGGATTGGGTTTGTAAGGCCCCGAATTTTCTTTTCCCACTTCTGTTTTATGTATATGGTGTTTTACTTATTTTGCATAAATGGCATGCATGAAGATGATGCATATTATATAGATATAATCTTGCAGTGTATATGCGAGGATGTATGTTAATATATTGAATATAAGTAATTGGCCAATTTTGTGTATAAGGTATCTATTCAAATATTATGCAAGTACCATCTAGATATTGAAGTATACCTTATATTGCCCATTTCATAAATATTGTGTGCGATATATGAAGTGCATATGTGTATGTACGTATGTAGATTATCATATGCATGTGATAATTGTGTACTTAATTTTACGTACGTAACACCTTGGTATACTTAGGTATGCATGAGTATACTTAGTTGTAAACGTTGTTCATTTGCATGGTGTAGTTAAGGTGTACATGGTACTTGTACATTTTAATATACATATAAAGTGCAAGTATGGTAGTGTATTTAGTAGTGTATATGGAAATCCTATATTCCTCACAAATAACATGCATGTATTCTGTGATAACTAGGTGAGAATAAGCGATTAGCTAAATTGTGCATAGAGTACATATTAGGAATTCCATGCATGTAATACTCATGTACGTGTTATTATCTAGATGTACCTGTGTATGCATGTGTGTGATTGATAGTAAATATTGGATGGTTACATGGTGTAGTGGTGTATACACTATACTACATAGGTTTCATGTGTATATATGTGTGGATTTAGCATGGTTCTGCATGATTTTAAGTTCTGGCAGAAGGATGTCTTGGCGTCAACATGGATGGACGCCCATAATATGTCAGCGTACATATCGACTGACGCCAACCCTAATGTAGCCGTCCATGGATGTGGACGCCAATATCCCTAATTTTCTGTGTGCAAACAGAGCGCAGAGAAACCCATTGGGCCAGGCTTCTGATTGGGAGATGTCTTCCCACCGGCCCTTTCATGTCCCTTCAGCCCTACACGAGCCCCTCTTGTTCCCTAGTTATGAAAGACACCCCTTTGGCAACCTAGAGAGCTCTCTTGGCTCTTTACTAGAAAGGAAACCCTAACAGAGAAAGAGAGGAAGGACTGACTTTGGAGGGGTGGATCTGGCGACTGGAGGCGTTTCTTGGTGATCTTCTACGACAAGGAGAAAGACCATACGTAGGAGGAGGCTCCCCCGGCACTGGACTGCGGCCTACAACCCCCTAGAACCCGGAGCCAAGGAGTTTTGGAGGCTTCTTGGCACTGCCCAAGGAGAGCTTCTCTGGCCATTAGATCCGTTTGGAGATTTATTCAGAGGCAAGTAACCCATAGATCTCAATCCCATACATGTTCCCTAGGTCCCAGTAATTTTTATGGATTTTAAATCGTGTCCTGGACCCTCCTTTTCACTGAGTATTTGGGGTTCGGTCTGTGCTGTTGCACAGACAGGAACTTGGCGTCAATGCCATTGATGCCAAGGTCTCTCATAGGCGTCCAACGATCGTGCCGTCAAAACTCTTGAACGGCCAGAGGTTGCCGCCAAGTTCTTCAGGATAGACAGTGAGCTATTCTTCCTGATAGATGATTATTTTCGATATGTTTTCGCCATGAGGATATAGTGTAAATCCTATATGCTATGTAAAATGGATAATGTGGTGTGTGTGTGAAATTTCTGCATTTTCTGTGGATGGCATGAATTCTTTTGGTTATTGAAATACATGTTGAAAAAGGATGGATTATGCATGCTCATCTACTGTCTACCTAATTCCTGAGAATTTAATGCCCTAGATTTTTCTATACCATGTGTATATGTATCAGTCCATGCCCTGAAAATTTGAGAATTTTTCCATGCCTGTGGAATTTACTGAAAATTCTGTTTTGGAAATAGGAGACATGCATAGGAATTGTAAAATCTACAGTAAATTGTGTATTGTGCAATAAATCCGAGGAAAATTTTTGTGTTCACAAATATGTTAGGTTCAGGACTGTGAACTGTTAAACCCGATGTTCATGTTATGTTCCATGTTAAATCAAATTATGAACGGCATGAGATTTCATGTTTTAATTTCTGTAAATGTAATATGGTTCAGAAAAATATGAAAATTTGCATGTGTGATTATAAACCTGAAATGTGTCTGTGGTTAAAATCTCAGGTTGTTTTGATAACAGTAAGTATCGTTATGGATTTTTAATGAGAAAACGACTATGTGAGCATGTTAATTGTGATTTGATGTGATTCAGTAGATTTCGGTATAGTTATATCTGTATTATGATTATTTGGTAGTTGCAACAGTGAAGTTAAAATCAGTGAATGAGTACTTATGTGTGTGTGAATTTTTGCATGAGTGTGTGTGCATGAGACATGGGAAACAAGTGGTATAAGTGTGTAAAACGGTTAATGTGATAAAGATAAGCAATATGCCCATAAGACATTGCCACCTTAGATGCTTGGAGCTGTACTGTAGTGGTGCCCCTACGGGAAAGCTCAAAGTGTTACACCCTAGAAAGGGTCTTGATAAAGTGTACACCCTGGCAAGGGTCTTGTAAAATCCTGGAGGTGGACAAGTTCCATTGGTAATGGTGGAAGGCTTTCCCCGTTTCTGCAGAGACTAAGACTTATCACTGCGCCGGTGATTAAGTGAATGTGACCAAGTGTGTGTTATGTGACATCTAATGGTGGTTTGGGCTGTGTCTTGACATTAAGTGAAAATAATCATAAGTGTGATGTGAAAAGTGACATGTGTTCAATAGCACAAGGTATGTGCGAGATATGTGTAAATGTGGCACATTTATGTGCAAAAGTGAAGTGATAAGAAGTGTGTGAATGTGAAAGAGAATTAATGGCAATGTGTATGAGTATTGTGTGATAGAACAAAGTGAATGTATGTGAAAGCCAAGGTTCCATCGTGGTTATGTGTAATGGGAAAATAGTATAAGTGTAAATGACAATAGTGTTGATTGATAAATTGTTTTTGATGTGTTACAAATGTGTATGTGTATGTGTTTATGTATAACTTATTGCTAAAAGTGATGTTACTATTAGTACCAAAATGTAAGTATATGCTTCATATTCATGGAATTTGAATGATTGGATGCACATGTGTTTAGTATCATGTTGTATAGTTAAAGTGATCCCTATGCAAGGGTAATATGAATGTCATAGATTTTATATAAACAGCAAGCTAAATGTGAAGTAATTGTTATGATTGCATGCCAAGTGAGTTAGAAATCATGCTAGGAGTGCAACCTATCTTGTATATGTTTTTCCATGACTTAGTTATGAAGTTTTACAATGATGTGAGTAAGTGTGAAGGTATGTGAATGTGTATTTATACTTATAATATGACACCATGTTATTAGAAATCTTGTTAGATTATAGTTTTACATGTGTAGAACAGTTGTTTAACAATCCCATGGGAACCTATTTTGTTTATAGCACAAGCATGTATGATTAAATTGATGAAATTCTATTGTGTTATTTGTTAAAAAGCATGTATGTATTGAATCTTAAGTTACTTGCTGAGTCTATTGCATAGACTCACTCTTGCTAATCATTTCAGGAATTAGCAGTGGAGGAGCTAGCAGGAATTGAAGTGGAGTTGGACTAGTGATTGAAGAGTTGTAGTTGATATTTCATAAGTATGTATGTGGAATGCTACAATTGGAATTTGGATTTTGTTCAAATGTACTTGGAATCGCTATGTAATTGGAACATTTGTACTTATTATCTCTTGTTGAACTATACAGACTGTGGTATGTGGATTTAAAAGTTGATGGAATGAGATTCATTTAAATTCCGTTTTGCATTTATTTAATTCTATTTGTGTATATCTCAGCTCATTTGTTACTTGTTGGGGGTATTCTCCCCTATAGCGCTTGCTCTCATCCGACGTGGTTGGTATAACCGTACCGGGTGGAAGTGGGTCGTTGCAGAGATGGTATCAGAGAGGTTGGGTTGAGATTATACATAAATAGTCATCAACTAAATCACATCTCTAAGTCCTTGTAGTGGATAGCCCGATCCAAGGAATAATTAAGATAGTGCTAGAAAAGTAGTAAGATAAATGCATGATAACATGTTAGGTATGAGGGTAAATGGAGTCTATTTTATTGTTTTATTTTGTAGCAATGGCTGGAAGACTCGACGTTTGAGCCTGCCCATTCAGGATGAGGAATTAAGTAGGACTGACGGGGAGCAACATGAAGTGCCAGCACCTCAAGGATCACCCCCGCCACCGTTGGCTGATTATGGTACAGTGCAAGGATTGTACAAGCAATACAAACTCAAGCGCAAACACAAGCGCTTTTCAAACTCAGTTTCAGGCTCAGGTTCCAGCACCAGCTCAACAGGACCGTGGTTTAGGAGGTGTGACAGTCATGGAGAGGTTCAAGAGAATGGGTCCACCCTCTTTTAAGGGGGAGAGTGAGCCGTTAGTTGCAGAAAGTTGGCTCAGAGAATCGAAAAGATATTCAGAGCCATCAGGTGCGCAGAGGATGACAAGATCAGTCTGGCGTCATATATGCTTCAGAGCGAGCGGATGTGTGGTGGTCTTCCGTTCTTCACACGCATTTTGAGGGAGTGGAGCTAGAGGTTACTTGGGAAGACTTCGTAAGATGTTTCAGGCCAAGTATGTTCCTGAGCTTATACAGGACAAAATGGAGCAGGAATTCTTAGCATTGACTCAGGGATCGATGACAGTTATGGAGTATGAGGCTAGATTTACGGAGTTGTCTATATGCACCCCCATAGTTGTTGATGAGAGGCGCAAGGCAAGGAAGTTTGTAATGGGGCTTAGACCGTCATGAGAGCCAGACTGCGGCGTTTGATCTTGGAACTATGGATGTAGTCTTAGCGCGGCATGCAAACAAGAAAGTGAAATGGAATTGTACTTGGCAGAGAAGAAAGCAAGATTAGAAATGTTACCAGAACCGTTTCAGCGGCAAAAGAGGAAGATGAAGAAGCTCATGAAAAGACAACAACCATCTATGGCACCATAGAATCAACCCTTCACTCAGTAGTTTCGGCCGGCGACGAAAAGCCTATATGTGTGCTTTGTGGCAAGCGCCACAGCGGAGAAGTATGTTGGACGAGGTTAGGAAGATGTCTCAAGTGTGGTAGCAAGAGCCATCGATTAAAGACTGTCCAATCAGAAGAAGAGGTTCGTTCCCCGAGATGGCCACCGTAGGAATTTAGGCACCGGTCTTAGTGAACTAGAAGCGGCAGCGAGATGTCATCAAGGGTACGTGATCCGATCTTCGAGGAAGATCTCTTTAAGGGGGAGAGGGTGTAAGGCCCCGAATTTTCTTTTCCCACTTCTGTTTTATGTTATGGTGTTTACTTATTTTGCATAAATGGCATGCATGAAGAGATGCATATTATAGATATAAATCTTGCATGTGTATATGCGAGGATGTATGTTAATATATGTGAATATAAGTATTGGCCAATTTTGTGTATAGGTATCTCTATTCAAATATTATGCAAGTACCATCTAGATATGAAGTATACCTTATATTGCCCATTTCATAAATATGTGTGCGAATATATGAGTGCATATGTGTATGTACGTGTAGATTATCATATGCATGTGATAATTGTGTACTTAATTTTACGTACGTAACACCTTGGTATACTTAGGTATGCATGAGTATACTTAGTTGTAAACGTTGTTCATTTGCATGGTGTAGTTAAGGTGTACATGGTACTTGTACATTTTATATACATATAAAGTGCAAGTATGGTAGGTGTATTTAGTAGTGTATATGGAATCCTATATTCCTCACAATAACATGCATGATTCTGTGATAACTAGTGAGAATAAGCGATTAGCTAAATTGTGCATAGCGTACATATTAAGGAATTCCATGCATGTAGTACTTAGTAATGTTGGGCAAGCTTAGCCTATTACCGGTGTGCGTAGTATTGTATCTATCTATTCGTATATATACGTAAGTATGTTACATCCGTGTACGTATGCTATATATTATATATATATAATATATATATATATATATATACATTGTATGCGTATAAGATATCATGTACGTGTTATTATCTTGATGTACCTGTGTATGCATGTGTGTGATTGATAGTAAATATTGGATGGTTACATGGTGTAGTGGTGTATACACTATACTACATAGGTTTCATGTGTATATATGTGTGGATTTAGCATGGTTCTGCATGATTTTAAGTTCTGGCAGAAGGATGTCTTGGCGTCAACATGGATGGACGCCCATAATATGTCAGCGTCCATATCGACTGACGCCAACCCTAATGTAGCCGTCATGGATGTGGACGCCAATATCCCTAATTTTCTGTGCGCAACAGAGCACAGAGAACACCCATTGGGCCAGGCTTCTGATTGGGGAGATGTCTTCCCACCGGCCCTTTCATGTCCCTTCAGCCCTGCACGAGCCCCTCTTGTTCCCTAGTTATGAAAGACACCCCTGGCAACCTAGAGAGCTCTCTTGGCTCTTTACTAGAAAGGAAACCCTAACAGAGAAAGAGAGGAAGGACTGACTTTGGAGGGGTGGATCCGGCAACTGGAGGCGTTTCCTGGTGATCTTCTACGACAAGGAGAAAGACCATACGTCGGAGGAGGCTCCCCCGGCGCTGGACTGCAGCCTACAACCCCCTAGAACCCGGAGCCAAGGAGTTTTGGAGGCTTCTTGGCACTGCCCAAGGAGAGCTTCTCCGGCCATTAGATCCGTTTGGAGTTATTCAGAGGCAAGTAACCCATAGATCTCAATCCCATACATGTTCCCTAGGTCCCAGTAATTTTTATGGATTTTAAAGTGTCCTGGACCCTCCTTTTCACTGAGTATTTGGGGTTCGGTCTGTGCTGTTGCACAGACAGGAACTTGGCGTCAATGCCATTGACGCCAAGGTCTCCCATAGGCGTCCAGCGATCGTGCCGTCAAAACTCTTGAACGGCCAGAGGTTGCCGCCAAGTTCTTCAGGATAGAACAGTGAGCTGTTCTTCCTGATAGATGATTATTTTCGATATGTTTTCGCCATGAGGATATAGTGTAAATCCTATATGCTATGTAAAATGGATAATGTGGTGTGTGTGTGGAAATTTCTGCATTTTCTGTGGATGGCATGAATTCTTTTGGTTATTGAAATACATGTTGGAAAAAGGATAGATTTGCATGCTCATCTACTGTCTACCTAATTCCTGAGAATTTAATGCCCTAGATTTTTCTATACCATGTGTATATGTATCAGTCCATGCCCTGAAAATTGAGAATTTTTCCATGACTGTGGAATTTACTGAAAATTCTGTTTTGGAAATAGGAGACATGCATAGGAATTGTAAAATCTACAGTAAATTGTGTATTGTGCAATAAATCCGAGGAAAATTTCTGTGTTCACAAATATGTTAGGTTCAGGACTGTGAACTATTAAACCCGATGTTCATGTTATGTTCCATGTTAAATCAAATTATGAACGGCATGAGATTTCATGTTTTAATTTCTGTAAATGTAATATGGTTCAGAAAAATATGAAAATTGCGTGTGTGATTATAAACCTGAAATGTGTCTGTGGTTAAAATCTCAGGTTGTTTTGATAACAGTAAGTATCGTTATGGATTTTTATGAGAAAAACGACTATGTGAGCATGTTAATTGTGATTTGATGTGATTCAGTAGATTTCGGTATAGTTATATCTGTATTATGATTATTGGTAGTTGCAACAGTGAAGTTAAAATCAGTGAATGAGGACTTATGTGTGTGTGAATTTTTGCATGAGTGTGTGTGCATGAGACATGGGGAAACAAGTGGTATAAGTGTGTAAAACGGTTAATGTGATAAAGATAAGCAAATATGCCCATAAGACATTGCCACCTTAGATGCTTGGAGCTGTACTGTAGTGGTGCCCCTACGGGAAAGCTCAAAGTGTTACACCCTAGGAAAGGGTCTTGATAAAGTGTACACCCTGGCAAAGGGTCTTGTAAAATCCTGGAGGTGGACAAGTTCACTGGTAATGGTGGGAAGGGCTTTCCCCGGTTTCTGCAGAGACTAAGACTTATCACTGCGTCGGTGATTAAGTAAGTGAATGTGACCAAGTGTGTGTTATGTGACATCTAATGGTGGTTTGGGCTGTGTCTTGGCATTAAGTGAAAATAATCATAAGTGTGATGTGAAAAGCAACTTGTGTTCAATAGCACAAGGTATGTGCGAGATATGTGTAAATGTGGCACATGTTATGTGCAAAAGTGAAGTGATAAGAAGTGTGTGAATGTGAAAGAGGAATTAATGGCAAATGTGTATGAGTATTGTGTGATAGAACAAAGTGAATGTATGTGAAAGCCAAGGTTCATCATGTGGTTATGTGTAATGGGAAAATAGTATAAGTGTAAATGACAATAGTGTTGATTGATAATTGTTATTGATGTATACAAATGTGTATGTGTATGTGTTTATGTATATAACTTATTGCTAAAAGTGATGTTACTATTAGTACCAAAATGTAAGTATATGCTTTCATATTCATGGAATTTGAATGATTGGATGCACATGTGTTTAGTATCATGTTGTATAGTTAAAAGTGATCCCTATGCAAGGGTAATATGAATGTCATAGATTTTATATAAAATCAGCAAGCTAAATGTGAAGTAAATTGTATGATTGCATGCCAGTGAGTTAGAAATCATGCTAGGAGTGCAACCTATCTTGTATATGTTTTCCATGACTTAGTAACATGCTAGGAGTGCAACCCGGCGTCCAAAATCCCAAATAGAGATCTGATCGGCGTGCCGTTTACTCCGACACGACCGTGGGTGAAAGTGACGTGTGCGAACTGACGGAATCCGATTTGGATTCCCGAATGGGTTGGGCGTTGAAATGACGGATCTAAAAAAACCAGAGTCTAAGGGTCAAAACATACAACCCGGGAGTCCAAAATCCCAATAGGATCTGATCGGTGTACCGTTCACTTCGACACGACCGGGTGGGTTAAATTGACATGTGCGAACTGACGGAATCCGATTTGGATTCCCTGATTGGTTGGGCGTTGAAATGACGGATCGAAAAAACCCAAGTCTGAACGGTCAAAACACACAACCCGGGGGTCCAAAATCCCAAATAGGGATCTGATAGGCGTGTGTTCACTCCGACACGACGGGGTGGGTTAATTGAAGTGTTGCGAACAGACGGAATCCGATTTGGATTCCGGATTGGGTTGGGTGTTGAAATGACGGATCTAAAAAAACCCGAGTCAAAAGGGTCAAAACATACAACCCAGGGGTCCAAAATCCAAAATAGGATCTGATCGGCGTGTCGTTCGCTCCGACACGACCGGTTGGTAAATTGACGTGTGCGAACTGACGGAATCAGATTGGATTCCCAGATTGGGTTCGAAGTTCAAATGACGGATCTAAAAAAAAACTTGTCTAAGGGTCAAAACACACACCTGGGGTCCAAAATCCCTAATAGGGATCTGATCGGCGTGCCGTTCACTCCGACACGACCAGTTGGGTGAAAGCAACGAGTGCGAACTGGCGGAATCCTATTTGGATTACGGATTGGGTTGGGCGTTGAAATGACGGATCTAAAAAATCCAACTCTAAGGGTTAAAACACACAACCCGGAGGTTCAAAATCCCAAATAGGATCTGATCGGCGTGCCATTTGCTCTGACACGACCGGGTGGGTGAAAGTGACTTGTGCGAACCGACAGAATCTGATCTGGATTCCGGATTGGGTTGGGCGTTGAAATGACGAATCTAAAAAACCCAAGTCTGAAGAGTCAAACACACAACCCGGAGATCCAAAATCCCAAATAGGGATCTGATCGGCGTGCCGTTTGCTCCGACACGACCGGGTGGTTTAAATTGACGTGTGCGAACTGACAGAATCCGATTTGGATTCCCGGATTGGGTTGGGCGTTGAAATGACGGATCTAAAAAAAAACCAAGTCTAAAGGGTCAAAACACACAACCCGGAGATCCAAAATCCAAAATAGGGATCTGATCGGCGTGTCGTTTGCTCCGACACGACGGGGTGGGTAAAATTGACGTATGCAAACTGACGGATTCCGATTTGGATTCCCGGATTTGTTGGGCATTGAAATGATGGATCTAAAAAAAACCCAAGTCTAAAGGGACAAGACATACAACCCGGGGTCCAAAATCCCAAATAGGGATCTGATCGCGTGCCGTTGGCTCCGACACGACCGGGTGGGTTAAATTGAGGTGTGCGAACTGACGGAATCCGATTTAGATTCCCAGATTGAGTTGGGCGTTGAAATGACAGATCTAAAAAAAACTCATCTAAAGGGTCAAACACACATCTCGAGGGTCCAAAATCCAAATAGGGATCTGATCGGCGTGCTGTTTGCTCCGACACGACCGAGTGGGTGAAAGTGACGTGTGCGAACTGACGGAATCCGATTTGGATTCCCGGATGGGTTGGGCGTTGAAATGACGGATCTACAAAAACCCGAGTCTTAAGCGTCAAAACATACAACCGGGGGTCCAAAATCACAAATAGGGATCAGATCGGCGTGCCGTTTGGTCCAACACAACAAGTGGGTTAAATTGACATGTGCGAACTGACAGAATCCGATTTGGATTCCTAGATTGGGTTGGCGTTGAAATGACGGATCTAAAAAAAACCCAACCCTAAAGAGTCAAAACATACAACCTGGGGGTCCAAAATCCCAAATAGAGATCGGATCGGCGTGCCGTTTACTCCACACGACCGGGTGGGTGAAAGTGACGTGTGCGAACTGACGGAATCCGATTTGGATTCCCGGAATGGGTTGGGCGTTGAAATGACGGATCTAAAAAAGTCCGAGTCTAAAGGGTCAAACATACAACCCGGGGGTCAAAATCCCAAATAGGATCTGATCGGCGTACCGATAACTTCGACACGACCGGGTGGGTTAAATTATCGTGTGCGAACTGACGGAATCCGATTTGGATTCCCTGTTTGGGTTGGTCGTTGAAATGACGGATCTAAAAAAACCAAAGTCTGAAGGGTCAAAACACACAACCTGGGGGTCCAAAATCCCAAATAGGGATCTGATAGGCGTGTATTCACTCCGACACGACGGGGTGGGTTAAATTAACGTGTGCAAACAGACGGAATCCTATTTGGATTTCCGGATTGGGTGGGGTGTTGAAATGATGGATCTAAAAAAACCGAGTCTAAAGGGTCAAAAATACAACCCAGGGGTCCAAAATCCCAACTAGGGATCTGATCGGCGTGCTGTTCGCTCCGACACGACCGGGTGGTAAATTGACGTGTGCGAACTGACGGAATCCGATTTGGATTCCCGAATTGGGTTTGTCGTTCAAATGACGGATCTAAAAAGACGGATCTAAAAAAAAACATCTCTAAAGGGTCAAAACACACAACCTGGGGGTCCAAAATCCCAAATAGGGATCTGATCGACGTGCCGTTCACTCCGACACGACTAGTTGGGTAAAAGCAACGTGTGCGAACTGACGGAATCCGATTTGGATTCGCGGATTGGGTTGGGCGTTGAAATGACGGATCTATAAAAAATCCAACTCTAAAGGGTCAAAACACACAACCCGGGGGTTCAAAATCTCAGAAAGGGATCTGATCGAGGTGTCATTTGCTCCGACACGACCGGGTGGGTGAAAGTGACGTGTGCGAACTGACGGAATCCGATCTGGATTCCCGGATTAGGTTGGGCGTTGAAATGACGGATCTAAAAAAACCCAAGTCTAAAGGGTCAAAACACACAACCCGGGGGTCCAAAATCCCAAATAGGGATTGATCGGCGTGCCATTTTCCCCGACACGATCGGGTGGGTTAAATCACGTGTGCGAACTGACAGAATCCGATTTAGATTCCTGGATGGGTTGGCGTTGAAATGACGGATCTAAAAAAAACTCATGTCTGAAGGGTCAAAACACACAACACAAAGATCCAAAATCCCAATAGGGATCTGATCGGCGTGCTGTTTGCTTCGACACGACCGGGTGGGTTAAATTGACGTGTGCGAACTGACGGAATCCGATTTGGATTCCGGATTGGGTTGGGCATTGAATGATGGATCTAAAAAAAAACCAAGTCTAAAGGGTCAAAACATACAACCCGGGGGTCCAAAATCCCAAATAGGGATTGATCGGTGTGCCGTTGGTCCGACACGACCGGGTGGGTTAAATTGAGGTGTGCGAACTGAAGGAATCCGATTTGGATTCCCAGATTGGGTTGGGCGTTGAAATGAAGGATCTAAAAAAAACTCAAATCTAAAGGGTCAAAACACACATCCCGGGGTCCAAATCCCAAATAGGGATTTGATCGGTGTGCCGTTTGCTCCGACACGACCGAGTGGGTGAAAGTGACGTGTGCGAACTAATGAAATCCGATTTGGATTCCCATATTGGGTTGGGCGTTGAAATGACGGATCTACAAAAACCTGAGTCTTAAGCGTCAAAACATACAACCGGGGGTCCAAACTCACAAATAGAGATCTGATCGGCGTGCCGTTTTGTCCAACACAACCAGGTGGGTTAAATTGACATGTGCGAACTGACCGAATCCGATTGGATTCTAGATTGAGTTGGGCATTGAAATGACGGATCTAAAAAAACCCAACCCTAAAGGGTCAAAACAGACAACCCGGGGTCCAAAATCCAAAATAGAGATCTGATCGGCGTGTCGTTTACTCCGACACGACCGATGGTGAAAGTGACGTGTGCGAACTGACGGAATCCGATTTGGATTCCCGAAATGGGTTGGGCGTTGAAATGATGGATCTAAAAAACCCGAGTCTAAAGGGTCAAAACATACAACCCAGGGGTCCAAAATCCCAAATAGGGATCTGATCGGCGTACCGTTCACTTCAACACGACCGGGTGGGTTAAATTGACATGTGCGAACTGACGGAATCCGATTTGGATTCCCTGATTGGGTTGGGCGTTGAAATGACGGATCTAAAAAACCCAAGTCTGAAGGGTCAAAACACACAACCCGGGGGTCCAAAATCCCCAATAGGGATCTGATAGGCGTGTGTTCACTCCGACACCACAGGGTGGGTTAAATTGACGTGTGCGAATAGACGGAATCCGATTTGGATTTCCGGATTGGGTTGGGTGTTGAAATGACAGATCTAAAAAAACCCGAGTCTAAAGGGTCAAAACATACAACCCAGGGGTCCAAAATACCAAATAGGGATCTGATCGGCGTGCGTCGCTCCGACACGACTGGGTGGTAATTGACGTGTGCGAATTGACGGAATCTGATTTGGATTCCCGGATTGGGTTCGGTGTTCAAATGAGGGATCTAAAAAAAAACTTGTCTAATGGGTCAAAACACAACCTGGGGGTCAAAAAACCAAAATAGGATCTGATTGGCATGCCGTTCACTCCGACACGACCAGTTGGGTGAATGCGACGTGTGTGAACTGGCGGAATCCTATTTGGATTCGCGGATTGGGTTGGGCGTTGAAATGACGGATCTAAAAAAATCCAACTCTAAAGGGTCAAAACACACAACCGGGGGTTCAAAATCTCATAAACGGATCTGATCGACGTGCCATTTGCTCCGACACGACCGGGTGGGTGAAAGTGACGTGTGCGAATTGACGGAATCCGATCTGGATTCCCGGATTGGGTTGGGTGTTGAAATGACGGATCTAAAAAACCCAAGTCTAAAGGGTCAAAACACACAACCCGGGGTCCAAAATCCCAAATAGGGATGATCGGCGTGCCATTTGCTCCGACACGATCGGGTGGGTTAAATTCACATGTGCGAACTGACAGAATCCGATTTGGATTCCTGGATTGGGTTGGGCGTTGAATGACGGATCTAAAAAAAACTCAAGTTTGTAGGGTCAAAACACACAACCCAGAGATCCAAAATCCCAATAGGGATCTGATCGGCGTGCCGTTGCTCCGACACGACCGGGTGGGTTAAATTGACGTGTGCGAACTGACGGAATCCGATTTGGATTCCCGGATTGGGTTGGGCATTGAAAGACGGATCTAAAAAAAACCCAAGTCTAAGGGTCAAAACATACAACCCGGGGGTCCAAAATCCAAATAGGGATCTGATCGGCGTGTCGTTGGCTCCGATACGACGGGTGGGTTAAATTGAGGTGTGCGAACTGACGGAATCCGATTTGGACTCCCAGATTGGGTTGCGCGTTGAAATGACGGATCTAAAAAAAACTCAAGTCTAAAGGGTCAAAACACACATCCCGACGGTCCAAAATCCCAAATAGGGATCTGATCGGCGTGCCGTTTGCTCCGACACGACCGAGTGGGTGAAAGTGACGTGTGCGAACTGACGGAATCCGATTTGGATTCCCGGAATGGGTTGGGCGTTGAAATGACGGATCTAAAAAAACCCAAGTCTAAAGCGTCAAACACACGACCGGGGGTCCATATCCCAAATAGGGATCTGATCGGCGTACGTTCACTTCGACACGACCGGGTGGGTTAACTTGACATGTGCGAACTGACGGAATCCGATTTGGATTCCCTGATTGGGTTGGGCGTTGAAATGACGGATCTAAAAAAACGCAAGTCTGAAGGGTCAAAACACACAACCCGGGGTCCAAATCCCAAATAGGGATCTGATAGGCGTGTGTTCACTCCGACACGACGGGGTGGGTTAAATTGACGTGTGCGAACAGACGGAATCCGATTTGGATTTCCGGATTGGGTTGAGTGTTGAAATGATGGATCTAAAAAACCCGAGTCTAATGGGTCAAAACATACAACCCAGGGGTCCAAAATCCAAATAGGGATCTGGTCGGTGTGCGGTCGCCCGACACGACCGGGTGGTAAATTGACGTGTACGAACTGACGGAATCTGATTTGGATTCCCGGATGGGTTCGGCATTCAAATGACGGATCTAGAAAACAACTTGTCTAAAGGGTCAAAAAACACAACCTGGGGGTCCAAAATCCCAAATAGGGATCTGATCGGCATGTCGTTCACTCCGACATGACCAGTGGGTGAAAGCAATGTGTGCGAACTGGAGGAATCCTATTTGGATTCCAGATTGGGTTGGGCGTTGAATGACGGATCTAAAAAAATCCAACTCTAAAGGGTCAAAACACACAACCCGGGGGTCAAAATCCCAAATAGGGATCTGATCGGCGTGACATTTTCTCCGACACGACTGGGTGGGTGAAAGTGGACGTGTGCGAACTGACGGAATCCAATCTGGATTCCCGGATGGGTTGGGCGTTCAAATGACGAATCTAAAAAAACCCAAGTCTAAAGGGTCAAAACACACAACCCGGGGTCCAAATTCCTAAATAGGGATCTGATTGGCATGGCATTTGCTCCGACACGACCGGTGGGTAAAATTGACATGTGCGAACTGACGGAATCCGATTTGGATTCCCGGATTGGGTTGGGCATTGAAATGACGGATCTAAAAAAAACCCAAGTCTAAAGGGTCAAAACATACAACCCGGGGGTCCAAAATCCCAAATAGGGATCTGATCGCGTGCCGTTGGCTCCGACACGACCGCGTGGGTTAAATTGAGGTGTGCGAATTGACGGAATCCGATTTGGATTCCCAGAGTCGGTTGGGCGTTGAAATGACGGATCTAAAAAAAACTCAAGTCTAAAGGTCAAAACACACGTCCCGGGGCTCCAAAATCCAATAGGGATCTGATTCGGCGTGCCGTTTGCTTCGACACGACCGAGTGGGTGAAAGTGACTTGTGCGAACTGATGGAATCCGATTTGGATCCGGATTGGGTTGGGCGTTGAAATGATGGATCAAAAAACCCGAGTCTTAAGCGTCAAAACATACAACCCGGGGGTCCAATTCACAAATAGGGATCTGATCGGTGTGCCGTTTGGTCCAACACAACCAAGTGGGTTAAGTTGACAAGTGCGAACTGACGGAATCCGATTTGGATTCCTAGATTGGGTTGGGCGTTAAAATGATGGATCTAAAAAAAACCCCACTCTAAAGGGTCAAAACATACAACCCAGGGTCCAAAATCCCAAATAGAGATCTAATCGGCGTGCTGTTTACTCCGACACGACCGGGTGGGTGAAGTGACATGTGCGAACTGACGGAATCCAACTTGGATTCCCGGATTGGGTTGGGCGTTGAATGATGGATCTACAAAAACCCGAGTCTTAAGCGTCAAAACATACAACCCGGGGGTCCAAATTCACAAATAGGGATCTGATCGGTGTGCCGTTGGTCCAACACAACCAGGTGGGTTAAGTTGACAAGTGCGAACTGACGGAATCCGATTTGGATTCCTAGATTGGGTTGGGCGTTGAAATGACGGATCTAAAAAAAACCCAACTCTAAAGGGTCAAAACATACAACCCAGGGTCCAAAATCCCAAATAGAGATCTAATCGGCGTGCTGTTACTCCGACACGACCGTGTGGGTGAAAGTGACATGTGCAAACTGACGGAATCCAATTTGGATTCCCGGAATGGGTGGGCGTTGAAATGACGGATCTAAAAAACCCGAGTCTAAAGGGTCAAAACATACAACCCGGGGGTCCAAAATCCCAATTAGGGCTGATCGGCGTACCGTTCACTTCGACACGATCGGGTGGTTAAATTGACATGTGCGAACTGACGGAATCCGATTTGGATTCCCTGATTGGTTGGGCGTTGAAATGACGGAGCTAAAAAAACCCAAGTCTGAAGGGTCAAAACACACAACCTGGGGGTCCAAAATCCCAAATAGGGATCTGATAGGCGTGTGTTCACTCCGACACGACGGGGTGGGTTAAATTGGCGTGTGCGAACAGACGGAATCCGATTTGGATTTCCGGATTGGGTTGGGTGTTGAAACGACGGATCTAAAAAAACCCGAGTGAAAGGGTCAAAACATACAACCCAGGGGTCCAAAATCCCAACTAGGGATCTGATCGGCGTGTCGTTCGCTCCGACACGACCGGGTGGTAAATTGACGTGTGCGAACTGACGGAATCCGATTTGGATTCCCGGATTGGTTCGGCGTTCAAATGACGGATCTAAAAAAAAACTTGTATAAAGGGTCAAAACACACAACCTGGGGGTCCAAAATCCCAAATAGGGTCTGATCGGCGTGTCGTTCACTCCGACACGACCAGTTGGGTGAAAGCAACGAGTGCGAACTGGCGGAATCCTATTTGGATTCCCGGATTGGTTGGGCGTTGAAATGACGGATCTAAAAAAATCCAACTCTAAAGGGTTAAAACACACAACCCGGGGGTTCAAAATCCCAAATAGTAGAGGGAATAGAATTATCTTCTAGGCTGATTTAAAGAGGCTTTTGATTCGGTCAATAGATCTCTTATCTACCACATGCTGCATAGAATGAACTTCCCTAATGGCTACATTCAGTGGATTAAGAATTGCATTGAGACTCCCAAGTTTTCCATCTTGTTTAATGGTTCCCCGATTGGCTTCTTCAGTATAGTAGCAATGGCATTAGACAAGGGGATCCATTATCCCTTATCTTTTCACTATTGCTATGGAAGGTCTGACTTGTTTATTGGACATGGCAGTTCATAATGGTCAGCTCAAAGTTCCTCAGCTAGAACAACTCACATTTCCCACACTATCTTTGCAGATGATCTCATGATTTTCTTGCAGAATGACTATCCTTCAGTTCAAAAGCTTGCAGAAAATTTAGAGAAGTTTGGTGAGACTTCGGGACTCTACCTTAATCACAACAAAAGTAAAGTTTATGTGCGTGCTGGGATTCAAGGAAAAGAAACATCACAGCTTGTTTGAAGGTGGAAGAGGGTTCTCTTCCTTGTCCTTATCTGGGTCTTCCTCTTGTCTCTTTGGTATTAGGAAAGTTCATTGTCAGCCTATTATTGAAAAAATTCAAATCAGATTGAATGCTTGGAAAACCAGATTTTTATCTAAAGCAGTAGGCTTGAGCTTATTCGTTCTGTGCTCCAATCTTACGCTATCTACTAGTCTAATGCTTTTCTTTTACCTGCTGGTCTGATTCATGAGATAGATAAAATGCTCTGCAATTTTTTCTGGAATGGTCATGGTGATGGAAAGAGTATCCACATGGTTAACTGGTGAAGATTTGTACTCCAAAGGACGAAGGAGGTTTGTCCTTGAGAAAGCTAAAAGATTGGAACAAAGCTTGTATGATAAAGCAAATCTGGGATGTCCTGAAAAATGCTGAAACCCTTTGGATTAAATGGATTCATAGCAATATTGGCAAAACAAACATTTGGTTGGCTAAATCTAGACCTTATCACTCTGCTGCTTGGAAATGTATTCTTAAAGCTAGAGACTGGATCAGCCAGCACATTTCCTATACTATTTCTAATGGCAGGTCCACCAGTATGGGTATGATCCTTGGCTTCAAGGAAATAGTATTCATCAAGTTTATGGTGACAGGATTAGACAAGATCTGGGTGCTCCTAAAGAGATCACTGTTTCGGAGTTCATTCATCAAAGTCATTGGAGTCTCCCCAGGCCACTTCTGCTGATATGATTGCTCTCTGGCCTCTCATTCGGGTTGTTCCTCTTTGTAATATATGGCTGATGAGATAAAGTGGATTCATGATCGTGGGAAATTTAGTGTTACTTCTGCTTGGAATCACATTAGAGATAAGCAGCCTCATTGGTCTCATTACAAGTGGGTCTGGGATAGCCCACCTCTCCCAAGCATTCGCTTTGTACTTGGCAAGCCATTTACAATAAGCTTCCACTATTGATAATCTTCAAAAGAAAGGTTATTCTCTTTCTAATAGATGTTTTTTTTTTTTTTGAGGTTTTGTCTCCAAACCTTTTTCGAAGACTTGGGACCTGAAGTGCATTCTCCACCGCCATGTCCGAAGGAGTTGCATTCTTTGCATATCGTCGGCTTCCATTCATACTCCACATCAAGAACATTGAATGAACCATCTGATTCATTATGGAGATCTCCTCAGAAATGCAGCACCCACATCCACTAACACCCCGACCCTGGAAAATTGCAATCGCTTTCTCGTGGCAGTCAGAGAATCCATGTGCAGCGGACGGCCTAAGAGACGACTAGCTTGCTTAGTCCCTGAGATGTCCACCACAGCAGGGGAAGACCCGGAAAGCGCACCCAAACAGGAATGTTATAGAGAGATTCTTTCTCCATTTGAAGCTCAGGAGTCCATCTTCGAAGAACTAGGGGTGCCCACGAATGCACCAGAGCCATCAAGAACAGCCTTCATTTCTTCCTGATTGAAGACAACCAAGAAGAACCCTCCATTGTGCATAAGAAGCTCCATGTCTCCCTTAGGACGCCATAATTACGAATGTATGAAAGAAGCGCTGTGTTATATGCTTCATAACTATACAATATCCCATGAGAGCGAACCTCCAAGCGTCTTGGAGTTCCTTTGCATCATCACCATCGAACATTGCATATTTCTTCTCCTCAATGCATGCTGGTTCAATAAACTCTAACGTACCTTCCTTGGCTGATGAACCTCTCCACCGCTTCCTCCAAACAATGATGCCCAAGGTCTTCGAGCAAGAGAGACTCTAGATCGAGATCTTCCAGAATGATCCCTACGCTGAGAGGGGCGCCCTCTGGGTACAAGTCTGGGTAGAGTAGGGGGATCACTTTGTGGGAGGATGCTCTCAGAGGAAGCTTCATCCCGTAGTGATCTCAGAGCTGACGGAAGCACTTGGAGGAGAACTCCATGCGCCCCCAAGGGGCTAACCCCACGAGACCCCCCAGCAGAACACCAAAATCCCAGCGCTTCTCTCTCTAGAATCGCCTAGAGAGAGAGACTCTGTTAATATCTTTCCTTAGGTATAGATATGCCGTGATGTAAATTGCCATCTTGCAAATCTGTGGGGGCCACATGATCTGCAGCCATATTTTGTTTTGAAGCGTGTACAGTAGAAGAGATTTATTTCCACTTTCTTTAGGTTGCCTTTGCCTTTCTATTTCACCGCCAATAGCAGAAGAATCTGCCATCATCTGCATGCAATGAACATGGGGAACGCCACCATCTGTTGCCCAGTTGACGAGCCCAGAGGGGGTTGAATGGGTCTTTAAAATTAATCTAGAAGATACCGGTAAGTAAAAACATTCACACAAACGTTCTTCGATGGAGGTTAGTAACTGTTAGTTCAAATAACAATCACACAAGGAAAGCAAACACACGACACAAAGAATTATCCTGTTTAGACATCCTTTCCTTAGGAGTCCTACGTCCAGTCCCTGAGCAACAACTCAGGATTTCACTAGATAGGATACAGTTCCCCTAAGGACGCTACAACACCCAGCTCAGCTGGTCTTCCTTCACACCCGAAGGAAATACCACCCTGGATACCCCACCAGGTCTTCCTTCACAACCGAAGGGAATAGCACCCTGGATACCACTAGGTCTTCCTTCACAACCGAAGGAAACAACACAAGAGAAGGAAATGTTTTCAAGCCCCTAGACCAAGCTTTTGACAAGACAAGATCTGAAGCAAAAAGCACTAAGAGCAAAGAATCTAAGCTTAGCACACTCTCAGAACTACACAAGCTCTCTCAAGATTTTCACTACAGAGTGGAGAGCAAAGAGCGAAAACAAGTGGGATGAAGTTCTTGGCTCTAGAAATCTTTCAGAAGATTTGAAAGCTTGATCAAGTTGATCTGTCGTTGTGTCAATTGGTGTTTTTTTATCTTCTAAACTTCTGACTTGTATTTATATCTCCAGTTTGAAATTCGCCCGTTGAAGTAACCGTTGTCTCTTAGATTGTAGTCGTTAGACTGCTTGACACTTGGAAGCTTCAATAATCTTTTATCCATTTGAGCACACAAAGAGATAATATCTTCTGCCGTCTGTATGGTCCAACATTGTATGACAAAACGTCTTTAGGACCCTGCATAATTAAATGCTAGAATAGTAGACAGCTAGGCTGTCTTTAGTTGTCAGTAAACATTGATAATATTCACCAAATAGCAATGCCAAATAGTTTCTTCTAAAAGATTTGACAGGATATGCACGATAATGGATAATATCATCTGTATGCATGCAGAGGTACGTTCAGATCTCATAAATGCAGGAGTGTCAGAGAGATATATACGTGGACTTAGACTATATGACTTATGAAATAAGATAAATGTCAAGTCGATGTAAGATATGAAATCGATGGCTATATGACTTATGAAATCGTTATGATTAAGTCATTCTAACCAAGTCGTTATGAGCCACAGCAAATCGTTGCATTCACAGAAGAAATCGTTATAAGCACTTAACAAATCGTTACCGAATGCAAGTCATTGTGTTCTGTAAAGAATCATTATGGAAAGCAAGTCGTTGTGTTCACTGAAGAAATCATTGTGAAACACTTAACAAATCGTTATGGAAAGCAAGTCGTTGTGTTCACTGAAGAAATCATTGTGAAACACTTAACAAATCGTTATGGAAAGCAAGTCGTTGTGTTCACTGAAGAAATCATTGTGAAACACTTAACAATCGTTATGGAAAGCAAGTCGTTGTGTTCACTGAAGAAATCGTTGTGAAACACTTAACAAATCATTATGGAAAGCAAGTCGTTATGAGCGCTAGAGAAATCGTTGCACGAAGAAAATCGTTATGAGTGCTAAAGAAATCGTTATGATTACTTAAGAAATCGTTGCGGTGAGAAAGTCGTTGCGAGTTCCAAAGAAATCGTTACGGCGAGCAAGTCGTTGCAAGTTCTAAAGAAATCATTACGGCGATCAAGTCGTTGCGAGTTCTAAAGAAATCGTTACGAAGACTTATAGAATCGTTACGGCGAGCAAGTCGTTGCGAGTTCTAAAGAAATCGTTACGATGACTTATAGAATCGTTACGGCGAGCAAGTCGTTGCGAGTTCTAAAGAAATCGTTACGAT
Source organism: Colocasia esculenta (assembly GCA_014218235.1). NCBI lineage: Eukaryota > Viridiplantae > Streptophyta > Magnoliopsida > Alismatales > Araceae > Colocasia > Colocasia esculenta. The sequence continues at coordinate 70,163,736 of CM024756.1, forward strand.
GACTTATAGAATCGTTACATAATCAACTTGTTTGAAACAACATGACTTTCCAGTCTTACAAGGAAATCGTTAAAAACACTTATGAAATCGTTATGACTTTTAACAGAAGTCGATGTGGACTTAGAGATATCATTTGAAAAGATTGAAGCTTCAGTAAGACAATACTTACCAACATTGACTTGATTGACCTTGGTAATTTTCCTGTACTTAAGACTTATGAAATATGTTAGAGATTATTGATGAAGTTTTGTTAATCACAAATACGTATGTAATTAATTAAAATTACATGGGGACAGACTGATCATCACCATTTTCTCATGACGTGAAGCCTCTCGTTTTCTTGCAAAGAAGATCCTTCTCTAGTGTGAGGACGTTGTTGTTGCTTTTGGCGCCACTCTTTCTAGGATCCTTGAAGCCTGCTCTGCACTGGCCTCCATGGCCGAAGGAGTTGCACTCCTTGCAAAGAATCGGCTTCCACTCATACTCGACAGTCAAGACTTCTCATGAACCATCTTCATTCATTATGGAGACTTTAGAAGGGAAAGCGGCCTCCGCATCAATGAGCACACGGCCTCCGCTTCCCGGGACTTCCTCTTGGCTGTCAGGGGAATCCATGTGTAATGGACGTCCCAGAAGGCTGGCAAGCTTACTCAATCCGCGGGCTGTCCACCACCGGAAAGGAAGTCCCGGGAAGCGCACCCAGACGGGTAAATTGCAAAGTGATTCCTTTTCCATCTGAAGATCGGGTGTCCATCTTCTAGGACTAGAGGATGTCCTCTAATGCACCAGAAACCGTCCAGAACAAGCTTCAATCTTCTTCCTGGTTGAACACAACCAGGAAGAATCCTCCCCACGCATAAGAAGCTCAACATCTCCTTTGGGGCGCCAGAAGTTACGTATATAAAAGAGGAGAGAGCAGAATAGATTGGTTTCATACCTATACAGTAGCCCATGATAGCAAATCTCCATGACTTCTGAAGCTCCTTAGCGTCATCTTCTTCGAACACTGCATACTTCTTCTCATCTATGCATGCTGGTTCGATAAACTCCAGAGAGCCTTCTTGCGCTGAAGATCCATCACGTCCATGCGCTCCAAACAATGATGCCCATGGTCGACGAACCAAGGAGACCCTAGAGCGAGATCTTCCCGAACTCTAACCAACACGAACTTGCATGTGACCCCTAGAGGAATCTGAGCAGTAGGGGATCACCTTGTGGGACAGCGTTCTCAAGAGAACATCTACCCGCGGCGATCACGGAGCCATTGGAGGCACTCGGGGATGACCTCCATGCGCCCCAGGGCTAACCCCACGAAACCCCTCCAGCAGGCCACCAAAATCACAGAGCTTCTCTCCCTAGAAAAAGCTAGAGAGAGAAGCCACCCTGACTGCCTACTAAAAACCCGAGTCTAAAGGGTCAAAACATACAACCCGGGGGTCCAAAATCCCAAATAGGGATATGATCGGCGTACCGTTCGCTTCGACACGACCGGGTGGGTTAAATGGACGTGTGCAAACGGACGGAATCCGATTTGGATTCCCGGATTGGGTTGGGCGTTGAAATGACAGATCTAAAAAAAATCCAAGTCTAAAAGGTCAAAACACACAACTCGGGGTTTCAAAATCCCAAATAGGGATCTGATCGGCGTGCCATTGGCTCCGACACGACCGGGTGGGTTAAATTGACGCGTGTGCGAACCGACGGAATCAGATTTGGATTCTCGGATTGGGTTGGGCGTTGAAATGATGGATCTAAAAAAAACCCAAGTCTAAAGGGTCAAAAACACAACCCGGGGTCCAAATTCCCAAATAGGGATCTGATCGGTGTGTCGTTCACTCCGACACGACGGGGGGGTTAAATTGACGTGTGCGAACTAATGGAATCCGATTTGGATTCCGGGATTGGCTTGGGCGTTCAAATGACGGATCTAAAAAAACCGAGTCTAAAGGTCAAAACATACAACCCAGGGGTCCAAAATCCCAAATAGGGATCTGATCGGCGTGCCGTTCACTCCGACACGACCGGGTGGGTTAAATTGACGTGTGCGAACTGACGGAATCCGATTTGGATTCTCGGATTGGGTTCGGCATTCAAATGACGATCTAAAAAGAAACTAAGTCTAAAGGGTCAAAACACACAACCTGGGGGTCCAAAATCCTAAATAGGGATCTGATCGGCGTGCCGTTCACTCCGACACGACCAGGTGGGTGAAAGTGGCGTGTGCGAACTGACGGAATCCGATTTGGATTCCCGGATTGGGTTGGGCGTTGAAATGACGGATCTAAAAAAAATCCAACTCTAAAGGGTCAAAACAAACAATCTGGGGGTTCAAAATCCCAAATATGGATCTGATCGATGTGCCATTTGCTCCGACACGACCGGTGGGTGAAAGTGACGTGTGCGAACTGACGGAATCCGATTTGGATCCCCGGATTGGGTTGGGCGTTGAAATGACGGATCTAAAAAAACCCAAGTCTAAAGGGTCAAAACACACACCCGGGGGTCCAAAATCCCAAATAGAGATCTGATCAGCGTGCCATTTGCTCCAACACGAGCGGGTGGGTTAAATTGACGTGTGTGAACTGACAGAATTTGATTTGGATTCCAGGATTGGGTTGGGCGTTGAAATGACAGATCTAAAAAAAACCCAAGTCTAAAGGGTCAAAACACAACCCGGGGGTCCAAATTCCCAATAGGGATCGGATCGGCATGTCATTCACTCCGACATGATGGGGTGGGTTAAATTGACATGTGCGAACTGACAGAATCCGATTTGGATTCCCAGATTGGGTTGGGCATTGATATGACGGATCTAAAAAAACCCGAGTCTAAAGGTCAAAACATACAACCCAGGGGTCCAAAATCCCAAATAGGGATCTGGTCGGTGTGTCGTTCGCTCCGACACGACCGGGAGGGTTAAATTGACGTGTGCGAATTGACGGAATCCGATTTGGATTCCCGGATTGGGTTCGGCGTTCAAATGACGGATCTAAAAAAAAACTTAAGTCTAAAGGGTCAAAACACACAACCTGGGGGTCCAAAATCCCAAATAGGGATCTAATCGGCGTGTCGTTCACTCCGACACGACCAGGTGGGTGAGAGCGACGTGTGCAAACTGACGAATCCGATTTGGATTCCCGGATTGGGTTGGGCGTTGAAATGACGGATCTAAAAAAAATTCAACTCTAAAGGGTCAAAACACACAACCGGGGGTTGAAAATGCTAAATAGGGATCTGATCGATGTGCCATTTGCTCCGACACGACCGAGTGGGTGAAAGTGACGTGTGCGAACTGACGGAATCCGATTTGGATTCCCGGATTGGGTTGTGCATTGAAATGACGGATCTAAAAAAACCCAAGTCTAAAGGGTCAAAACACACAACTCGGGGGTCCAAAATCAAAAATAGGGATTTGAGCAGCGTGCCATTTGCTTCGACACAATCGGGTGGGTTAAATTGACGTGGGCGAACTAACAGAATATGATTTGGATTCCCGGATTGGGTTGGGTGTTGAAATGATGGATCTAAAAAAAACCCAGTCTAAAGGGTCAAAACAAACAATCTGGGGGTTCAAAATCCCAAATAGGGATCTGATCGATGTGCCATTTGCTCCGACACGACCGGGTGGGTGAAAGTGACGTGTGCGAACTGACGGAATCCGATTTGGATCCCCGGATTGGGTTGGGCGTTGAAATGACGGATCTAAAAAAACCCAAGTCTAAAGGGTCAAAACACACAACCCGGGGGTCCAAAATCCCAAATAGAGATCTGATCAGCGTGCCATTGCTCCAACACGAGCGGGTGGGTTAAATTGACGTGTGTGAACTGACAGAATTTGATTTGGATTCCAGGATTGGGTTGGGCGTTGAAATGACAGATCTAAAAAAACCCAAGTCTAAAGGGTCAAAACACACAACCCGGGGGTCCAAATTCCCAAATAGGGATCGGATCGGCATGTCATTCACTCCGACATGATGGGGTGGGTTAAATTGACATGTGCGAACTGACAGAATCCGATTTGGATTCCCAGATTGGGTTGGGCATTGATATGACGGATCTAAAAAAACCCGAGTCTAAAGGGTCAAAACATACAACCCAGGGGTCCAAAATCCCAAATAGGGATCTGGTCGGTGTGTCGTTCGCTCCGACACGACCGGGAGGGTTAAATTGACGTGTGCGAATTGACGGAATCCGATTGGATTCCGGATTGGGTTCGGCGTTCAAATGACGGATCTAAAAAAACCCAAGTCTAAAGGGTCAAAACACACAACCTGGGGGTCCAAAATCCCAAATAGGGATCTAATCGGCGTGTCGTTCACTCCGACACGACCAGGTGGGTGAGAGCGACGTGTGCAAACTGACGGAATCCGATTTGGATTCCGGATTGGGTTGGGCGTTGAAATGACGGATCTAAAAAAATTCAACTCTAAAGGGTCAAAACACACAACCCGGGGGTTGAAAATGCTAAATAGGGATCTGATCGATGTGCCATTTGCTCCGACACGACCGAGGGGTGAAAGTGACGTGTGCGAACTGACGGAATCCGATTTGGATTCCCGGATTGGGTTGGGTGTTGAAATGATGGATCTAAAAAAACCCAAGTCTAAAGGGTCAAAACACACAACTCGGGGGTCCAAAATCAAAAATAGGGATTTGAGCAGCGTGCCATTGCTTCGACACAATCGGGTGGGTTAAATTGACGTGGGCGAACTAACAGAATATGATTTGATTCCCGGATTGGGTTGGGTGTTGAAATGATGGATCTAAAAAAACCCAAGTCTAAAGGGTCAAAACACACAACCCGGGGGTCCAAAATCTCAAGTAGGGATCTGATCGGTGTGTCGTTCACTCTGATACGACTGGGTGGGTTAAATTGACGTATGCGAACTGACTGAATCCGATTTGGATTCCCGGATTGGGTTGGGCGTTGAAATGACGGATCTAAAAAAACCCGAGTCTAAAGGGTCAAAACATACAACCCAGGGGTCCAAAATCCTAAATAGGGATCTGATCGGTGTGTCGTTGGCTTCGACACGACGGGTGGGTTAAATTGACGTGTGCGAACTGACGGAATCCAATTTGGATTCATAGATTGGGTTGGGCGTTGAAATGACAGATCTAATAAAAACCCAAGTCTAAAGGGTCAAAACACACAACCCGGGGGTCGAAAATCCCAAATAGGGATCTGATCGGCGTGCCGTTTGCTCCGACACGACCGAGTGGGTGAAAGTGACGTGTGCGAACTGACGGAATCCGATTTGGATTCCCGGATTGGGTTGGGCGCTGAAATGACGGATCTACAAAAACCGAGTCTTAAGGGTCAAAACATACAACCCGGGGGTCCAAAATCACAAATAGTGATCTGATCGGCGTGCCGTTTAGTCTAACACGACCAGTGGGTAAAGTTGACGTATGCGAACTGACGGAATCCGATTGGATTCCTAGATTGGGTTGGGCGTTGAAATGGCGGATCTAAAAAAACCCAACTCTAAAGGATGAAAACATACAACCCGGGGTCCAAAATCCCAAATAGAGATCTGATCGGCGTGCCGTTCGCTCTGACACGACCGAGTGGGTGAAAGTGACGTGTGCGAACTGACGGAATCCGATTTGGATTCCAGGATTAGGTTGGGCGTTGAAATGACGGATCTAAAAAAACCAGAGTCTAAAGGGTCAAAACATAGAACCCGGGGGGTCCAAAATCCCAAATAGGGATCTGATCGGCGTATCGTTCGCTTCGACACGACTGGGTAGGTTAAATTGACGTGTGCGAACTGACGGAATCCGATTTGGATTCTCGGATTGGGTTGGGCGTTGAAATGACGGATCTAGAAAAAAACCGAGTCTAAAGGGTCAACATACAACCCGGGGGGTCCAAAATCTAAAAAAAGGATCTGATCGGTATGCCGTTCACTCCGACACGATTTGGAGGGTTAAATTGATGTGTGCAAACTGACGGAATCCGATTTGGATTCCCGGATTAGGTTGGGCGTTGAAATTACGGATCTAAAAAAACCAGAGTCTAAAGGGTCAAAACATACAACCCGGAGATCCAAAATCCCAAATAGGGATCTGATCGACGTGTCATTTGCTCCGACACAACCAGGTGGGTTAATTGACGTGTGCGAACTGACAGAATCCGATTTGGATTCCCATATGGGTTGGGCGTTGAAATGACGGATCTAAAAAAACCCAAGTCTGAAGGGTCAAAACACACAACCCGGGGGTCGAAAATCCCAAATAGGGATCTGATCGACGTGTCGTTCACTCCGACACGACGGGGTGGGTTAAATTGACGTGTGCAAACTGACGGAATCCAATTTGGATTCCCAGATTGGGTTGGGTGTTGAAATGACGGATCTAAAAAAACTCGAGTCTAAAGGGTCAAAACATACAACCCAGGAGTCCAAAATCCCAAATAGGGATCTGATCGGCGTGCCGTTCACTCAGACACGACCGGGTCGCTTAAATTGACGTGTGCGAACTGACAGAATCCGGTTGGATTCCCGGATTGGGTTCGGCGTTCAAATGACGGATCTAAAAAAAAAACATAAGTCTAAAGGATCAAAACACACAACCTGGGGGTCCAAAATCCCAAATAGGGTTCTGATCGGCGTGCCGTTCACTCCGACACGACCAGTTGGGTGAAAGCGACGTGTGCGAACTGACGGAATCCGATTTGGATTCCCAGATTGGGTTGGGCGTTGAAAAGACGAATCTAAAAAAAACCCAACTCTAAAGGGTTAAAACACACAACCCTGGGGTTCAAAATCCCAAATAGGGATCTGATCGACGTGCCATTAGCTCCGACACGACCGGGTGGGTGAAAGTGACGTGTGCGAACTGACAGAATCCGGTTTGGATTCCCAGATTGGGTTGGGCGTTGAAATGACGGATCTAAAAAAAACCCAAGTCTAAAGGGTCAAAACACACAACCCGGGGGTCCAAAATCCCAAATAGCGATCTGATCGGCGTGTCGTTCACTCCGACACGACTGGGTGGGTTAATTGACGTGTGCGAACTAACGGAATCCAATTTGGATTCGCGGATTGAGTTGGGCGTTGAAATGACGGATCAAAAAAAACCCGAGTCTAAAGGTCAAAACATACAACCCATGGGTCCAAAATCCTAAATAGGAATCTGATCGGCGTGCCGTTGGCTCCGACACGTCCGGGTGGGTTAAATTGACGTGTGCGAATTGACGGAAGCCGATTTGGATTCCGGGATTGGGTTGGGCGTTGAAATGACGTATCTAAAAAAAACCCGAGTCTAAGGGTCAAAACAGACAACCCAGGGGTCCAAAATCCTAATAGGGATCTGATTGGCGTGCTGTTGGCTCCAACACGACTGGTGGGTTAAATTGATGTGTGCGAACTGACGGAATCCAATTTGGATTCATAGATTGGGTTGGTCGTTGAAATGACAGATCTAAAAAAAACCCAAGTCTAAAGGGTCAAAACACACAACCCGAGGGTACAAAATCCCAAATAGGGATCTGATCGGCGTGCCGTTTGTTCCGACACGACCGAGTGAGTGAAATTGATGTGTGCGAACTGACAGAATCCGATTTGGATTCCCGGATTGGGTTGGGCGTTGAAATGACGGATCTAAAAAAAACCCAAGTCTAAAGGGTCAAAACACACAACCTGAAGATCCAAAATCCCAATAGGATATGATCGACGTGCCGTTTGCTCCGACACGACCGGGTGGGTTAAATTGACGTGTGCGAACTGACAGAATCCGATTTGGATTCCCAGATTGGGTTGGGCGTTGAAATGACGGATCTAAAAAAAACCCAAGTCTGAAGGGTCAAACCCACAACCCGGGGGTCCAAAATCCCAAATAGGGATCTGATCGACGTGTCGTTCACTCCGACACGACGGGGCGGGTTAAATTGATGTGTGCGAACTGACGGAATCCGATTCGGATTCCGGGATTGGGTTGGGTGTTGAAATGACGGATTTAAAAAAACCAGAGTCTAAAGGGTCAAAACATAAAACCCAGGAGTCCAAAATCCGAAATAGGGATCTGATCATCATGTCGTTCACTCCGACACGACGGGGTGGGTTAAATTGACGTGTGCGAACTGACGGAATCTGATTTGGATTCCTAGATTGGGTTCGGCGTTCACATGACAGATCTAAATAAAAACTTAAGTCTAAAGGATCAAAACACACAACCTGGGGGTCCAAAATCTCAAATGGGGTTCTGATCGGCGTGTCGTTCACTCCGACACGACCAGTTGGGTGAAAGCGTCGTGTGCGAACTGACGGAATCCGATTTGGATTCCCGGATTGGGTTGGGCGTTGAAATGACAGATCTAGAAAAAACCCAACTCTAAAGGGTCAAAACACACAACCCGGGGGTTCAAAATCCCAAATAGGGATCTGATCGACGTGCCATTTGCTCCGACACGACCGGGTGGGTGAAAGTGACGTGTGCGAACTGACAGAATCCGATTTGGATTCCCGGATTGGGTTGGGCGTTGAAATGACGGATCTAAAAAAAACACAAGTCTAAAAGGTCAAAACACACAACCCGGGGGTCCAAATTCCCAAATAGGGATCTGATCGGTGTGTCTTTCACTCCGACACGACTGGGTGGGTTAAATTGACGTGTGCGAACTAACGGAATCCGATTTGGATTCCCGATTGGGTTGGGCGTTGAAATGACGGATCTAAAAAAACCCAAGTCTAAAAGGTCAAAACATACAACCAGGGGTCCAAAATCCTAAATAAAAATCTGATCGGCGTGCCGTTGGCTGTAACACGACCGGGTGGGTTAAATTGACGTGTGCGAACTGACGGAATCCGATTTGGATTCCCAGATTGGGTTGGGCGTTGAAATGATGGAGCAAAAAAAAACCCAAGTCTAAAGGGTCAAAACACCAACCCGGGGGTCCAAAATCCCAAATAGGGATCTGATCGGTGTGCCGTTTGCTCCGACACGACCGAGTGGGTGAAAGTGACGTGTGCGAACTGACGGAATCCGATTTGGATTCCCGGATTGGGTTGGGCGTTGAAATGACAGATCTACAGAAACCCGAGTCTTAAAGGTCAAAACATACAACCCGGGGGTCCAAAATCACAAATAGGGATCTGATCGGCTGTCCGTTTGGTCTAACACGACCATGTGGGTTAAATTGACGTGTGCGAACTGACGGAATCCGATTGGTATTCCTAGATTGGATTGGTTGTTGAAATGACGGATCTAAAAAAACCTGAGTCTAAAGGGTCAAAACATGCAACCCTGGAGTCCAAAATCCTAAATAGGGATCTGATCGGCGTGTCGTTCTCTCTGACACGACTGTGTGGTTAAATTGACGTGTGCGAACTGACGAAATCCGATTTGGATTCCCGGATTGGGTTCGGCGTTCAAATGACGGATCTAAAAAAAACATGTCTAAAGCGTCAAAACACACAACCTGGGGGTCCAAAATCCCAAATAAGGTTCTGAACGGTGTGCCGTAAACTCCGACACGACTAGTTGGGTGAAAGCGACGTGTGCGAACTGACGGAATCCGATTTGGATTCCCGGATTGGGTTGGGTGTTGAAATGACGGATCTAAAAGAATCCAACTCTAAAGGTTCAAAACACACAACCGGGGATTCAAAATCCCAAATAGGGATTTGATCGGCGTGCCATTGGCTCAGACACGACCGGGTGGGTTATATTGACGTGTGCGAACTGACGGAATCCGATTTGTATTCTCGGATTGGGTTGGACGTTGAAATGATGGATCTAAAAAAAAACCCAGTCTAAAGGGTCAAAACACACAACCCGGGTGTCCAAATTCCCAAATAGAGATCTGATCGGCGTACCGTTCGCTCCGACACGACCGGTGGGTTAAATTGACGTGTGTGAACTGACGGAATCCGATTTGGATTCCCGGATTTTGTTCGGCGTTCATATGACGGATCTAAAAAAAAACTTAAGTCTAAGGGTCAAAACACACAACCTGGGGGTCTAAAATCCAAATAGGGATCTGATCGGCGTGCCGTTCACACCGACATGACCAGGTGGGTGAAAGCGACGTATGTGAACTGATGGAATCCGATTTGGATTCCCGGATTGGGTTGGGCGTTGAAATGATGGATCTAAAAAAAATCCAACTGTAAAGGGTCAAAACACACAACCCAGGGGTTCAAATTCCCAAATAGGGATCTGATCGTTGTGCCATTTGTTCCGACACGAACAGGTGGGTGAAAGTGACGTGTGCGAACTGACGGAATCCGATTGGATTCCCGGATTGGGTTGGGCGTTGAAATGACGGATCTAAAAAAAACCCACATCTAAAGGTCAAAACACACAACCCTGGGCTCCAAAATCTAAAGTAGGGATCTGATCGGCGTGCCATTTACTCCGACACGACCGGGTAGGTTAATTGACGTGTGCGAACTGATAGAATCTGATTTGGATTCCGGATTGGCTTGGGCGTTGAAATGACGGATCTAAAAAAAACCCAAGTCTAAAGGGTCAAAACACACAACCCGGGGGTCCAAAATCCCAAATAGGGATCTGATCGGTGTGTCGTTCACTCCGACAAGACTGGGTGGGTTAAATTGACGTATGCGAACTGACAGAATCTGATATAGATTCCCGGATTGGGTTGGGCGTTGAAACGATGGATCTAAAAAACCCGAGTCTAAAGGGTCAAAACATACAACCCAGGGGTCCAAAATCCTAAATAGGGATCTGATCGGCGTGTCGTTGCCTCCGACACGACCGGGTGGGTTAATTGACGTGTGCGAATTGACGGAATCCGATTTGGATTCCCAGATTGGGTTGGGTGTTGAAATGACGGATCTAAAAAAAAATCTGTATTGGGTCAAAACACTCAACCTGGGGGTCTAAAATCCCAATAGGGATCTGATCGGCGTGTCGTTTACTCCGACACGACCAAGTGGGTGAAAGTGACGTGTGCGAACTGACGGAATCCGATTTGGATTCCCAGATTGGGTTGGGCGTTGAAATGAAGGATCTACAAAAACCCGAGTCTTAAGGGTCAAAACATACAACCAGGTGTCCAAAATCACAAATAGGGATCTGATCGGCGTGCTGTTTGGTCCAACACGACCAGGTGGGTTAAATTGACGTGTGCGAACTGACGGAATCCGATTTGGATTCCTAGATTGGGTTGGGCGTTGAAATGACGGATCTAAAAAAAACCCAACTCTAAAGGGTCAAAACATACAAGTCGGGGTCCAAAATCCCAAATAGAGATCTGATCGGCGTGCCGTTTGCTCCGACACGACCGTGTGGGTGAATGTGACGTGTGCGAAATGACGGAATCCGATTTGGATTCCCAGATTCGGTTGGGCGTTGAAATGACCGATCTAAAAAACCAGAGTCTAAAGGGTCAAAACATACAACCAGGGGGTCCAAAATCCCACATAGGGATCTGATCGGCGTACCGTTTGCTTCGACACGATCGGGTGGGTTAAATTGACGTGTGAACTGACGGAATCCGATTTGGATTCCCGGATTGGGTTGGGCGTTGAAATGACGGATCTAAAAAAAACCGAGTCTAAAGGGTCAAAACATACAACCCGGGGGTCCAAAATCCCAAATAGGGATCTGATCAGCGTGCCGTTCGCTCCGACACGATTGGGTGGTTAAACTGACATGTGCGAACTGACGGAATCCGATTTGGATTCTCGGATTGGGATGGGCGTTGAAATGATGGATCTAAAAAAAACCTAAGTCTAAAGGGTCAAAACACACAACCCGGAGATCCAAAATCCCAAATAGGGATCTGATCGGCGTGTCGTTTGCTCCGACACGACCAGGTGGGTTAAGTTGACGTGTGCGAACTGACGGAATCCGATTTGGATTCCCGAATTGGTTGGGCATTGAAATGACGGATCTAAAAAAAACCCAAGTCTGAAGGGACAAAACACACAACCCGGGGGTCTAAAATCCCAAATAGGGATCAGATCGGCGTGTCGTTCACTCCGACACGACAGGGATAAATTGACGTGTGTGAACTGACGGAATCCGATTTGGATTCCCGGATTGGGTTGGGCGTTGAAATGACGGATCTAAAAAACCTGAGTCTAAAGGGTCAAAATATGCAACCCTGGAGTCCAAAATCCTAAATAGGGATCGGATCGGCGTGTCGTTCGCTCCGACACGACTGGGTGGGTTAAATTGACGTGTGCGAACTGATGGAATCCATTTGGATTCCCAGATTGGGTCGGCGTTCAAATGACGGATCTAAAAAAAACATAAGTCTAAAGCATCAAAACACACAACCTGGGGGTCCAAAATCCCAAATATGGTTCTGATCGGTGTGTCGTTCACTCCGACATGACTAGTTGGGTGAAAACGACGTGTGCGAACTGACGGAATCCGATTTGGATTCCCGAATTGGGTTGGCATTGAAATGATGGATCTAAAAAAAACCCAACTCTAAAGGGTCAAAACACACAACGCGGAGGTTCAAAATCCCGAATAGGGATCTGATCGACGTGCCATTTGCTCCGACACGATTGGATGGGTTAAATTGACATGTGCGAACTGTGGGAATCCGATTTGGATTCTCGAATTGGGTTGGGCGTTGAAATGATGGATCTAAAAAAAACCTAAGTCTAAAGGGTCAAAACACACAACCCGGAGATCCAAAATCCCAAATAGGGATCTGATCGGCGTGCCGTTTGCTCCGACACGACCGGGTGGGTTAAGTTGACGTGTGCGAACTGACGGAATCCGATTTGGATTCCCGGATTGGGTTGGGCATTGAAATGATGGATCTAAAAAAAAACCAAGTCTGAAGGGACAAAACACACAACCCGGGGGTCTAAAATCCCAAATAGGGATCAGATCGGCGTGTCGTTCACTCCGACACGACAGGGATAAATTGACGTGTGTGAACTGACGGAATCCGATTTGGATTCCCGGATTGGGTTGGGCGTTGAAATGACGGATCTAAAAAAACCTGAGTCTAAAGGGTCAAAATATGCAACCCTGGAGTCCAAAATCCTAAATAGGGATCGGATCGGCGTGTCGTTCGCTCCGACACGACTGGGTGGGTTAAATTGACGTGTGCGAACTGATGGAATCCAATTTGGATTCCCAGATTGGGTTCGGCGTTCAAATGACGGATCTAAAAAAAACATAAGTCTAAAGCATCAAAACACACAACCTGGGGGTCCAAAATCCCAAATATGGTTCTGATCGGTGTGTCGTTCACTCCGACATGACTAGTTGGGTGAAAACGACGTGTGCGAACTGACGGAATCCGATTTGGATTCCCGAATTGGGTTGGGCATTGAAATGATGGATCTAAAAAAAACCCAACTCTAAAGGGTCAAAAAACACAACGCGGAGGTTCAAAATCCCGAATAGGGATCTGATCGACGTGCCATTTGCTCCGACACGATTGGATGGGTTAAATTGACATGTGCGAACTGTGGGAATCCGATTTGGATTCTCGAATTGGGTTGGGCGTTGAAATGATGGATCTAAAAAAAACCTAAGTCTAAAGGGTCAAAACACACAACCCGGAGATCCAAAATCCCAAATAGGGATCTGATCGGCGTGCCGTTTGCTCCGACACGACCGGGTGGGTTAAGTTGACGTGTGCGAACTGACGGAATCCGATTTGGATTCCCGGATTGGGTTGGGCATTGAAATGATGGATCTAAAAAAAAACCAAGTCTGAAGGGACAAAACATACAACCAGGGCATCCATAATCACAAATAGGGATCTGATCGGCGTGCCGTTTGGTCCAAGACGACCAGGTGGGTTAAATTGACGTGTGCGAACTGACGGAATCCGATTTGGATTCCGAGATTGGGTTGGGCGTTGAAATGACGGATCTAAAAAAAAACCAACTCTAAGGGTCAAAACATACAACCCGGGGTCCAAAATCCCAAATAGAGATCTAATCGGCGTGCCGTTCGCTCCGACACGACCGTGTGGGTGAATGTGACGTGTGCGAACTGACGGAATCCGATTTGGATTCCCAGATTCGGTTGGGCGTTGAAATGACAGATCTAAAAAAACCAGAGTCTAAAGGGTCAAAACACACAACCCGGGGTCCAAAATCCCACATAGGGATCTGATCAGCGTACCGTATGCTTCGACACGATCGGGTGGGTTAAATTGACGTGTGAACTGACGGAATCCGATTTGGATTCCCGGATTGGGTTGGGCGTTGAAATGACGGATCTAAAAAAATCCGAGTCTAAAGGGTCAAAACATACAACCCGGGGTCCAAAATCCCAAATAGGGATCTGATTAGCGTGCCGTTCTCTCCGACACGATTGGGTGGGTTAAATTGACATGTGCGAACTGACAGAATCCGATTTGGATTCTCGAATTGGGTTGGGCGTTGAAATGATGGATCTAAAAAAAACCTAAGTCTAAAGGTCAAAACACACAACCCGGAGATCCAAAATCCCAAATAGGGATCTGATTGGCGTGCCGTTTGCTCCGACACGACCGGGTGGGTTAAGTTGACGTGTGCGAACTGACGGAATCCGATTTGGATTCCCGAATTGGGTTGGGCATTGAAATGACGGATCTAAAAAAAACCCAAGTCTGAAGGGACAAAACACACAACCCGGGGTCCAAAATCCCAAATAGGGATCAGATCGGCGTGTCGTTCATTCCGGCACGACGGGTGGGTTAAATTGACGTGTGTGAACTGACGGAATCCGATTTGGATTCCCGGATTGGGTTGGGTGTTGAAATGATGGATCTAAAAAAAACCTGAGTCTAAAGGGTCAAAATATGCAACCCTGGAGTCCAAAATCCTAAATAGGGATCGGATCGGCGTGTCGTTCGCTCCGACACAACTGGGTGGGTTAATTGACGTGTGCGAACTGATTGAATCCGATTTGGATTCCCAGATTGGTTCGGCGTTCAAATGACGGATCTAAAAAAAACATAAGTCTAAGCATCAAAACACACAACCTGGGGGTCCAAAATCCCAAATATGGTTCTGATCGGTGTGCCGTTCACTCCGACACGACTAGTTGGGTGAAAGCGACGTGTGCGAACTGACGGAATCCGATTTGGATTCCCGGATTGGGTTGGGCGTTGAAATGATGGATCTAAAAAAAACCCAACTCTAAAGGGTCAAAACACACAACCCGGGGGTTCACAATCCCGAATAGGGATCTGATCGACGTGCCATTTGCTCCGACACGATTGGATGGGTTAAATTGACATGTGCGAACTGTGGGAATCCGATTTGGATTCTCGAATTGGGTTGGGCGTTGAAATGATGGATCTAAAAAAAACCTAAGTCTAAAGGGTCAAAACACACAACCCGGAGATCCAAAATCCCAAATAGGGATCTGATCGGCGTGCCGTTTGCTCCGACACGACCGGGTGGGTTAAGTTGACGTGTGCGAACTGCCGGAATCCGATTTGGATTCCCGGATTGGGTTGGGCATTGAAATGATGGATCTAAAAAAAAACCAAGTCTGAAGGGACAAAACACACAACCCGGGGGTCCAAAATACCAAATAGGGATCAGATCGGCGTGTCGTTCACTCCGACACGACGGGGTGGGTTAAATTGACGTGTGCGAACTGACGGAATCCGATTTGGATTCCCGGATTGGGTTGGGCGTTGAAATGACGGATCTAAAAAAAACCTGAGTCTAAAGGGTGAAAACATGCAACCCTGGAGTCCAAAATCCTAAATAGGGATCTGATCGGCGTGCCGTTCTCTCCGACACGACTGTGTGGGTTAAATTGACGTGTGCGAACTGACGAAATCCGATTTGGATTCTCGGTTTGGGTTCGGCGTTCAAATGACGGATCTAAAAAAAAACATGTCTAATGCGTCAAAACACACAACCTGGGGGTCCAAAATCCAAATAAAGTTCTGAACGGTGTGCCGTAAACTCCGACACGACTAGTTGGGTGAAAGCAACGTGTGCGAACTGACGGAATCCGATTTGGATTCCCGGATTGGGTTGGGCGTTGAAATGATGGATCTAAAAAAAACCCAACTCTAAAGGGTCAAAACACATAACCCGGGGGTTCAAAATCCCAAATAGGGATCTAATCGACGTGCCATTTGCTCCGACACGACCTGGTGGGTGAAAGTGACGTGTGCGAACTAACGGAATCCGATTTGGATTCCCGGATTGGGTTGGGCGTTGAAATGATGGATCTAAAAAAAAACATAAGTCTAAAGAGTCAAAACACACAACCCGGGGGTCCAAAATCCCAATGAGGGATCTGATCGGCGTGCCATTTGCTCCGACACGACCAGGTGGGTTAATTGACGTATGCGAACTAACAGAATCCGATTTGGATTTCTCGGATTGGGTTGGGCGTTGAAATGACGGATCTAAAAAAAACCCATCTAAAGGGTCAAAACACACAACCCGGGGGTCCAAAATCCCAAATAGGGATCTGATCGGTGTGTCGTTCACTCCGACACGACTGGGTGGGTTAAATTGACGTGTGCGAACTGATGGAATCCGATTTGGATTCCTGGATTGGGTTGGTCGTTGAAATGATGGATCTAAAAAAACCCGAGTCTAAAGGGTCAAAACATACAACCCAGGGGTCCAAAATCCTAAATAGGGATCTAATCGGCGTGTCGTTGGCTCCGACACGACCGGGTGGGTTAAATTGACGTGTGCGAACTGACGGAATCCGTTTGGATTCCCAGATTGGGTTGGGCGTTGAAATGACGGATCTAAAAGAAACCCAAGTCTAAAGGGGTGAAAACACACAACCCGGGTGTCCAAAATCCCAAATAGGGATCTGATCGGTGCGCCGTTTGCTCCGACACGACCGAGTGGGTGAAAGTGACGTGTGCGAATTGATGGAATCCGATTTGGATTTCGGATTGGGTTGGGCGTTGAAATGACGGATCTATAAAAGCCTGAGTCTAAGGGTCAAAACATACAACCCAGGGGTCCAAAATCACAAATAGGGATCTGATCGGCATGCCGTTTGGTCCAACACGACCAGGTGGGTTAAATTGACGTGTGCGAACTAACGGAATCCGATTTGGATTCCAAGATTCGGTTGTGCGTTGAAATGACGGATCTAAAAAAAACCCAACTCTAGAGGGTCAAAACATACAAACCGGGGTCCAAAATCCCAAATAGAGATCTGATCGGCATGCCATTCGCTCCGACACGATCGGGTGGGTGAAAGTGATGTGTGCGAACTGGCGGAATCCGATTTGGATTCCCGGATTGGGTTGGGCGTTGAAATGACAGATCTAAAAAAACCGAGTCTAAAGGGTCAAAACATACAACTCGGGGGTCCAAAATCCCAAATAGGGATCTGATCGGCGTATCGTTTGCTTCGACACGACCAGGTGGGTTAAATTGACGTATGCGAACTGACGGAATCCGATTTGGATTCCCGGATTGGTTGGGCGTTGAAATGACGGATCTAAAAAAACCGAGTCTAAAGGGTCAAAACATACAACCCGGGGGTCCAAAATCCCAAATAGGGATCTGATCGGCGTGCCGTTTGCTCCGACACGATTGCGTGGGTTAAATGGACGTGTGCGAACTGACAGAATCCGATTTGGATTCCCGGATTGGGTGGGGCGTTGAAATGACGGATCCAAAAAAAACCAAGTCTAAAGGGTCAAAACACACAACCCGGCGATCCAAAATCCCAAATAGGGATCTGATCGGCGTGCCGTTTGCTCCGACACGACCGGGGGGTTAAATTGACGTGTGCGAACTGACGGAATCCGATTTGGATTCCCGGATTGGGTTGGGCGTTGAAATGACGGATCTAAAAAAAGCATAAGTCTAAAGCGTCAAAACACACAACCTGGGGGTCCAAAATCCAAATAGGGATCTGATCGGCGTGTCGTTCACCGAAGGCTCATAGGTCTAGATTCTCTATTCATCCGGGTAACACTAAAATGTACCAGGATTTAAAGAGATCATTTTGGTGGTCTGGGATGAAGAAGGATGTGGCAGAGTATGTATCTAGGTGTTTAGTATGCCAGCAAGTGAAGGCTGAGCGACAGTGACCATCTGGTCTTATGCAGAGGATGGAGATCCCAGTATGGAAGTGGGAGGTTGTCACTATGGATTTTGTAACGAGTTTGCCCAGATCAAGGAGGGGCAATGACTTGATTTGGGTAGTGGTAGCTAGATTCTCTAAGACTGCGCATTTCTTACCTATCAAGAAGAAGCAGTCGGTTGAGAGCTTAGCTAGATTGTATGTCGGTAGCATAGTTAGATTGCATGGTGTGCCGAAGTCAATCATTTCGGATCGAGATTCGAGATTTACTTCGAGGTTGTGGAAGGGTCTTCAGGATGCATTAGGTTCTGAGTTGAAGCTTAGTTCGGCGTTCCATCCCCAAACAGATGGACAATCCGAGAGGACTATCCAGATGCTTGAGGATATGTTGAGAGCGTGTGTACTAGATTGGAAGGATGATTGGGAGCGTCATCTACCTCTTGTGGAGTTTGCATACAACAACAGTTTTCATGCAAGTATTGGTATGGCTCCATTTGAGGCGTTGTATGGTAGGCCTTATAGATCTCCTTTAAGTTGGGAGGAGACTGGCGATAGGTAGTTGATCAGACCAGAGTTAGTTCAGGAGACTTCAGATAAGATCCAGCTTATTAGGAAGAGGCTCGTTGTGGCATAGGATAGGCAGAAGAGTTATGCCAACAATAGGAGAAAGGATTTAGAGTTCGAGGTGGGTGAGCATGTCTTTCTAAAGATTTCGCCTACTCGAGGTGTAGTTAGATTTGGCAGGCATAGTAAGCTAAGTCCTAGATTCATTGGCCTATATGAGATTCTCAGATGATTGGGCAACGTGGCATATGAGCTAGCTTTACCCCCGACATTAGTTAGTGTTCATCCTGTATTCCACGTATCCATGCTCCGGAAGTATGTCCGAGATCCATCTCATGTTATTAGTCATATCCAGCCAGATCTATCTTATGTTGAGCAACCCGTAGCTATTCTTGACCGGAAGGTACAACATCTCCAAAAAAAGAGCATTGTGTCAGTGAAAGTACTATGGTGCAACTTCTCATGAGAGGAGGCTACTTGGGAGCTTGAGGATTCTATGAAGAAGAAGTATCCCCAATGTTTGAGTAGTGTCGTTCTAACTTCGGGACGAAGTTTCTTTAAGGGAGAGAGGGTGTAAGGCCCTCGAATTTTGGCCTATTTTGGTTAGATTTTTGTCATGTGATGTATATATACCTTATGTATGTAATTGAGTACATGTGTATATATGTGTAAGTATTTATAATTGTACATGTATATTATATATATATATATAATATCACATACATGATGTGTTTGTATTTAATAATTAAGTTATATGTATGGTACATTGCATGTATATACCTAGTGTAAGTAGAATTACTACAATTCTATGTTCTGGCCGAAAACCCTTTTGGCGTCAACATGAGTTGACGTTAAGCGGAGGTTAGCGACGACATCTATGGATGCTAACCCCAGATAGGGGCAGTGATGTTGACGTCTAGATTCAGATTTGTTGCGGTTCCAGATCTGGAAACACTCGCGTTTTCTTCGCCCCAATTTTAGAAACGTTCTATAATGGTCAGAAACCCTTCTAAACGCATCCCTGGAACCCCAACCCTATAAAACACCTCATTTAGGGTGCAGTTAGACCCTTTTGACTCTTGGGTCAAAAACCCTAGTTTTCCATTGCGAAACCTAAACTTGGAGGCCTTGGATCTTGCAACTTGGTGCGTCTTCCGGCGAACTACAACGATTGGAGGACTCTCTGAACATCAAGGAAAACTTCCCTGACTCCAGTGTGCAGCAAGGATGATCATAGAAACTGGATCTGGGAGGATTTGGAGGCTTCTTGGCACTGGTCGAGGGGAACTTCTTCGACCAATAATTCCGTTTGTAGATTTTTACAAAGGCAAGTAGCCCTTGACCATTGTCCATACATGCGCCTAGTAGGTCCTAGGTATTTTTCCGGATTATATTCGTGTCCTGGAACCCCCTTTTCACCAGTTTTTCTGCGTTCAGTCTGTATTTGCACAGACAGGAACTAGACGACAACCTTTGCTGCCGTTTAGATCCTAGGTCAATGGCCACCGATGGTGCCATTAACCTGATTGGCGGCCACCTATATGTCCTTGAGTTCATCAGGCAGTGACAGTGTGCATGCCTGATCTTTGTAGCCTATTTTCTGGATTTCCAAACATGAGGATATACTGTAAAAATGCTATATTGTCAAGTATCTCTAGAGGATCATGCCATGTCATTATGCTAAAATTTTCATTCATTGCATTAATATTAAAATTTCTGAAATGAATTATTGAGCATGTTTTAGTCTTATTAATTACTGTTTGTATAGATCCGTGTTTAATTAAGATGTCCGAATATTTTGTGAGTTGTATACATGTATCTGGTCACATCATGAAATTTGGACAAATTTCTATTTGCTGTGTGAATATTCAGAACTGCTGAAAAATGGATCAATGAGCATGAATAGTCTGTTTTAATTACATTTAAAAATGTGTAGCTGTTTATAATTGTGTTAGAAATTGTATGAGAATTGTGGGATTGTGGAACACAGGTTTTGAAACTACCAAATGTGACTGGATTGTTGAAATTCCTGTTTAATTAGGTTTATTTGTAAATTTGCAGAATACTTGTTCTAATTTTCATAAAATTTGTATGTATCCAAAAAATATGAAAAATTGTATGCATGATGATTAACCTATAGCAGTCTGTAGTAAAATTCATGTTGATTGGATAACAGAAAGTGCTGGTTCGGATTTAACATAAAAAAAAAGGACAATGTGGAGCATGCTTAGTATAATTGTTCATAATTTAGTGAATTGTAGCATGATTAGGGTAATTTATGACCTATTTTACATTGGAAACAGTAGCATGTTATTAGATAAACTGAACTATGAAATCATATATAAGTGAATGCAATAGTGTAAACAAGTGTATGTGAACAATGTTAATAATACGAAAAGTGTATAAACTGTGCCATGTGTGACACTGCTACCTTAGAGGGCTGTGGAACCGTACCGTAGGAAAGTCCCTACGGGAAGGTTCATAGTGTGTAAAATCCTACGGGTAATTAGGATGAAATCCTGGAGGTGGACAAGTACCACTGAGTAGGGTAGAGAGTGCTTCTGCCTATTCTGCGCAGTTAACCAAGATCTATCACTATTTTGCCTAGGTGATAGGTATGTGAATGTGTTGTGTGAGTCCTTCTAGAGGTGGTTTGGACTATGTGTCACGACATTTAATGTGAATAATGTGATTGTGTATAAGTGAAATGTGAAATTGTGTAATGTGCAAATGAATATGTGAATGTGTGAAAACAATGTGATAGCATGTGAATTAGTGAAACTTTAAATGAGTATGTTAAATCCATGTCAAAACAACAAGCTAAAATGTTTATAATTGTGTTAAGTGTATGAGAATGTAAATAGAATCCATGCTAGGAGCAATGCTTACATCATGTGTTATTTTATACTTAAGTTGCATATATATATTATAGCATGAATTGAATGAGTTTTAAGTTGATTAAGCATGTTAAAGAAATGTGTGGATAGCATGTGATAGGTCTTATACCTAATGTGAAAAGAAACATAAAGCATGTATCATGTCCTTTAATGTTATAGGAATTTCATGCATAGAATTTAAAAGGTTCAAACCATGTTACATGTGTTGATTGTTTTATTAGGAAGTAAAATGTGCATATGATGTGTGTATGTATAATGTGCATGGATTGCTTGCTGAGTCTATTAGACTCACTCTTGCTTCAGCGTACAAGTGTGGCAAGTGATTCCTCTTCTTTAGAGGAGACTGTTAGGAGCTACTCCAAGCGAGAGGAGTAGCATCTTTGGTGAAGAATACTTTGTTGTACTTTCATTTCATTAGTATGTAATCAATGGTATTATGTAATTCAGATGTGGACAATGTAATTTGACTTAGAAATTCAATTATGTGGACTTTAGTTCTTCTTGTACTATATGGACTGTGGATAAAATGTGGATGATGGAAAATATTGTTGTTTTATTTCCACTGTTCTATGTCTATATTGTGTACATCTCAACTTAATGTATATGTTGGGTCAATGTCCCACTGTAGCGACGCTCTCTATACCGACGGGGTTGGTATAACCATATCGATATAAGGAGGGTTGTTACTGACAATGATAAAGTGGGTAAGAAAGTGATCAAAAAATTTATAGAGGTATGATAGGGTCATTGCTTTACTTGACAGCTAGTAGACCAGATATTTTGTTTAGTGTATGTATGTGTGCATGATATCAGTCTGATCCTAAGGAATCTCATTTAATATCTGTTAAAAGGATTTTTAGATATTTAACTAAAACTCATGACCTAGGACTATGGTATCCTAAATCTTGTGAAATAGTTTAGTTGGATATTCGGATGCTGACTATGCTGGATGCAAAGTAGATAGAAAAATAACCAGTGGTGGTTGTCAATTTCTTGCAGGATGCTTGATTTCGTGATCTTCAAAGAAGCAAAATTCAGTAGCCCTATCAATAGATGGAGCTCAATATGTAGCTGCTGGAGCTGTTGCACTCAACTCTTATAGATTAAACAAGAACTTGAGGACTATGGGTTGCACATCAAGACCATCCCACTGTGTGTGATAACACAAGTGCAATAAATCTAACGAAAAATCCAGTGCCGCATTCCAGGACGAAACATATAGAGGTCCGATATCATTTTATTAGAGATCATGTATCTAATGGTAATATTAATATTTCATTTATAGATACTCAAAATCAGTTAGCAGATATCTTTACAAAAGCCTTACCTGAAGAGAGATTTACGTCTCTTAGAAGAGAACTAGGCATGTGCAATTTGTAACAGATATGTCTGTACGTAACTGATATAATATAATAATTTTCAGAATAAGAAATTATCTTACCCCACTAGATTTAAGTAAATACCCTATTTCTGCGATATCCTCTCTTATCTTGTCATTATCTGTATTTATTGCTCTACTTTTTCAAAAAGAGCTTTTATAACCTTCGGTTACCCCCGTAATCCTTCACCGATTCGCTTTCTCTCTCTTACTCTCTCTTATCTCTTTCGACTCGAAAGCCTGAAAAACCCTCATCGACTCCGGCAAACCTCTTTGTGCTTTCAAAGAAACCATTCCTTCCTGCTTAATTTCTTGGGGGGTTCTATTCCTCCTTCTCCCATGATCTTCCAAAACCTTCCCTTGCTCGATTCCATGACCGCCTCTGGGAGCTCTGGCAACGTAGGTGGTTACAGTGTTGCCTTTCTTACGGCCGATCAATAGGAGAGGTACTCTGAAGTGAAGATCAAGCTCTGTGGAAACAAGGCAGTGGACTTAGCAGATTTGGAGAAGCACGGGATGCACAGTATGGTTGAAGCCCTTCAAAGGTTGAAATGGATAGGGTTTGCACAGTCTTAAAACCAAGCTATCCACATCTGGTGAAGGCTTTCTACACATGTTTGAAGACAGAGGAAGATGGCTCTTTCACCTCCATAGTCAAAGGTACATCTATTCACATCACTCATGATTTGTTGGAGAGGCTATTTGGAGTGTCCACAGTTGGGCACAGTTTGGTTGAATCCGTGGATATTCTTGCCAAGGGATTAGGAATCATCGGAATTGAATACAAACTGAAGGATGGAAAGATATATATCAATCAGTTCAATGCCTTCAATAGGATCCTGCATTTCATAGTTTGTCATATTTTGGTACCCAGGAGTGCAACCCTTTCATCATGTACTAAGGGCGATGCAGACATGATGTTCTGGGCCATTCAGAAGCAAGACATCAATATGGCTCAAGTGATTATAGAAAGAATGAAGTCTGCTGCATAAGCTATTTGGGACAGAAAGAACAAGCTAACTGTGTCCCTTCCCTATGCTTATCTATTGACAAGAATTTTCAGTCACTTGGATATAGACTTGAAAGGAGAATTGATGGAAAAGATGGGTCAGCCAAACAAATCAAGAAATAAGAAGAGTGGATTTTCCCTCATCGGAAATGTTTGGACCAAGACTTCAGTGGCAGTGAGTGAAGCTATCATTGGAGAAATCCCTGAAGACCCTCCAGTTCAAGAAGAAGAAGCAGCAGTCAGAGAAGAGGAGCCTCCTGCTCCTGCAAGAAGGATTGAGGACATTGCACCTGAACACATTGAGCCCATTGGGCAATCAATTGAAAAAATTGTCCCTCCTACAGTCCCTGCACCTGCTATTGTTGAAGAACTAATTGCTGAAGGTGCTGCTCATATTGAGGGGGAACAGGAAGAAACTCACATAGAAGAAACCCCCATTGTACCTGAAGTAGTAACTGCAATGGAGGAGAGCCTTGAAGACATAGTTGCAGAGGTTGTGGCACCAGGCCACACTGAAGATGTTCAGATGGAAGATGCTCCAGCTCAGGGGGAGCCTGAGATTCAAGAGAAATCAGATAATCAGGGGGAGCCCACAGCCAGTGCCCCTACTGATCAGTTTTAGGAAGGTGTTGTGGAGAGCACCTCAGATGATGATGTAGAGCCAGCTGTTGGCTCAAGAGATAGAAGTAAAGGTGTTGCTTCAGATATTCCCTTGCTCACTAGGGAGGCACACCACAGATCTAAGAAGAAGATGATTCATGTGCACATAAAGCCAGTCATTAATAGACTGAATGCACATGGGGAGATTTTGCGCTCCTTGCAATCAGAAGAAACATCTATCTTTCTTAGTCAGAGCACTGAACCCAAGGAGATTGGAGCAGTTAAATCTGAGCTCCAGGAGATGAGAAATGAGTTGGGTAGCCTAAAGAGCATGATTACTGATTTATCAGAATTTGTAAGTGTGCATCTGTTAACTCCTGCCCCTCCTGCTCTCACTCAGTCTATGCCAGAAGTCAGCAAAGGGCCATCAGGATCAGTTGAGCCAACTGCAGGGCCATCAGGGCCAGTTGTTGAAGAATCAGGGCCACTAGGGCCATCTGAGGAAGATAGACAATCAGGGCCAAGTGTAGCTGAAGATATCAGTGCTGGGCCATCCGGGCCATCCAAGCCAGTGGAGTCAGTGGCAGGACCAACCGGGCCTCAAGTGTATGTAGAGGAAGCTGTTATGCCCCCAGGGTCTTCTGAATACCCCAATCTTCAGACCCAAGCCCCTTCCTCTCCACCCACATCCTTCGTTGCCCCTCTTGCACCTGAAACCTTCAAGAAACCACTCCCTAAAAACATATCTTCTCCTACCCCTTTCCCTACTGCCACCTCCTCATCATCTCCTCCCTCCTCTTCCATTCCTCATCCAACTTCCGAGGCACCTCCAGCCTCATCCTCTTCTGCTGGACCTTCCTCAGCAGGTCCCTCATCTACTGGACCATCAGCTCAACCACCTCCTACTTCATCTTTTGGTTCTTTTCATCTACCTACTTCACCCTCCTTCATCACCATCATTCCGGAAGGAGCCAGTGTTATCCATCATACTGTGCAAGACATCAAAGATGAATTTGAAGAAGCCATCCTTCACACAGTTCTTGCAGTTCTTGCCCATATTCACAGGACTGACTCCCAACCTTCCTCCAGTCTTGCTCCTAAGAAAAGAAAGACCTCCTCATCTCTTGTTTACCCTTCAAATCAAACTCTCTTTCCTCCTCTGTGGTATTCTCTTTCTGTTGTCAACAGAAAGAGATCCTTGTATGTTGAATATCTCCAAAAGTGCACCTTTGCAGCCACTTTTGGTCTTCCCTACCTTAACCTCTCTGAACATCTCAATATCATTCTTCCTATTTCTGCTCTTCCCAAAGCTGAACAAGCTAA
This sequence comes from Colocasia esculenta, assembly GCA_014218235.1. Classification (NCBI taxonomy): domain Eukaryota; kingdom Viridiplantae; phylum Streptophyta; class Magnoliopsida; order Alismatales; family Araceae; genus Colocasia; species Colocasia esculenta. The sequence goes on from CM024756.1 coordinate 70,189,474, forward strand.
AATCCTATCCACTGCTGAGTCCAAGACTGAGGATTAGTGGGCCAGGGCCAACAAAGCTCTCTACAGAAAATATGAGGTTGCCAGGTCCAACATCATTCCACCCAAAGATCACCCACTCACCTTATCTGAGTGGTTTGTCTGCCAGCACAGAGATTCTAGGGGTCCCCTCATTCAGAAAGAGATCAAATTCATCAGGCAATTCCAAATGTACCAAGATTACTGCTTTGTCAATCGCCTGCCAGAGGTCCAGCTTGGTCAATTCAAAGGAGCCATAGCTCTACTCCGCACAGAGAATCCTGTCAACACCCCTCTTCAGGTTGATTTTGCAACCTTGAAGATGCCTGAGATTGCCTATATCCCCAAGCTTCATTTTCTCTTTATGGAATCTGAGGTAGGTCCTATCATTTTTGAAAGATTTGCAAGAGTCATGGCCAAGGTGTTTGTTCAGAGGGGAACTCCTCTTGCCTTCCATAGGCTCATCTTCAGAGAATATCAAAGAGGATTCATCAAGTCATCAGTCTTAGCACCTATTCTCTTAGAGTCCGAAAGATTTGACAACTCTGAATGGTGCAAAGCTTATCCTCAGACTGCTCTTCAGCTTGAGTAACTGAATTCCTCTCTGCACAAGTCAAACTAGCTGATTATCACTCCAGAAAAATTTATGGACCTCAACTCCATAAATCTGGTCTTAGATCCCTATTCAACTTGGATTGAGCAGTACAAAATCTTTATAGCCTTGAAGAAAGATTTGCTGGCTCATAAGCTCCACTACCCTCTGTCTATTGACAAGTTTCTTCAGCATGCCAGCTTTGGAGCTGCTGGACCCTACAAGTCATCGCTTAGTAATCAGGAGTATACCTCCTTCATTGAAGAACAGAGGCTCCTCCACATCAAAAGACTTAGTCCAGAGATGGGGCCATCTTATGATATTAGTTGGGGGGACTTTAGAAATCTTTTTGAAGAGCAGGAAGTTCAAGCTTGACAGATCATCACTCATCATGCTTCTAGATTGTCTCCTGCCTTCTACATACCTAACCCCTCTAATGAATGAAATTCCATTCTTGGCTCTATTTATCTGTCTATCTTCTTTTCTCTTCAGTTATCTATTTCTTTTTTCTTAATGATAAAAAGGGGGAGAAATTATTTTGAAATACATACCTTAAAATTTTCAGAAAATGTATTTCAGTTCTTTTTACGCATGCAAATTCCTTATGTTTTGTTATCACCAAAAAGGGGGAGATTGATGATCAGTCCATCTCCATATAAAAAATATTATTTATTTTATGTATTTTTGGTGATTAACAAAACTATGTGAACTCCTATTTAAACATCATATTATGTATTTAATCATCAGGTCATCAAGCACTAATTCAGTTAAAATAAATTAGATGTCTACATACACTATTCTCTGAGGTTCAATGCATATGCTTTGTCTAAGTACACATCGACTTCCTTGAAAGAACAACAATTTGGTCGCTACATCGATTTCATTCCTGCATCGGTTTCACTTAAACAACGACTTCCTGAGTACACATCGATTTCAGTCTAGCATCGACTTCATAAGTAAAACAACGATCCTGATCTTACAACAACTTCATAGAAACAACGATTTGCTCGCTACAACGATTTCGTTTCACTTAAACAACGACTTGGTCGCCACAACAATTTCGTTTTACTTAAATAACGATTTGATCGCTAAAACGATTTCGTTTCACTTAAACAACGGCTTGGTCGCCACAACGATTTCATTTTACTTAAACAATGATTTGATCACGACAACGATTTCATAAGTCACTTAAACAACGACTTCATAGAAACAACGATTTGGTCGCTACATCGATTCTGTTTAACTTAAACAACAATTTGGTCGGTATAACGATTCGGTTATTGCAACAACGACTTGGTCAATACAACGACTTTGTTTTACTTAAACAACAACTTGGTCACTACAACGATTCTGTTTTACTTAAACAATGACTGGTTGCTACAATGATTTCACTAAAACATCGACTCTACATGAAACAATGATTTAATCTCTATAACGACTTCTTGTGCAACAACGATTTCATCTGCACATCGATTCTGTTTAAATAACGACTTGTATAGAACATCGATTTCATTACATTAATACATAGATTATGTTCACATCAACTTGGTTTCAACATGGATTACATTCTTACATAAATACATTATCGATTTGATATCAACATCAACTCTCTATTTGCAAATAAAATTTAGACAACCATTAAAGAGTCTTGTTTAATCTTCGTATTAAAGTTTCATTCCACATGATATTCAAATATATAATTTCAAATCTCTGTGGATTCCAAAAACCTTCCCGCGCATCACACTGTATCCTATGGTCTTGAACATTTATTGTGATGGTACAATATTTCCGCACGATATATCCTTGCTTACCTCACTTGTGTCACATAAAGTCTTGCCTTATATGATGACATAATAACATTTCTCTTTTGGTGTATCTTCATACAACACGACTACTAATGTTGACTGATAGTTTAGACAAAGAGAAGTTGTCTATGTGTCAGCATTTATTGCGTGCAGGATTTTGATAGAAACGCACGTCAAAGATGGACCTGTCAACCTGACAAGAGGATGGAAGATTCAGACAATCTTCCTTTAAGGGTGTATGTGTCAATCCAAGCATTAATGGCTGCAGGCTCACTTGCTCTTTGCTTCGAACCAGACATTCCAACGTGCATGAAGTTGTGAGACAACGGATACTACAATAGTTAGATTATTTCAAAGAAGATAAATAGAAAACTGGTGACTTCATGAGATATAGTTCGAATGCTTATTCCTCAAGAACATCCTTGTCAAGCTTGAAGATCTCATTCACCTAGAAGAGCTAGCTCATCCATTCCAACTTTCCATAGCTCTAGCTCTCATAGATATTGTATTGTTTTAGAGAGCTTGCGTAGATCTGAGAGAGAGTTCATTTGAGATAATATTATGTCTCTCAGACTTCACCTCAGATCAAGCAGTGATTATAAGCTTGGTCTTGGGGCCTTTCTCTTTCAACTCATTTTTCTGTGAGCATTCCTCTTCGGATGTGAAGAGAAGACTTGTTGCATCAGGTGGTGTGATCCCTCTTCTGGTAGAGAAGAGAAGGCCAGCTGTTGCTGGATATGTAAGTGTCCTTAAGGGGGAATGTACCCTTGTTTAGTGAAATCCCAAGTGATTGCTTGGGAACTGGAGGTAGGACTCCTTGGGATAGGAGATCCGAACCAAGATAAAATTTCCTGTTGTCTGTGTGATTGTTCTCTTTATCTTGATTTACACTAACTCTAACTATCGATCTTAGTGTTTTCTGTGAAGACTTATATTTACAGGAATTATTCTAAAAAGAATTTTTAGCAATCCATTAACCCTCTGCCCCCTCTGGGCTTGCAATATGGGCAACAAGACTACTAGTTCATGTGGCCAGTATCTTACTTAGACAACACAACACAAGAACCACCTCTCAGTCTCGTAGTCAAGTATGATAGGTCCAACTGTAGCTCCACAACCGCACTGCAAAAGCCAAAGAACTGTGGAGACCAACCAAAACTACTCTATAGATCACCACCAAGTTGCAGACCCAAGCCTAGCATATTTAGAGACTCTGGCCTGAGCTCCCTAAAGTGAGGCACTAGAAACACAGGACTAGCTGGGGACCAGTACGTCTACTGGTGTCCGTCCCCAACCATGAGCACACTACAAGTGACCGAACACAACCACAACACAAGAGTCGCTATCCCATTCTCGTCTTTCCCTAATCCGGACGGCTACTCGACAAACGAGTGAGGGTGTCCAAGAAGACGACATAGACCTCAACAGTACACATAGTATCGGGACAACCACCAACAACAACGTGCTTGGCTCACAGAGAACTTGGGGTACCTGACTAGAGAGGTATTCCAGAATAGGCACCGGACCACCAAACTCAGCAATCCACACAAACCACACTGCACCAGAACTCATGTACCTTTAACTTTATAACCACAAACCACGAGATACCACAATTGCTTAGTACGGGTTATCATACGGTCTTTAACACAATCATATACTAATAAAGCGGTTAAACCCATAAACTACATAATATTCACATGCTTAATATAATTAACATGATTAACAAAACTCAATAACTAAACATACTCTAACTTATTAACTCTAATACATACTTTACTAACATTAGGCCCACTAACATAGCACAAAACATTGCCCTATAACCAAGGCTAGGCCCACACAGAACCTTCATAGCCCAACACAACCATACCTACTTCGGAAGGTAAAACATGAGGGACACAGGCGTCGCCTCAAGAATCGCGACGGCCCGACTCGTCGACTTCATGCCAATCAATATACAAACCATCAATAGAAAAGCAAATCGCGACGGTTCGATATCTCGCCACTAAGTCAATCGATTATTGAACCGCATGAACGCGACGGGACAACCTGACGCCTTCCAACCAGTTGATACCCAACGCATCAATCGAAACTAATAAACGTGACGGAACACCTCATCGCCACAACATCAATTGATTATCGAACCTTATAAACGTGACGAACCAAGGCATCGCCTTCATGTCAGTCGATTATAGCACAACAATCGGAAGTCATAAACGCGACAAACCAAAGCGTCACATTCACAACAAAATGCGACGGGTTAAACGGTCACCTTTTTAGACAAAATCGCCAGACCCCTTCTTCTTCCAGAAAACCATTCACAACGCCAATTAAACTAAAGTTTGAACTTCTAAAATGAAAGTTAAACCACAGCACAACAGCATAGCATGATTTTCTAGCCCCAAACCATTCAGTCAAAGTAAAACAAAAGAGAAGTCTCCCTACTAAAAGAACGCCACACCGTCGGCATGTCCACGCTCTAGATGCCCTCCTCGTGTGGAAACCGTGCCGAGCGAACCTCTAGCAAGCTAAAAACCCCAAGAATTGCCACACAATGGCTCCTCCTCGTATGGGCAGGGCTTCCTTTGCTCTGTCTGGCCCAAAACAGTCTTATGAAACCAGAGTCAAAATCGCGACGTTGCTAGATGTCGCCTTTAAAACATATTAAACGTGATAGACTAGAACGTTGCCAATCAAAACTCAAAGTGCCACGCGATAGAAAGGTGGTTCGAAGAATGCGATGTGGAAGCCATCGCATTTCAAAACATGACGATCTACTCTGTCATTTTCTTTAACAGAAAACCTGTGGGTTATATGGGTCCAGATTTCCGGCTCACAACACCCACACCATACCTAGGAACCATAACTAAGGCTCAATGACCCCACATTGGCCAAGAGCACCACACCACAACTATTAAACTCGGATCTGGACAGCCACGAAGTTACATTACTATCACCTAAAACGGAATGTCGTCCTCGACATTCGAAGGGAAACCACGGCAAGCCGAACTATCACCTAAACAGAAATAAAGTTATTCACAAACAAGAAAGGATGCATTTCTTCTGCACTTGCCTTTCAGATCATTATGCTCTAACTGATCCATTCTGCTCATTTTCTTGCTCATTCTGCTTTCCTTTCTCTTTCGTTCATTCCACAACTTTTCTGCCCTAAGTGATTCAATCTGCTCTTACTTTACCTCTCAACATAAGCAATTCTATCTTGTCGTTGGCGCTTTATCTCCTTGGACTCAACCTGTTTCCACATTTTCCTGGCTATGTCTGCAGTGTTTCTTTCTCTGCCATTTTGCTTACTTACAACCTTTTACCATAAACTATTGTTTGTGATTATTCTGCTATACTAAACCATCTTCTAATCGATTATTTCTCAGTGTTGAGTTATCATTGCTATTCCATCATTTATTTATTCTTACTAACTATAATTCTGCCTTAACTTTACTCATATTCTCAACTGTAAATCTTTCGAAGGAAAACAAAACACCATGTCTAAATTTTTTTTTTTGCATCATCATAGCAATCTACTTATGCTGGTTTAATTCATATCTTCTTAAGAACCACTACCTTCTTAATTAACTTTGTAAAAACCTCAAATTCTTCTTCAGTCAATCAAATCTCTGATGCTACATTCTGGAAACATTCTAGAACCCATGGATCATGAATCTTTCATGCTTCTGCTATGCCACTCTGATTACATCGGATACTTGTCAAATATTCTACAATTCTGCTCTCATTATCACTTTAATTCTTTCCATTTCCATTATCACTCTGACTCTAGCTAGACCCAATTCTGACCTTATTCACTTACCAAAACCATCTTGCTCAATCAATTACCACTGGAAGGAAAATGCCTAAATTTCTGAATTGCTTTCTATAATGCTTTAATTTCGCTCCAATTCGATCTGTGCCATTTGCTTAATTTGAATTCTGCCATACTACTACTATCATACTTTGCTCTTTTCTGTTCACTGAAGATTATAATGTAGCTGACTAGTCAAATCGAATTCATAACTTTTCTAGGTAACTCAATCATACTGTTGTACACTGTACTCTCTCATCATGGAATAAAATTGCTCAACTAACACTGTACATACTCTGCCATTAACTCCGCCTAACTCTTTCAATTATCTACTGACTGAACCAAAATTCTTCTTTATCTAACTAATAAAACCTTTCTGTTTGTATTCCACAATTTACTGACTCCATAAATTACAAATTCTACACATTGCTTACTCTCTTTATTCTATCCTGCCATAATCTAATCTGCTCATTATTCCTTAACTAATTTGCTCTTGCTCTTATATCAAACTCTGGAAATGCTCTTACGAAAGAATACCTCTGCTCAACTAAATTACCTTCCATAGAATTACCTTTCACTGGAACACTGTCAACCCTTTTGATTATCTTAGCAAAACTCTTATTCTTTCACACACTATTTTTTTTGTTCTGCTCAGTTTGACGTTTCTTCTCTGTTTCTCAACTGACTTACCCCTTTTCTGCTCTTACTTACATAGCATTATCTTGCTCTCAACATTCTTGACTTCAATCTTTTCCTAATACATACTTTACCTTTCCTTTACCACCTACTGTGTACAACTATTAAACATTATTGGTCATATCTCTAATACTGTAATTTCTGATAGATCTTTTTGCTGAATCATCACAAACTGCCACTTGCCAATTGAATAGCCTTTCTTCAAAACTCTTAGGAAACTAAACCCAACACTCTTCTTCCTCTATTCTTTCTATAACAGACTGCTCACATCTGCACATACTTTTACTGATCTCTATACCAATCTTCCTGACACTGTTATCCCTTGTAACAACATCATTCCCAAACCTACTGCCACAACCATTACTTTACAGATCGACTGTACATCTTCTGAAAATCAATTCTATTCATACAATCATCTCTATCGTTGAGAACACTAGTCATCCTACTATCTGACTTACTTTTCAACATTTATTAACACAAGTAATAAATACCTCAAAAATCTCTACTATAATTCCTTCAATCTCCATAGCTGAGAACCTATACACAACTGTATCTTTCTGTAACAAACTCGCATATTGATATAACCACATAAAATGTACTAGTACTAACCACACCAATTCCCAGCAAACCACTACCAACTGCCAATCTCAAAAACACATACACACAATTTACATGCTAAAAACTCACGTGAAAACCACACAAAACCGCAGACTTACTACTAGTAGTGGATATTAAAACATCTCTTGGGACATTGTAACCTTAATGTCTTTTCATATTCTAACTTGACTATGCTCTGAAACCAACTGTAGTGATCCTAGATATTTATGCCCAATAAGGCTCCATATCCAAACCCGCCTCCCGTGAACAGACCGAAGTCTCACCAGAGATAGTTCACACATGTGTCCAGTGGGAATATAAAAGACAACCTCAAGAGTATAAGATATACGAAAATACATGTACTCATACTCATTAACAACAAATTATCCTGTCCCAATATATTATTACATGTCTAAGAGATCAGTACAACTACATGGGGCATACCCCGAGGGAGCAGAAGCTCACACAACAACAACTACAACTACAACTCAACTACTGGTGGTACAAGTCCGCCATAATGCCTCTCCAAGACAAATATGCTGCTAACACCTGAAAAGAGTTGTAAGGGAGTGAGCCTCAAAGAGTCACAAGCTCAGCAGGGACCTCCCAAAAAGAAAAAAACAACAACCAAAAACTGAAGAGGGAACCGAGACCTTAATGACAAAGGGTCTCACTGGCAACACTCACCGAAGAATTACTGAAGCAATATGTGCTAACAATAAATGTACAAAAGCTGCAATTAAACATAAACACTCAACAGGACTAGTACAGAAACACTAGTCCACCACAACAACTAAATACGAAATCATGAGCCACATAGGCAGATCCTCAACGAAAGGTAACAGGACTGTCAACAAGGAGCCGGTCCACCGTACACTAAAATAATAGAACACGTCGGAAGACTACCCATAGAAGAGTAAAAACACGACAAGTGGAAGGTCATACGACATGACCTCTATAGAGTACCGCTCCACAACAACACCTGAAATCGACACACGATGTGCCACAACCACCAGCTACCCACGAGGGTACGGGTACTTGAAACCAAAAGGTACGACAACAGAACCATAATTGCACAACCACGACTACTAGAAAACTCGAGTTGGAAGGAACGATGCCGGCACGTGGGTAGAGACTACTAGTTCATAATGCTAGTATCCAACCCGGACAACACAACACAAGAATCACCTCTCAGTCTCGCAATCAAGGATGAAAGGTCCAACTGCATCTCCATAACCATACTGCAAAAGCCAAAGAACTGTGGAGGTCAACCAACACCACTCTACAAACCACCACCACGTTGCAGACCCAACCCTAGCTCCATTAGAGACTCTGGCCTGAGCTCCCTAAAGTGAGGCACTGGGAACACATGACTAGTTGGGGACCAGTACGTCTACTGGTATATGTCCCCCAACCACGAGAGCGCTACAAGCGACCGAACACAACCACAACACACAAGTTGCTGCCCCATTGTTGTCTTCCCCTCAACTGGACGGCTACTAAACAAATGAGTATGGGTGTCATGGAATATGACGTAGACCTCAACAATACACACAATACTGGGACAAACCTCGAACAACAACGTGCTTTGCTAAGAGAGAACTTGGAGTACCTGACTAGAGAGGCATTCCAGAATAGGTGCCTTAACGTTTAATTAGGTTGACGTCCATGGATGTTGATGTCTGCATGGGGTTGGTGGCAGCATTAGTTGATGTCAACCTGGGTTTACCTGGTCTGCAGAATTGCCCGAGAATCTCGCCCACTTGCGCCCCTACCTCGGCCATGCAATGTATGGGGCCGTTCCCAATGGGCAAATGGGCCACCTTGGCACCCCCTTGACCTAGTAAAAGTCCTATGTGGACTCCTCCCATTGGCCTACACTTTCTACATGGATTGCCACTTGTGCAAGTGTGTTTTCTCACACTTGAGCACCCTATGCTCCCTAGCTCCGCCCCCACTGCCTATATATGAAACTCCTTAGCCTTCTTAGAAGGGAGGGAGATACTGGACGAACCTATGCGTTGATGCCTTGAGAGAAGAGAGAGAAAGAGACACTTTGAGCCTTGAGAGCTTCCACCCTTCATTCCTCTCTACCTCTCATCACTTGCAACGTCCAGGAGACTTCACCACGAGCTGGAGGAGTCCACCAAGCAGCCACAAACATCTACGAATGAGGATCATCTCCCACTTCTTCTTCTCTTTCCCTTCTTCATTCTTAGTCTTGCATGTTAGTCACTCCTCACATGCACACACCAAGCATATAGTGCACACTCCCACACACCTAAAAGGGGTTTTCCAAACCAAAAAATGGAGGGAAGAAGGGTGCTCATAGCACTTGGCCACCCTCTTCTCAAGCCCGCAACCAGTACGGGGCTCACCTTTTGAGTTATCTCTCTTTACTTCAGAAGGTTTACTGCACTTCATTAGAGTCTTATAGAGTAATTTCATCGCAGGAGCACCTTCAGAAAAACCGCATAGCTTCTTCTTTTGGCCAACTGAAGGGGAGAAAGTCGGTGTCCCGCCATCAACCACTCATGAGGCAACCACGCTGGCACGATCTGAACACTTCCTTGGGCACAGGTAATGTGACGGACCGGGGTATTTATGCCCATTAAGGCTCCATATCCAGATCCGCCTCCCGCGAACGGACCGAAGTCTCGCAAGGGATATCTCACACACGTGTCCAGTAAGAGTATAAAAGACAAACCACAAGAATATAAAACACAAGAAAGTACATGTGCTCATATCTGTTCACAAATTTGTACAACTGTCCCATTACATTAATACATGTCCAATTAAAAAAAGTACAACTACCTGGGGCATACCCCGAGGGAGCACAAGCTCACACAACACTAACTACTAAACAACTGCTGGTGGTACAAGTCTGACACGACGCCGCTGCAAGCCAAACACACGGCAAGTCCTGAAAAGAACTGTAGGGGAGTGAGCCTCAACAAGTCACTGGCTCAGTAGGGGCTACCCAAAACAACACTGTAACCACAAACACCTCAACCCCACTGGGTCTCACTAGCAACATCAATGGCCAAACCATTTCATGCTCACATCATGACAATAAATAACAATTAAACATACTCATGATAATAAACACAAAGTCCTTAGAAGGAAAGTAGGACTACAGGACTAACATAATATTATTACTCAGCCCAACTACTAAAGTGCCTAAACCACAGTCTCACTGGCACACTGCTACAACAACTGGTTGCCTAAACTATAAGCCACACAGGCAAGTCACTGCCCATGCTACAAGCTTCACAAGCAAATCTCGAACACTTAAGTAACAGGACTGCTAACAAAGAGCTGGTCCTTTATACTCCAAATCACACTACGTCGAGAGCCACACACATATATGGTAGGACTGGCTATAAGCTAGCTAGTCCATAACACACTAAATCCATAATCGGAACCATGCCCAAGAAGGGTAAAACTCAACAAGTGGAAGGTCTCACACGGCCTCCACAGAGCATAGCTCAACTAAACCACAATATGCCTAAGCCACAAGCCTCATCGGCAAAATACCCACAAAGGTAACATAATTAATAATCACAAACTAATCCACAATAAAATATAAATAAAGATCTACTTAAAACAGTTAGGATACAACAAGTGGCAGGTCAAACCACAAGGCCTCCACCACACACGAGAACCTAAGAAGGTTGGTACACAATGTACCACCACAAAACTACAAAATAACCCACGAAGGGAACATGTACCTGCTACTCTGAGGTACCACAACACAAACACCTGAACAAGGGTATAAGTAGGTGATAAACACCACACTGAACCACGATTATATTGTGCCCTCACTTAGACACAACATTACAAGTGAAACCTTAATCGACGAGTCACACAAACCACAACTCAGTCACAGCTGTGCCAACACCAGGGCACACCTCGAACTGGTCAAACCTCGACCACGAGTCACAAACACACAAACCACGACAAGTAGCAAAGCACGAGCCGGGAGGGAATGACGCCACCACACGGGAACGGACTACTGGCTGATCAGGCCAATATCCAACCCGGACAACACAACATAAGAACTACCTCTCAGCCTCGCAGTCACGGACGAAAGGTCCAACTGCCGCTCCACAAGGAAGAAGTCAAACAACTGTGGAGACCAACCAACACCACACCTGCAGACACACAGCTGCAGGCCCATGCCTGGCACCTTTAGAGTCTCTGGCCGGAGCACTCTAAAGTGAGGCACTGGAAAATAGGACTAGCTGGGGACCAGTGTCGACTACTGGTGTCCGTACCCCCAACTACGAGCGCGCTACAAGCGACTAAAGAACAAACTCTGGGAAGTCGCTGCCCCACTGCCGTCCTTCCCTCAGCCGGACGTACAACTCAAACACAGGAGTGAGGGTGTCCAGGAAGACGACACAGACCTCAACGGTACAACACAAGTACCGGGACAAAACCCCGAGCACAACAAACACACGTGCCTGGCTCACAAAGAACCTGGGGTACCCGACTAGAGAGGCATTCCGGAATAGGCGCCAGACCACCACACTCGGCTAGCACAAACCACGATACTTACACATATAGCCTTATAATTTACAATATACAAGTGTTAGGATTAGCTTAACATCAGTCACCGTGTGACCCCAAAGCTATCCCACACCAACACATACCTGAACCACAACTTGCCTATCATTGGTCATCTCATGACCACCGTGGCAACACACACCACTTAATACATAAATCCAATAATATTATTCGATAGACTACAACGGACCAGGGCTAGGTCGGCATGGACCTTCACTGCCCAAACACCACAAGGTCATGGCTAGGCTCACACAGGAACCTCACTGCCCAGTTACTACGACAAATCATAAGAATTACATTACAACAAAGTGTGTAGTACACACACACTCAAACCACGTAAACAACACGTGTATATTACACCCTGGTTGGTGTACCACACGTCTGCCACGTAAACAACATGTCCAACACATGGACAACACACTCCAAGAGTGCCACGGGTGCCAACGCACCATACATACTACGTAAAGCAATTACGTACATCACACATCATTCACGTAAAACATGTCCATTACATGAGCAGTATGCTCCAAGAGCATAACAAGTGCACTGGCTCACACTGGTCATCGCCATGCACACACAAACACACAATACTCATAACCAGAAAAGCTACATAAACCACACTGCATGAGTACATGCACAAGTTGGCGGCAACATCGACTGCCGCTTATAAGAAGTAGACGGCAAGCGAACTAGCCGTTTATATCTCGGCTGATGAGCTTGGTGACAAGCGATCTTGACGCCAAGTTCTCTGGCCTTAAACCCTGCAGAAACCCTAATCCGGCTCCACAAGTTTTCCAACCATTAAAACTACAAGAAGATGTACTGGAACGGTTCTTTAAACATGCATGAACCCAAAACAACCCAACACAGCATGCTACATACATTAAATTACTCAAACCACCCATTATCCCTTCATGGTGCAACTTAACCCGAAAATGCATTATCATGCTGATTCAAGTAGTTAAGTCATGTTTTAATGTTTCTAACAAGCTAACAGGGCTCGACCCCTACCTCAGAAACGCAATTAAACTCCCGAAAAACCTTGAATCACGCCGAAACTCGAGAAACGCCCCACGAACACCGCGCTCCAATCCGCCATTCCCCACCCGATCTGCAGCTACCACGCGCACCACAACCTTCCCACGAGCTCCCGCCGACCGTCAGAACTCGCGAAGAAGCTCAAGGGTGAAGGTGGGGGAAGAGGAAGGGAGAGAGAGGGGAAAGAACAGGGCTCGGGTCTGCCATAAAAACACAGGTGCGTCAGGTTAACGTCAACACATATGCCGCTAACCAAACCGCCACCCCACAGACGTCCACATCGCTCGACGCCAAGTTCAAGCAATGGACGTCCACATCGATGGACGCTAAAACCATGTTAATGGCACACCATGGCCGCCAACACAAAGTCGACGTCACCCACCTGGACGCCAACACACTGTTGATGTCCAGCGTACTGAACACCAACACAGACCCATAACCAAACCCGGTAAGGATCTAATAAGAAACACACAACACTAATGGGCCTCCCATTGGCCACCAAACCCGCTAAACCTGGATCCACAGGGATCTGGAAAACGCGCGACGTTACAGGTAAGGCCTTGGCGATCACACCTTGCTCGTTTACTTGTTAGTTTCCTTGTTTTCTTCCCCTTCTTCCTTCGGTCAACTCGGTCAAACGAGGGTCACATAGGAAGAGGACGAAGACGGGGTCAACCAGCCAGCGCACACATCACCCTCGAGAGAGCAACGATTTGGGGGATCCGGAGATGAAAAACCAAAACGTCCACAATACGGTCTTTAACACAATCATATACTAATAAAGCGGTTAAACCTATAAACTACATAATCTTCACATGCTTAATATAATTAACATGCTTAATAAAACTCAATAACTAAACATACTCTAACTTATTAACTCTAATACATACTTTACTAACATTAGACCCACTAACATAGCACAAAACAATGCCTTATAACCAGGCTAGGCTCACACAAGACCTTCACACCCCAACACAACTATACCCACTTCAGAAGGTAAAACACGATGGACATAGGCATCGTCTCAAGAATCGCGATGACCTGACTCATCAACTTCACGCCAGTCGATATACAAACCATCAATCAAAATGCAAATCGCGACGGTTCGATACGTCACCACTAAGCCAATCAATTACTGAACCACATGAACGTGACGGGACAACCTGATGCCTTCAACCAGTTGATACCCACGCATCAATTGAAACTAATAAACACGACGAAACACCTCGCCGCCACAATGTTCATTGATTACCGAAACTCATAAATGTGATGAACCAAGGCGTCGCCTTCATGTCAGTCAATTATAGCACAACAATCAAAAGTCATAAATATGACGAACCAAAGCGTCGCGTTCACAACAAAACGCGATAGGTCAAATGGTCACCTTTTAAGACAGAACTGCTGGACCCCTTCTTCTTCCAGAAAACCATTCAGAATGCCAATTAAACTAAAGTTTGAACTTCTAAAATGAAAGGTAAACCACAACACAACAACATGGCATGATTTTCTAGCCCCAAACCATTCAGTCAAAGTAAAACAAAAGAGAAGTCTACCTACCAACTAGAAGAACAAGAAGATGCCACACCGCCGACATGTCCATGCTCCGGACACCCTCCTCATCTGGAAACCACACCAAGCGAACCTCCAGCAAGCTAAAAACCCCAAGAATCACCGCACAACAGCTCCTCCTCGGCTGGACAGGGCTTCCTCTACTTTGTCTAACCCAAAACCGTCTTATGAGACTGGAGTCAAAATCGCGACGTAGCCAGATGTCACGTTTAAAAAATATTAAATGATACAGTCTAGAACGTCGCCAATCGAAACTCAAAGTGCCACGCGATAGAAGGTGGTTCGAAGAACGTGACGTGGGAAGCTGTCGTGTTTCAGAACGCGATGATCTACTCCGTCACCTTCTTAACTAGAAAACATGTGGGTTATATGGATCTGGATTTTCGGCCCACAACATCCACACCACACCTAGGAACCACAACCAAGGCTCAATGATCTCACATGGCCAAAAGCACCACACAACTATTAAACTCATATACAAACGGCCACGATGTTACATAACTTGATAGATCAAATCATGTTGAAGGGATCAAGTGGGTTCCCTATACATTTTTTGATTTCAGATTCAAGGCAAGCAGATTCAAAGTTGGAATTTCAGTTGAATCATAGAGAGAATAGAAATCTAGTAATTAGGAGTCATTAGAATAATATTCACATTCTTACCATTTTTAACATGTACAAGATACTTATATTACTATCATGCTGATTATCTTCTAAGGGATAGATCACAAGGCTGTTGAAATTGGCCACAAAGGGCCATTATAAGTGCCACGAAAGGCTAGTCAAAGTGCCACACGGGCTAGTCAAAGTTGTCAATAGAGAATGGTCGAAGTGGCCAGAAGGGCCAGTCGAAGTTGAAAAGAGAGTGACAGTCGAAGTTGACAAGACAGAACAGTGGAAGTGGCCAAAAGGGCCAGTAAAAGTTGCCACAAAGGGCAAGTCAAAGTTGGCCAAAGGGATAATCGAAGTGACACTAAGGTCAGTCGATATGCCACAAAGGGTCAGTCAAAGTTGACAAGAGAAAATAGTCGAAGTTGACAAGAGAGAATAGTCGAAGTGGCCAGAAGGGCCAGTCGAGGTTGACAGTCAAAGGGGCCAGCAGAAGTTGTCAAGAGGGAACAGTCGAAGTGCCACAAAGGGCCAGTCGAAGTGCCACAAGGGGCCAGTCGAAATGTACTTGAAATAGGAAGGGAAATGCGCCTATGAATAACTCAAGGATGCATCATACCCATGATGCCATAGTAAGAGTTCAATGGGGGACAGAACTAGATATTTTTCAGAAGATTCATACCTGGTTTCCAACGAGGAACTTGTTGAAACCATCACATGAAAGAACTTAAATGTTGCACTTCTAGTCTAACAATTCCAACAATGCATGGATCAAGACAAATCAAATGGGTTCCTTTATCGGAAAGATCTGGGAACTATACACTCCTAGTCAAAAATGGGACCAAAAAAAGGGCTTACGAGTTGTGAGGATAAAGGAATCCTAAACACCTTACTTGGATAGAAGTTAGGCAAATCAGAGGCAATCAACTGGATTTCTATCCTGGAAATAATCAAGGATACTCTGAACAAGAATAAGCAGTTTAATTTGTGCCCGAGAAAACCTACCTTTTTGGGTTGCTCTTCGATCCTCTCCTAAGTTTGATGTAGTGGCTAGAGGAAGAAGATGAACTCCTCCAAGCTCCAAGCTTCAAGCTCCAAGCTGCAGGATCATCCCTCCAACTTCGGAGTCCTACACACCATTAGAGCTCCAAGCTTCTTCAGCAGGTCGCATTCAAAGATGAGCAGAAGAGGAGTTCTAAAGCTCCAAGATTACCTTCGGCTCTTCTCAGGTCAACGCAGAAAGGTGAAGAGAGGAAAGGCTCCAGATGGCCTTTAGGAACAAGAAGAATGTATAAGGTTCAGCCAAAATGGCCACATGGGTTTATTTAAGGGATCTTGGTGATGTTTAAGGCCTTTCTTTATTTCATATAAGAGGACAAAAAGGACAGTCAGGTCCAATTTGGCCATACATGGGTCAAGCGAACATGCCCAACCCATGCCATGTCTTACCTAACCTTGACTTGGTTTGGGAAAAGGACAGATCCACCATACTTGGGCCACGTCTATGTTGACCCAATTCTGGGTAAATGACAGGGGTAGGTAAGAACCATCCATGCCTTTTAAGAATGCTTGTCCTTATGCTACCATCGATTGGAGACCAAGCTCCAAACCAATTGGTGTTCAAGGGCTACATCGATTGCTGATGAAGCCTTCCAATTGGTGTTAAAAAACATATGTTATTAAAGGAGCAGTACAAGGGTTGACTATCAGCAGGTGCTGACAGGACACTCGAGCAGTTGTCGACAGACAACACCCTGCTTCCACTGGTGATGAGTTGATCCCTCATGTGTGTCAACAGACATCATCAACGTGTCGGCACCTTCACACATTTCTCTAAGTTGAATCCTATTGATTTCTGAGTAATAAGGTAATCAATTGGTGTTAAAGAGACAATCGATTGGTGACCAAAAGGCAATCGATTGGAGTTAAAGAGGCAATCGATTGGTGACCAAAAGGCAATCGATTGGTGTTAAAGAGACAATCGATTGGTGACCAAAAAGGCAATCGATTGGTGAAGGATATATCGATTGTTGAAGGGAATATCGATTGGTCATTAAAATCATCAATTGGTGACTGAGGCCATCAGTTAGTGATGTAAATATACCGATTGGTGAAGGGAATATAGCGATTGGTGATGGAAACATCGATTGGTCATTAAAAACCATCGATTGGTGTTATGAGGTATCAATTGGTGACCAAGTCTGATGGTCCTTCCCATTGGTGATCATTCTAGGGATTGGACTTCTATCCTTTCGATTGGGCCTGTAGATGGGAATCGATTGGTGACTAAATATTCCAATTTCTGAACAAGTATCCAACAACCCTTCTGTTTGGTGTGTACTCACACCAATTCTTGAACAAGGGCCTATAAATCATTTGTTTAGTATTACAGATGAACTAATTACTGGACAAGGGATTAGTAACATCTCACTTGGTTTCTACCAATGGTTTCTCATGAGTTATTAGCCTATGTTAGTGGGCTCTCTGTTTGTCTGATTCTTTAGGAATCCAGTCCAATCAATTTTATGGTTTTGGCCAGGAATCCTAAGTTCTCATTCCCCTTCATAAATTTCCCACTCGTTACATGCTCTCTTTCACTGGTGGCTCCTTTGCCCAAAGAAAATCTTAATTGAATCGCTTTACCTAATCATTTTTTTATCCATGTTTTAAGGGTTCAGGTTGTTACAATGTGTGTGTGTCGACAATTCCAAGGTTGGTTGTCGACAAACGACAACTTGGTGATAGATCAAGCTTCTAGGATGAAGGTTTGGAGCAGTAGTTGTTGACAGACCCATAAAGACTTGTCGACAGGCAACTTATATGTCGACAGGCACACATAATCTGTCGATAGATATAGTCAGGTTTCAGGAACCAACGTTCCAGTGATCAAGCTTTTGGCATTTAATTTGAACTCCTACCCTAAGCTCCACATGGTTTACTTATGCCAATGGTTTATCTTACTATCTGAGCCCCTATAAAATTATAGTTTACCATCCCTCGATAAATCTTACAACCACTTTCCTTATCAATTTTTCCAATTAAGACTTTTCTTATTGGCTCTTTCTCCATAAATTCCTACTTGAATCCTTACATAGTTATTTCCATCCATTTATGACATTTGTTTATGATTTCCAAAAATTTGGGTTGTTACGCCCACCCCCACTTAAAAGAATTTGGCCCCAAATTCACATAGTCTAAATATGTTGTGATTACCAAATGATCCTCAAATCTTCCTAACCAACCAAAGTTAAGGGTTGAAACCTTGATACTAATCTTATCCAGATCCTAGAATCTAAGATTAACATTCTGACATTATTCTTATCCTTCCAAAATCACAAGGGATATTTCTGACGTTACTTCTTACCTATCTTAGGATCAAGTGGTAGCTAAAAAAAAAAATTTTCTCCATCCTTTCCAAGATCATGGTTGGTGTTCCATTATCTTTCCTATCAAATCCAAGGATCCAAGGGGTTGAACTCAGATAATTCTATCTATCTAGCCAAGGATCAAGGCCGAAGTGACCAATACTCTGATGTCTCTTTTAATGTAATCCTAAGATAAAGATCTGACATCTCTTCATACTTACCAGAAATTTAGGGTCCAAAAGGCCGATCTTCTAATATTACTGCTAATACAACCAAGGATGCTCTGATGTTGCCTCATCCACCTAGAGATGCTCTAATATTTCTCTTAATCCAATCAGGGATGTAGGGCCAAAGAGCCTGATGCTCTAATATTGCCTCATCCACCTAGGGATGCTATGATATTTCTCTAAATCCAATCAAGGATGTAGGGCCAAAGAGGCTGATGCTCTAATATTACCTCATCCACCCAGGGATGCTCTGATATATCTCTTAATCCAATCAAGGATGGAGGGCCAAAAAGCAGATGCTCTGATATTACCTCATCCACCCAGGGATGCTCTGATACCACCTCTGTCATGCCCCCCAGAAAATATGGGTACAAATAATTGCAGGGGAAAATAAAATACCAAATCCAAAATTTCCACGAATCTCATCTCATCGGGGCATGACATTACAATTCAAATCTCATGGATGTAATAGAGAGATGAAGGCTGAGCCTACATACTTAGGGCCCACAAATATCATTAACTCAATTGGCAAAACTTCTCAACAGGAAATGCTCATGATACACTAATCAAATTTCAACCAACTTTCAGTCATCTAACCTAAGTACTAACAAGGGGCCAACTTACACTTAAGGCCAATCAAAAATCAAGCTTCTGTGAAGTGCTGGGGACAGAATCGATGGACAGACAAGGGACAGGCTGTCGATAGATCTTCTAAGTGTCGACAGACAGAAGGATAAGTGTCGACAGATACAGCCAGGTTGGTTTGGCTGAGACTTACCACTTTCAGATTTACCTTTTCCAACACATGGGGCACCATACCACCAACAAAAGCTCCTCCATCACATAATCCACAATAAGAATAACCGTAACTTGATTCTTTTATTTCAAAGAGAAAGGGGTTGTAGAAACTCTATTACAAAAGGACATTTCTCATAGATCCACTCCTCAAGGAGTTACATGATTTCAATATGATCTGCTCATACATCTTATAACAAGATAAAAATAGGTGCTCCATGCTCCACATGCTAATCTCATTTTCAGATTACCTGAAAATGTTAGATAGGTTATGAGCAAACTACCCCAGTAGGAATTAAATCTCAAGGTGCGGGCAAAGTATAAGTAATTATATTTTAACAAAATAGGAATTTCAAGGATAATAGATAGAATTTCGTGTATGAACAGGAAGCATGCTTATTTCAAGTCAAGAGTTGCATATTACAAGATATCAATTCATCAAGACAGATCCGGAGGATCATCAAGTCATAAGAACAATGAAATATACATACAAGGATTTCCAACTGAGCATATGACAATTGATCAAGATTGGCCATTTTTAAACGAATCAAACTTATCAGTCAAGCAAACAATCATATCAAGTCAAATAAGTTATCTCATGACTTAATCTTAACATATAACAGTGGGCATTTTCCAATCAAGTTAGCAAGGGAGGCCAATGCCAAGCACCGCTTATAATGATCCATACTCCCCAGGTTATGAAGTACGTCGAGGTGCTCCTACCCAGGACCAGATTAGGCTCCATTGCACAGGCTTTTGATTAGTGGACCGAAGTCCTAAGTAGTGCCGATCTCAAGAACATTATGGCCATTAGAGTCAAAAAGGACAGAATTGTAGGAGGTCATCGAAGCCAAAAACAAAAGCTCAATTCAAGGATTTCAAGTACAGAGTGCCAAGGATTTAGTGAATGAAGTGAAAGAGAACTTGAGAGATCAAATCATGTCGAAGGGATCAAGTGGGTTCCTTATACATTTTTCTTGATTTAAGATTCAAGAAAAGTAGATTCAAAGTTGGAATTTCAGTTGAATCATAGAGGAAATAGAAATCAAGTAATTAGGAGTCATTAGAATAATCTTCACATTCTTACCATTTTTAACATGTACATGATACTTCTATTACTGTCATGATGGTTACTCTTCTAAGGGACAAATCACAAGGCAGTCGAAATTGGCCACAAAGGGCCAATCGAAGTGCCACAATGGGACAGTCAAAGTTGTCAAGAGAGAATAGTCGAAGTGTCCAGAAGGGCCAGTCGAAGTTGACAAGAGAAAACAATCGAAGTTGACAAGAGAGAACAGTCGAAGTGGCCAGAAGGTCTAGTCGAAGTTGCTACAAATGGCCAATCAAAGTTGGCTAAAGGGCCAGTTGAAGTTTTCCAAAGGGCCAATCGAAGTGCCACTAAGGGCTAGTCGATATGCCACAAAGGTCCAGTCAAAGTTGACAAGTGAGAACAGTCAAAGTGGCTAGAAGGGCCTGTCGAAGTTGATAGTCAAAGGGGCCGAAAGGGCCAATCGAAGTTGTCAAGAGGGAATAGTCGAAGTGCCACCTTGCCAGTTGAAGTGCCACGAGGGGCCAGTTGAAATGTACTTGAAATGGGTCTATGAATAACTCAAGGATGCATCAGACCCAATGATGCCAATAGCAAGAGTTCAATGGTGGACAATACTTGATATTTTCAGAAGAATCATACCAAGTTTCCAACATGGAAGTTGTTGAAACCATCATATGAAAGAACTTGAGGGTTGCACTCCAGTCTAACGGTTCCAAAAATGCATGGATCAAAACAAATCGAATGGGTTCCTTTAATGGAAAGATATGGGAACTTTACACTCCCTAGTCCGAAATGGGACAAACAAAAGGGGCTTACGATGGTGTGAGGATTAAGGAATCCTAAACACCTTACTTGGACAGAAGTTAGGAAAATCAAAGGTAATCAACTGGATGTCTATCATGGAAAGAATCAAGGATGCTTTGAACAGGAATAAGCAGTTTAATTTGTGCCCGAGAAAACCTACCTTTATGGGTTGCTTTTCAGATCCTATCCTATGTTTTGATGTAGAGTCTAGAGGAAGAAGATGAACTCCTCCAAGCTCCAAGCTCCAAGCTTCAAGCTCCAAGCTGCAGGATCATCCCTCCAACTCTAGAGTGCTCCACACCATCAGAGCTTCAAGCTTCTCCAGTAGGTAACATTCAAGGATGAGCAGAAGAGGAGCTCTAAAGCTCTAAGATCAACTTCGGCTCTTCTCAGGTCAACGCAGAAAGGTGCAGAGAGGAAAGGCTCCAGATGGCCTTTGGGGACAAGAAGAAAGTATAAGGTTCCGCCAAAAGGGCAACATCGGTTTATTTAAGGGGTCTTGGTCAAGTTTTAGGCCTTTCTTTATTTCATATAAGAGGACAAAAAGGACAGTCATGTCCAATTTGGAAATAAATGGGTCATGCAACCTTGTCCAACCCATGCCATGTCTTACCTAACCTTGACTTGGTCTGGGAAAAGGATAGATCCATCATACCTAAGCCACATCCATGTTGACCCAGTTCTGGGAGAAGGACAGGGGTAGGTAAGAACCACCCATGCCTTTTCAGAATGCTTGTCCTTATGCTACCATCGATTGGAGACCAAGCTCTAAACCAATTGGTGTTCAAGGGCTACATTGATTGCTGATGAAGCCTTCCAACTGGTGTTAAAAATCATATGTTTATTGAAGAACAGTACAAGGGTCGACTGTCAGCAGGTGTGACGGACACCCAAGAAGTTGTCGATAGACACACACCAGGCTTCCACTAGTGATGAGTTGATCCCTTCACACATTTCTCAGAGTTGAATCCTATCGATTGCTGAGTAATAAGGTAATTGATTGGTGTTAAAGAGACAATCGATTGGTGACCAAAAGGCAATCGATTGGAGATAAAGAGGCAATCGATTGTTGACTGTAGTCATCCATTTCTGGCCATAAAAGCTGAGCCAAATTCTTTGTCATATCATTGATGCCCCACGTTGGCTCATCATCGCCTAGCTAGCTTTATCTGATTATGGTATCTTTCTCATTAGTTCATTTCCCTGGTGAGTTCTTCTTGGTCACATCAATCAGTCTTCATCATTTCATAGCTCTTTGAGTTGGGTGTTTGACACTTCAAACTACACGCGAATCTGATACCCATGCAAGGAGATCAGACACTTTGAATGAGCCATATGCTTAAGGATTATGAAGGCGACAGTGTCCCTGTCGCGTTCATATTCAGAAGGCGACGCCCTTCATGTCGCATTCTTCCTCACACCGATTTGCCTTCAAGCCTGAATCGATCTCCTTCAGAAGGCGACAACTCGATACGTCGCGTTCTCATTTGGCAATTTAATTCCCTGAAAAATCGCTAGAAATGCTTAAAAGGTTCCTTCTATGGAAGGCAACGTATCGAAGCGTCGCTACCTAATAGCGACGCTGGGCCTATCGGGTTATGGTTCCCATGCAGCATGGCCTTTCCTAGTCAGACTTGGACCTTGCTATTCATGATAATCCATCTTTTGGTGGGTCTAGAGGCGTCCAAATCCTTCCAAACTTGGAGGAGACCTTCCTTACCACGTTCTGACTCCCCTTGCATGAGCCTACTTACCCAAAGTCGGACGCCAGCTCATTATTTCTCTCCCAGCCTGTTCAGGAATAATCACATATAAAACTCTTCATAGGGCACGGTTTAAAGCAAGGCCGGCGTCTGCTCTTCCTCTCCCAGAGAGCTTCGAATTCCCAGAAGACCTCTCAGCCTGACGACCAGGAGTGCCCCCAGTATGCTTTCTCTCTCTTGTTCTCATCCCTTTTTCTTCATACATGCACCTTGCTTCGTTCCTTTTCATAGATTTACATTAGATCACTCCACACACCCACTTTTAATCACCCAAGGGGTTAAAACTGTCACGTTCAAGTAAAACTACATTTACCGAATATGACAGATATTATACACAATGAGTAACACACGGTTTGTTCATACCAACTAAGTTTGCGGAATTATTACATGATACTCCTCATTTTAGTCTGAATGAGGATCAACAAAAGTAATTGTAACCTTATTACATTCTCACTTATAACTACAAAGAAACAAAAGCTAACTGCATAGCACTTCTTGATATAAAGTGGTCCTCTCATCACTCAAATCCCCCTTAAGCAGTACCTCCATCTCATTCACCTGAAATATTGAATTGAATGAGCTAACTAGCCCAGTAGGATTCAACTTTTCTAAAAGGATTCAGACAAAAATATATCCAAGGTAGAATGAGTAAATATCATTAACATGGTGTGTTTCAAGAACGAAAACACGAGATCATTCAATAATATGTGTTGAACAAGCACAATGTTGGAATTAGAATCAGTAGTTCAGGATGATACTTGAGTTCATAATCAAATACAATATCACACATACAGGCATGACATGATGACCAATCAAGCACGAATTGATGCATGCCACATCCACGACATCCTCATCGTCCCGCGCGGCCACTAACGATTTTAGGTGCTCTCCCCAGGACCGAACCAGCCCTTATTTGCCAGGCATTTTTCTCGAATGAGTCACAAGACTCAGAAAGTGTCATCATCACACACTTATCCTTGTAATGAATCAAGGTACACAAGGATTCACTCATGAATCACACCCAAGAATTAAGGAACTCTGTTCCTTCACTAGTTTCAGAATTTACGAATCTCACAAGAAACAATTTGTTCGGAACATTGAAGAAATTACTCATAATAGAATGGAAGGTTCACAACTGAGTTTTAGTAGGTAAAACCACAATAAAAACCACAATATATAGATGGACTAATGGTTGGTACAATTTGGTAGGATTTGTATCAAGAAATAGAGTAGAACAAAGGTTGAAAACATGTACTGTTGTCATCTGTCGACAGGCACAAGGGTGCTGTCGACAGGGCCGGCTTTCCAGACATCAGGACTTCAGTTCTGTATGGATCTGTCAACATCAGAAATGGATCTGTCGACAGATCCCTACAGGTGAAAAATTCAGGCTTCTGGCTATGAGTTCCTGTCGACAGCCAGGTGTTCGTCTGTCGACAGATCTTGTTCAAACTTTCAGAAATGATTTTAAATCAACTATAAATGATACTAACAAACCCCTCTATCATTCCTAACATTATTAGGACTTAATCCAAACATAATCTTAGCCTCAAACCTGAAGCTATCATGACAAGAGAATGAAAGATAAAAACATGGAATGTGGTTCATACGGTTGATCTTTTAAAAGGACAAATTGAAAGGAGAGTTCAAGGAAGATGGAATGGAAAGTCTTTCTCTTAAACTCTCTTCTTTTTCCACTAATTACTTATCAAGTTCACACACTTAAGACCTTCATGATCTTTCAATAAATCAATCCACAAGAAGAAAGAACCATCATGGTTCTGTCTACACTACACAAGTGCATGATAAAACTTCAGATTTTGATCAAGTTGAAGAAGAAGGAAACAATCCATGAATTTCATGGATTAAAACTAACTGAAACATGATGAAGAATATGGTTTTACCATGATCATACCCCTGAACTACAGAGTAACAGTTACAAGGTAAAATTCTCTTCAAACAAGTAATCCAAGAGTGAGAAGAAAGAAGGTTAGGATTTGAATCCTACCTTTCTAAATATGAAGCTCCCCAAGAGAGAAGAACAAAAGAAAAGCTTGCACAATTGACTACAGATGCAACGAGAGATGCAACCTTGGTAAATAAAGTTGTGACAATGCACAACAATCAACTCAAATTTGCAAATTATCCACGCAGGTTGCAGAATAAAATTCTAGCAAAGCTACTCAACCGCCAATTGCAAGAGAATGGATGCAAGAGCTATGGTCTGTAGGGGTGAACAGGTGAAAATTAACTACGATGACTGGAGGTATATTTATAACTTCAGAGATCTCCATGCACACAAACACGTTGCTGGCTAACGTGGCATGGTAAGAAGTTTTAACCCATGTTTTAACACGTAGCCCATGTATAGTTACCATGGCTACACGCATGCAGTAATAATCATAGCCATTCCTAAGTGTGGTGGCTCTTTAAGGGCCTTCCACGTATCCCACCAGAAAATCCCAAAAAATGGCTTCCGTAAATACACATAATTCAATAGTCCAATGATCACTATGCAAACACATCTAAATAGTGTCCATTTGAGTTCAAATTTCAACATAACCTAATGTGATGGTTTGACAAATTGTAGTGATTTTAGTTTAATTTTTAGATTTTATTTTACAGTAGGTGAAAAATCACCCGAAAATTGCTCGCGTCGACTTAATCTCGAAATCCGTACGTCGAAAAATTTGGATAATTACATTTCTGACTTCTCCACATTTTCTGGAAATTATGGTGTTCTCAGATTTTTATTTCGTTGTCGTTTTTAGTGTCACCCTGTGGGAGCGCGTACTTCAATGTATGACACTAGGGTAACGTTCGTTACCACTAATTATACACAATATTATTTTTTTCAATTTATGACTATTGCTTAAGTCTAATAACTTTATTACACATGGTTTTTCAATAATAAAAATTCTGGGGTGTTACAACTCTCCCCCACTAAAAGAAATTTGGTCCTCCAAATTTAATAACATAAAGGTATGGATACTAACCTGTAAACAAGTCCGGGTATTTAATCTTGATCGCGTCTTCAAGTTCCCACGTTGCTTCCTCTTGTCCGCGTTTACTCCATTGAACCTTTAACAAAGGAACTTCTTTGTTCCGAAGTTGCTTGATTTTCCGGTCAAGAATTTGTACAGGTCTTTCTTCATATGCTAAGTTTTCTTGTATTTCCAGATCTTGATATCCAATAACGTGTTCCGGATCATAAACATATTTCCTTAGCATCGATACGTGGAAAATATCATGTACATTAGACAACTGTGGCGGAAGTGCTAATTGATACGTCACTTCTCCAATCCTTTTCAAAATCTCAAATGGTCCGATGTACCTTGGACTCAATTTTCCTCTAATTCCAAATCTTCTAATTCCACGTCAAGGAGATACTTTAAGGAATACATGTTCACCTTCCTGAAATTCCAATTCTCTTCTTCGATGATCAGCATACTTTTTGTCGGTCTTAAGCAGCCTTCATTCTATCTTGCACCAACTTGATAATTTCTGTGGTCTCTTGGATCATTTCAGGTCCAAGAATATGCGATTCTTTCAGTTCCACCCAACATAATGGTGATCTACATTGCCGACCGTACAAAGCTTCAAATGGTGCCATCTGTATTGTAGACTGATAACTATTATTGTATGCAAATTCCATGATTGCTAAGTGAGTGTCCAGTCATTTCCAAACTCTAATATACAAGCTCGACACATATCTTCAATAACCTGATTCACCCGCTCTGTTTGTCCATCAGTCTGAGGATGAAATGTGTACTAAATTTCAATTTAGTTCCCAATGCATCTTGTAATTCCCTCCAGAAATGTGAGGTAAATGACATCTCTATCTGAAACTATGGAATTCCATGTAATCGATAATGTGGACAATTTCTTCATATAAAGTACGGCTAAGACACTCACTGACCATCTTGTCTTGATTGCTAAGAAATGAGCTGATTTGGTAAGTCGGTCAATAATTACCCAAATAGCATCAAATCCACTTCGAGTTCCAGGTAATCCCACAATAAAATCCATACTGATACAATTTCCACTCTGGTACCTCAAGTGGTTTTAATTTTCCTGCTGGTTTCTGATGCTCGGCTTTGATTTTCTGACATTTTAGCATCTCGCTATGAAATTACAATATCCTTCTTCATATTGCACCACCAAAAATGTTTCTTTAAATCTTGATACATCTTAACAGCTCCAGGATGAATGGTATAATATGACCGGTGAACTTCTTCTAGAATTTGTTTTTTGATCTCACAATCATCCGGCACACATAACCTTTCTCGGAATCGAAGATTTCCTTGGAATCTTCATTAAAATCAGGTTTAGAGATCAATTTTCCCTGATTTCTGCCAACACAGGGTCATTGTCTTGTTGTTCTTTAATTTGCCTCAATAAATCTGATTGAACTGTCAAGTTATTAATGACAATCTTTCCTTCTTGTGATTCCACCTTAAGCTCAATGTGGAGAATTCCTCTAGCAATTTGCACTCCCTTACTTGTAAGTGGCATACTTTGGCTATAGGATTTCTGGTGAGTGCATCAGCCACAGTATTGCCTTCCCTGGATGGTATTCAATTTTGAAATCATAATCTTGACATACTCCATCCACCTTCTTTGTCTCATATCAATTCTTTTTGTGAAAACAAATACTTAAGGCTTTATGATCAGAATAAACTATAATTGATTGTCATATAGGTAATGTCTCCAAAGTTAAGAGCAAAAACTACGGCGGCTAACTCCAAGTCATGTACTGGATAATTTTTCTCATGAATCTTCAATTGCCTTGATGCATACGCAATGACTCGTCTATCTTGCATCAATACACATCCTAGTCCAATACTTGAAGCATCAGTATAAACTTCAAATAATTTTCCTTCTATTGGCAAAGCTAAGATTGGTGCAGATGATAAACATTCTTTTAATAATTGAAATGCTTGTTCACAATTCTCACTCCATACAAATGCAGTCCCTTTTTTGGTCAATTGTGTAAGAGGCGAGGCAATTCTAGAAAAATTCTGAACAAATCGCCGGTAATAACTAGCCATACCCAAGAAACTTCTAACTTCAGTGAGGTTCTTTGGTTGTTCCCATTTCTGTATGGTTTTAATTTTTGAAGAATCCATAGACAATCTTCTTTTGAAATAATATGCCCCAAGAACATCACTTGTTCTATCCAAAATTCACATTTACTAAACTTTGCATATAATTGGTGATCTCTAATAGTTGCAAGGTAATTCGTAAATGTGTCTCATGTTCTCTATGCTCTTGGAATAAATCAGTATGTCATCAATGAACACAACCATAAATTGATCTAAATAAAGTCTGAACACGTCATTCATGAGACGCTAAAATGCAGCAGGTGCATTAGTTAATCTAAATGGCATCACTACAAATTCATAGTGCCCATATCGTGTTCGAAAGCTGTTTTGTAAATGTCCTGCTCCTGAATCTTGAGTTGATGATAACCAGATCTAAATAAATCTTGGAAAAATACTGAGCTCCAGACAATTGATTAATAAATCATCAATTCTTGGAAGTGGGTATTTGTTCTTTATGGTAACTGGTTTAACTGTCGGTAATCTATACATAATCGTATAGACCCATCTTTTTCTTCACGAATAACACTGGAGCACCCCAAGGTGAGGTACTAGGTCTAATAAATCTCTTTTCTATCAGTTCTAACAACTACCTTTTCAATTCCTTAATTCTTCCATTGACATCCTGTGGTGTTTTGAGATTGGTGTAGCTCCCGGCACTAACTCAATCGAAAAATTCACCTCTCTATTAGGTGGTTATGCCAGGTAATTCTTCAGGAAAAATGTCTAGAAATTCTTTTACCACTGGAATATCACCCAATCCCGTGATATCTTGATTCAGTACCGTTACAGAAGCCAAGTGTCCTTGACAACCTTTTCGTACTAGCTTACAAGCCTTAACTGCTGAGATTATCGGTATTCTAACATGGGGTTTATCAAAAGTCATAGAACAAATTTCCTTTCCTGGAAATGAAACCCGCCTTAATTGACAATCTAAATTAGCATGATATTTAGATAACCAACCCATCGAGGATCACATATATCCCACATTTCCAAGCATATCAAATCACCATCTAAGTTCTGTCTGTCACATAAAATCTGACTATCAGGGTAATATTCCCTAAGCTTTTTACCCTCACTCGAAGGTGTTGCCACTTCTAATTGTGTAGACAATAAGACTGGTGTATTTCCAAAGACCTAGCAAATTATAGCTAATAAAGGAGTGTGTAGCTCCTGAATCAAATAGTACATGTTCAAGTTTCGAGTTTACTGTTAGTGTACCTTCAATCAGTCGCCTTCTTGCGAAGATTCAGGTTCTACTTCCGAATTGCTTGTATTTTTCCATGTTTGTTTGCCTTGCCTGAGGATTTGTTTTGGCTGGCATATTCTTGATTGTCGGACACTCTAAAATGCGATGTTGAGTACTTCCACACTTAAGGCATGCTCCAACTACCGACAACAAACCTCTGCTTATCCCCTCTAACATGACAATGTTCTCATTCGATCCTCTCCTGACCTTCCTTTAATTTTGTCCACCATTTCATTAGGAGCTTCTAAAGCCAGAGCTCTTTTGACCATCTCTGCATACGTAGTGATCAGATGAGAAGTTAACTGCATATATAGACAGGACGTAGTCCATTCATGAACCTCTTGGCCTTTAACTTATCCGTGGCTATGAATGTGAAGCATACTTAGACAGTCGAGCAAACTGGGCCTCATATTCGGATACGGTCATCCTTAATTGTTTCAGATTAGAAATTCAATGGCTTTCTTTTCTGGACAACTTTAGAAAAATACTGATCATTAAACAGTTCTACAAACTCATCCCAACTCATTTGACTTGGATCTTCCAATGTTGAAGTCACGGTGTCCCACCATGCTCTAGCATCCCGCTCCAACTGAAAGTCACTAATCGAATCTTTTCTTCTTCCGTGCACTTAATTACTCCAAATATCCTTTCAATGTCCTTTAACCAATTCTCAGCCTCGTCCGGGTCAGTACTCCCTGAAAAATCTTGGAGGATCCAAACTTCGGAAATCCCTGAATAGGCTTGTTCCATTATGGCTATTACTCTTTGCTACATTCCTCATCACTCGGTCAAATCATGCATCGAACTTTCCATTTTCTTCCAACTAGCATCACCTCCGTCCATGACAAGATTAGATAATAATCTGAAACATCCAATAGAACATACATAATTTTCACATCCACCCTACTTGCATTCATCACATATACGCATTTCAAATGCATAACACTTCATTTCATTCATTAGTCAACTAGGTACATCATAGCATGTCATTACAATTCACAACTATATCACTACAGTCTCCTTCTTCCAACTTTCGACATATAAAAACATACCTCATCAACCTCTCACTCCCCATACACATGGAGTTATATATACAACTAATATTACACAAAAGAGAGGTTTACAAAAAAGTGAGTTGTCTATCCACAATTTTTAATTTCTGGTGAATCTATAACCGGTTCTGCGGGCGGTGGTTGCTATTCTATGCCGCCCCATAATGCAGCTCCCTCGCGGCATTGGTCATCTCCTCCCAATACCCTCGATCTGATGGAGCAGCATCTCTTGCCCCAGCTTCAGACCATTCATGATCTGGTTCATAATATCCAATGAAACGTGTGGATTTCCCGCCAAGAAAGCGCCTGCCGTTAGATTTAATACTTCCTCTTTGATCTGTACATGGGTTTCTCTCTATGCTTGAGCATATAATTCTAGGTCTGACGTAGCATTTCCATGGCTGCTACCAACCTTTGTTGAGCACTCATGTCCATTCTGAAATAATAACAGGTTAAGCATTTACATGACTAGAAAATTCATGCTAACTAATCTCATGTTTCTACCCCAACTCACTGGTTATCCCTAGGTTTATCGTACTAATGCTCTGATACAATTTAATCTGTCACGTTCAAGAAAAACTACATTTACCGAATATGATAGATATTATACACAACGAGTAACACACGGTTTGTTCATACCAACTAAGTTTGCGGAATTATTACATGATAATCCTCATTTTTGTCTGAATGAGGATCAAACAAAAGTAATTGTAACCTTATTACTTTCTCACTATAACTACAAAGAAACAAAAGCTAACTGCGTAGCACTTGGATATAAAGTGGTCCTCTCAGCACTCAAATCCCCCTAAGCAGTACCTCCATCTCGTTCACCTGAATATAGAATTGAATGAGCTAACTAGCCCAGTAGGATTCAACTTTTCTAAAAGGATTCAGACATAAATATATCCAAGGTAGAATGAGTAATGATCGTTAACATGGTGTGTTCAAGAACAAAAACACGAGATCATTCAATAACATGTGTTGAACAAGCACATGTTGGAATTAGAATCAGTAGTTTAGGATGATACTTGAGTTCATAATCAAATACAATATCACCCATATAGGCATGACATGATGACCAATCAAGCACGAATTGATGCATGCCAACATCCACGACGTCCTTATCGCCCCCGTGCGGCCACTGACGATTTCAGGGCTCTCCCCAGGACTGAACCAGCCCTTATTTGCCAGGCATTTTTCTCGAATGAGTCACAAGACTCAAAAAGTGTCATCATCACACACTTATCTTTGTAATGAATCAAGGTACACAAGGATTCACTCATGAATCACACCCAAGAATTAAAGAACTCTGTTCCTTCACTAGTTCAGAATTTACGAATCTCACAAGAACAATTTTGTTCGGAACTTTGAAGAAATTACTCATAATAGAATGAAAGGTTCACACTGAGTTTTAGTAGGTAAAACCATAATAAAAAACAATATATAGATGGACTAATGGTTGGTACAATTTGGTAGGTTTGTATCAAGAAATACAGTAGAACAAAGGCTGAAAACATGTACTGTTGTCATCTGTCGACAGGCACAAGGGTGCTGTCGACAGGGCTGGCTTTCCAGACATCAGGACTTCAGTTCTGTATGGATTTGTCGACAGCAAGAAATGGATCTGTCGACAGATCCCTACAGGTGAAAAATTCAGGCTTCTGGCTATGAGTTCCTGTCGACAGCCAGGTGTTCGTCTGTCGACAGATCTTGCTCAAACTTTCAAAAATGATTTTAAATCAACTATTAATGATACTAACAAACCCCTCTATCATTCCTAACATGATTAGGACTTAATCCAAACATAATCTTAGCCTCAAACCTAAAGCTATCATGACAAGAGAATGAAAGATAAAAACATGGAATGTGGTTCATACGGTTGATCTTTTAAAAGGACAAATTGAAAGGAGAGTTCAAGGACGATGGAATGGAAAGTCTTTCTCTTAAACTCTCTTCTCTTTTCCACTAATTACTTATCAAGTTCACACACTTAAGACCTTCATGATCTTTCAATAAATCAATTCCACAAGAAGAAAGAACCATCATGATTCTGTCTACACTACACAAGTGCATTAATAAAACTTCAGATTTTGATCAAGTTGAAGAAGAAGGAAACAATCCATGACTTTCATGGATTAAAACTACCTGAAACATGATGAAGAATATGGTTTTACCATGATCATACCCTCTGAACTACAGAGTAACAGTTACAAGGTAAAATTCTCTTCAAACATGTAATCCAAGAGTGAGAAGAAAGAAGGTTAGGATTTGAATCCTACCTTTCTAAATATGAAGCTCCCCAAGAAGAAGCAGAACAAAAGAAAAGCTGCACAATTGACTACAGATGCAACGAGAGATGCAACCCTTGGTAAATAAAGTTGTGACAATGCACAACAATCAACTCAAATTTGCAAATTATCCACGCAAGTTGCAGAATAAAATTCTAGCAAAGCTACTCCAACCGCCAATTGCAAGAGAATGGATGCAGAGCTATGTTGTGTAGGGGTGAAAAGGTGAGAAAATTAACTACGATGACTGTTGAGGTATATTTATAACTTCAGAGATCTCCATGCACACAAACACGTTGGTGGCTAACGTGGCATGGTAAGAAGTCTTGAACCCATGTTTTAACATGTAGCCCATGCATAGTTACCATGGCTACACGCATGCAGTAATAATCATAGCCATTCCTAAGTGTGGTGGCTCTTTAAGGACCTTCCACGTATCCCACCAGAAAATCCCCAAAAATGGCTTACCGTAAATACACCATAATTCAACTGGTCTAATGATCACTATGCAAACACATCTAAATGGTTTCCATTTGAGTTCAAATTTCAACCATAACCTAATGTGATGGTTTTACAAATTGTAGTAATTTTAGTTTAATTTTTAGATTTTATTTTACAGTAGGTGAAAAATCATCCGAAAACTGGTCGCGTCGACTTAATCTCGAAATCCGTACGTCAAAAAATTTGGATAATTACATTTTTGACTTCTCCACATTTTTCTGGAAATTATGGTGTTCTCGGATTTTTATTTCGTTGTCTTTTTCTATTGTCGCCCTGTGGGAGCGCGCACTTCAATGTACGACACTAGGGTAACATTCGTTACCACTAATTATACACAAATATTATTTTTTTCAATTTATGACTATTGCTTAAGTCTAATAACTTTATTACACATGGTTTTTCAATAAATAAATTCTGGGGTGTTACAAAAACACCACCCCATGTGAGTTTCTCCCATTATTTCATGTTTACTTGTTGTTTTGGGATAGATTCTACATCAAACGTTTGTCTAGTGGGTGTTTCATTGTTTTGATGTTCTTGGCAGGTGTTAGAAGACAGTAGCAGTGCGAAGTTCTTGCCCCTTGGCTGGTTGAGGAGCATGAAGAAGAGAATCTGCAGTCTTCATCTTCAGTTGCAGAAGGCGACGTTCATCTTGTCGCGATCTAAGGAAGGTGACGGCGGGCCTATTACATTTGATGAAGGCGACAGCTCCAGTTGCAGAAGGCGACAGTTCCAGTGTCGCGTTCACCTTAAGGCGACGGCAGGCCTATTACGTTCATAGGACCAGGTACTCTTCTACAACTTTCTTCCTCTTTCCAAGGTAGTTAGCATCTATTCTTCATACTAATCCTCTTTGCAACTACTTTGGTGGCGATCACGATCTCTTTTCTTTAATTTTCATCATCATATTTGGGGAGCAAATCTCGTGAGTACACCTTTTGGCGATCACGGTGGGACTTCTAGTGCCTATCGTGCTCGTTACTGTCTTCCACTGCCTGTTTCAGTCCTTCATGTGTGTGGTTAATCTTTAGTTTTTGCATTTTCCATTTATTTCGCTGCTGTTTTGAGTTCTGCTGCACTGGGTGAGAAGGCGACGTCGAAGTCGTTGTGATCTTTAAGGCGATAGGGAGGTCGTCGCGATCAGGTCAGATCTCCTGATTCCATCTATTTCAATGTTTTTTGGGTTTATTTCAAGTACTCCATCCATGCTGTGAGTTGATTTGTGCCTGATCCATGCTTTTACAAGTCTGTCAGTCCTTCATGCTATAGGGTTGTTTGATTTTTTGTGCATAATCAGGTATATCTAATCTCTGTCCACTGCGAAGAAGAATGCGACATTCTTCTTATTGCGATCCAGGTCGCGACAGGTAGATTGTCGCCTTCTGCTTCTGAGAGCAGGTCGGCCTGATTTCTATTTTGCTAGTTTTAGGTTAGACTTTGCATGCACTCCGGTGCACATAGGGCGCATTCATATTTCCATATTTTAGCTTAGGTTGTCCACCTTGGCAAATTAGGTTAGATTTTGCATGCACTCCGTGCACATAGGGCACATTCATATTTCCATATTTTAGCTTAGGTTGTCCACCTCGGCGACGCCTGCTCTCTTGGCCACATATTCCTTGTATCCGACTAGAGCACTCGCTTGAGGACCTCCGTAAGTCCCCGCTGACCGTGGATTCCCACACGACCGCCGGGCTGGTTGTACATGTTGCCACCTAGATTTAGGATCCATGCATTGGTAAGTCCGTAAGAAATCCTAGTCAAACCCGAAGTTGGAAGCTTTCTCCATTTAGGAAACCTTTCCTTTGAGGGAACTTGCTAAAGATCAAACCATTAAAAGGCAAACTTGAACCAAATAAGAAACCATCATCATTGCCACTTGCTTGCTTTGGGTGAGACTTCTTCTCTTTCTTTTGTTTGCATAGGATTGTCTGTTTAGGAAACTAGGTGTCTATTTAGGTTAGGTTGTCTCTTAAGTCTCGACAGGCTTTCCTTGTTTTGGTGCATCAAAAACTCCCACCTTCCAAAAATGGAGTCTTACTTGAACCCATCTATGGTGATGAGAATCAGGATGTGCATTCTACACCTCCCATGACTATGAGGAATCTCTTCCTCATGATCTCCTTGAGGAGACGGCCTGGCCCTAGGTCGCCACAGTCCATGCCAGTGAGAGTCATCGTCCCGACGATGGCGGCCCGTCACTAAATGTTCATTCCCCTCAGGCAGATGATCAAGCTGCTCAACTCTTGGGCCTAATCCCTCAGCTTGATCAATCTCAGATCCAGGATCTCATGACGACCCTCAAAGGAAAGGCCGCCTCATCGCCGTCACCCAGAGTGGGTGTCTCTCGCCCCATAGCATCTACCTCTGGCCCCCGCATTGTCACGGGACCAGCCGACAACACTCCCATCCAGCCCCGGGCCATTCGATTCACTCCCTTCGAGTCTGAGCACTACCATCCATGTGAGTCGAGGCCCCGATCTCCCCCTTATCTCCCTTTCCATCCTCCATAGCTTGAGTCACATGCCAGGCCGACCTCTCATGCCTCCTCCTTATATGCTCAACCTTCTACCGCTCCCGACATGATGTCTGAGTGGGCATCCATCAAAAAGGAACTCCAAGAGCTGCGAAGGCAAGTCGACCCTAGGCAGCACCATGATGTTCACATGCCCAATTTCAATGGCCTGTGGGTCCCATCTCCATCCGAGCTTCCAAAGTACCACAAGTACTATAGCACTAGCAACCCATACATCCACATCAAAGACTTCATTTATGAATCTGCACCTTATCAGCATGACTGTCACCTAATGGCTTACCTGTTCCGTCGATCATTGGATGGGCCTACACTAGACTGATTCTATTCATTATTACCCAAGGATGCAAAGGACTTTGCCATAGTGAAGGGCAAGTTCCTTGAACAATTCCAACATAGGGTTGGGCCAGAATATTCCCTCATGGATCTCATGGCAGAAAGAATGAAGCCAGATGAAGAATTCACCACATATGCCGATAGATGGAGGCAGATGGCCACACGAGTCCCGGGGTACCTTTCGGAGGGAGAAAAGATCAAGATCATCATTGCCAATGCAACCCCCACCTATAAGAACATCCTAGCAATGAATGATATCACTACTATGCATCAACTCTACAGTCAGGCCCGGTTCATCCAAACCCAACTCAAAGACTCCCCCATACACTCCATGTTCGAACCCCAAAAGTCTTGCTTCCAAAGAAAACCTCAGGGGCCAGTGACCGAGGGTGTCCAAGTTAACGAGCAAGTGAGTGCATTCAACCCTACTGGCCAAAACATAACTGCCACCCTATACTGCCCAAGGTCAAAATCCCACCAATCTCCCACAAGGTCAGCCCCGATACAACCAAGTACCACCTCCCGATGGCTCCCAACAAAGGCGCCCCCAGGTCCAAGGAGAACTCAGTACCCACCACTTCCTGAGACACTCTCCAACATCTTCTTGGCCTTGATCTCCACAGACGCCATCAAACTCCCTCCGGAAAGGCCATTGAACCCAAGTGTGGACCAAACGAGGTATTGCATGTTCCATCGGCAGCCAGGTCACACTATTGAGTAGTGCTTCATGTTCAAAGACCTGGTATATGATCTTCATGAGCAGAACAGGCTGGACTGGACAGCTCTCTAAATAGTAATCGGGGATATCAAAGAAAGGCAGACGCAGCAGCAACAGCAATGGCAGCAGCGCCAACCGCCCTCTCAACAACAGCAGCAACAACAGCCGTTGCAGGACTTAGGGATTGTCCATAACCCACTGCCGAACTATCCTCCAACTCCCAATCCACCACAACCACCAGCCCAGGTGATTCCCATCATCCACCACCCCCTCCTCAAGCAAACTGGACGTACGATGATGACTCGATGTTCAGCATATGATGGCTATTAACCACCAGTATCCCCAATATCGTCAAACAATACAATCAGCCAACATGGCCCCCCAATCAGTCCCTCCTTTAGTTTCCCAGGCCAACACCATCATACTGCCCATCGCTCAACACCTGCGCCAGTCACTATGCCATCCATTATCCTACCACTATCATACCTCTTGCTCCGCTTGTCTCTATACCACCACCACCCTTATAACCACTCCTACACCCATCATCTTGCCACCACCTGGGCTGAATCAACCTTCCGCTACCACTTTGTCCTCCACCAGACAACCCGTCACCCAACCAACAACCCTGCAGAGCGGACGAGTCTTCCGTCGCCTGTATCCACCCATCTCCACCACCTCCACTAGCCAAGGCATTCCCCAACAGGTCCTGCAACCACCTCAGCAGCAACCACAAGAAGAGGGGGTAATTGAGCCGCTACCTGGTACACACTATGATATCCTTAAGCATCTTGATCATGTGCCAGCCAAGATTTCCATACTGCAATTGATAAAGAGATCCAAGGAGCACCAAGGGGCATTAAGAAACTTTCTGCAAAGGGTAGTGGTAAATGAGGACATGCTTGCCGACAAACTGCCGAGTGCACTAGCCATGGTGACTCATGGGTCGGCTATCATAATGAACTAGCACCCCCAGAAGCCAGAAGGCTCCCGCTCTGTGTTACCCTAGTCATCAATCATGTAGCAGTAGGGGCAGCACTGATCGACACTGGGGCGTCAATAAATGTCTGCCCACTGAGTACTCTGAGGGCCTGTGATGTGTCAGAAGGGTTGTTAAGACAGACACCAACCACCATTGCTGCTTATGACAACTCTAGAAGATCTTGCCACGGCATGGTGACTGTACAAGCCGAACTGGGGCCGCTAGCCATCACTGTCGATTTCTACGTACTTGACATCGACCCCATGTTCAAGGCTATTATAGGGTGTCCATGGTTAGAAGCACTGGGGGCCGTACCGTCCATTGCACACCAATGCCTTAAATTCCCTTTCCAAGGACGGATTATTAAAGTCAAAAGCATAGCCACTGCCCACACAGTCGATGCCATCAATGACACTCTGCTTCCAGTAGTATGGCCCGCCAACAAGCCCGTTGTCTCGGTGCTGGACATTAACTACCCTTAGGCCTATTCATTCCACTCCAAATAAGAGGCCAGTCCTGCACAAGTCAACGCGGTAAAGAGGAAGGAGCCACTAAACACTAAGGGGTGGCAGATCATGATGAAGCTAGGCTACGAAGAAGGAAAAGGCCTAGGGGTAGAACTGCAAGGCATCACCAAGCCCATTCCAGACATCGTGATGAAAAGCCGATGGGGACTTGGTTACAGGGAGAAGTCCAAGACATCGTCATCTAGCACATCCACCCTTAAAGCCAATCGCAAACCACTCATGTGGACACTATGGTGTCACTTTACCAGAGGTCCAACTCACCAGGATATAACACTGTGGTGGTCGAGGCAGAGGTGTCACAACACGAGGTGCATGGAAGACACTTCGCTAGGCACATGGCCCCTGTAGCACCCTTGATTTTTAAAATCAAGAAAAATAAAATTTTATTATTTAATAAATGAGATAAATTGATTTAATTAGAATAAAAGATAATTAAAATAATACCCATTAAGCTAATTATTAATGGGTTACTCTAATAACCCAACCTAATAGATTGGGCCCAAATAGGGTTAGCCCATCATGGTATGAGAAATAATTAAGCCAAATTCGGAATAAAAATAAGTGATAATTAGGAAAGGGTTTAAATAATATTAAATAGTCCATATCCATCCTAAAAAGAGTCCTAGACTTACCCTAACCTTTACCCATCAAATTGGATCCCATCCCACTCTATTAGATGGATAAATAAGAGAAAGTGGTAGATAAAGAAGGAAATTCGGAGTTTAATGGAAGGGAGGACACCTAGAATGGCTAGGACTCTAATTAGCATCAAACACCCTAAAACTCGTCCCTAGCAACCCTAAACCGCAGTAGAGGCTTGGGGATGAGGGGAGAGGCTGGAGATCGTGGGAGCTTGGAGAAGGGATCTTGGACAAAGGAGTTTTCATCCCGTTTTCATCTCCAACTTAGGGTTCTTCTTGGAT
Organism: Colocasia esculenta; assembly: GCA_014218235.1. Taxonomy (NCBI): domain Eukaryota; kingdom Viridiplantae; phylum Streptophyta; class Magnoliopsida; order Alismatales; family Araceae; genus Colocasia; species Colocasia esculenta. Next base: position 70,228,988 of record CM024756.1, read on the forward strand.
TCGACAAAAGGTAGGCAATCTCTCAAGCAAAAATCGTGTAAAAATTATCCTAGGTAGCCTTCATGTACCTCTTCAAAAGATGGTTTCGTTGTATCTGCTTATCCATTTGGGTGAATTTAATTCATGAAAACCTGTTGTCACCATGAACCCAAAATCTCATGTTCTCTCTAATTCCCCACACGTACTTGTTCCCATGCTATGAGAAAATTCTCATTGATACGATAGTGCAATAGCTTTCAAACGCCCCTAGTTTCGTTCTATTTCGATCTCCCATGAGGGAGATTATTCTTTGAATCCTATCAGATATATGCACTTGACCCTTCATGTTTGATTGTGAATATCATTAATACTTGACTTCAGATCATAAAAACATTCTCATAAATACTACATCTTGTTAGCTTTTGAACGCCCCTAGTTTTAGAATTTTTCATCATGTAATCATCCCAATGAATTCGTTGAACCCTGACTGCGCCTGTTTAGGTCACCAAAAAGTAGCCTGATCAATGCATGTCTAAACCTTGTCTATTTTCAAATTAATCTTGCATGTTGATAGATATACATATCTACTTTCGTTTAAAACTAGTTTTCTGCTTTTGGATCACCGTGCCATTTTATATGGAATTAGAACGTCCCTGTATCATAGAGGACTCGCCCTGGGAAAAAGGGAAAAAGGGCAAACCCACCTGTTATCGCGACGGCGCGATCCGCCACGATATCAGCAGGGTCGCACCGGACGATGGCATTGTGTCAAGAATGCGGTGGCATCAGCCGCCGCGATTCACTCGGACCGGGCCAGACCGGCCAGGTCCCGTGTCGCGCCCGACGCCCTATCGCGACTTGAATCGCGACGGGTAAATCGGCCGTGTTTTCATGAATCTGACCAGAATGGAAAATTGTGCATATGCCCTGTTGTTTAAGCTTTATACCCTTTAATTAGCATGATAAAATCATGTTATAGTTAATTCGACTTGGTGAATTAATAAATGACATTAATGATATAATTTAATTATTTAAAATGACATTTGCACGACTTGTCATATCCTCAAGATTCTTTACACTTACACACAGATAAATTAGTAAATGCCATTTGACCCTGATAAATTATGCATAATGTATTCGATAAATTAGAAAAATAATGACTAAATTACCCTATTTTATTAAATACCATTGTCTCATTTTTACTCGCGCATTTTATCTACCGTTATCGTTTTCCCTCGGCTTCGAGCACTCGAGGCACGACGGACCTGTTTCTACACACTTTCTCTTGACTTGGACCACCTCTCCATCGGGAATACTCTCGACTGGGCCAGGGACTCCCTGTCAAGACCTCCGTATGTCTTCTGGCTTTGGCGCACGTCCTTAGTCAACGAGCTGGTTGTACCCCAAATCCCGATACACATTAGGGATCAGTACGATCCATGCCTTAGTATTTTTCCTTCTCGTCTCAGGATCACTCCGAATCATTTGGCCGTGTTCATGACACGACTAAGTGGGTGGTTGTGACTTCTACCAGACTGCCGGCACCCGACTGGTGTTGTGCAACCGTCACTATCAGGATTTCACGTTGTTTTACAGATGTCCCTATCTCATCTAATCTCTATATCATCTTATCTGTTCACTTCTCTCTACACTCTCATCTATCTCATAGTACTCTCTTATCTTTCTTGTAGTCTATGACAATCAAAGTATTATCTCTACAAGTGCAAGCGGGATCGTTACTAGTGCACCGTTGTGCAATTTACATGATATATCGTTACATGGCCATTCTATTGTCGTTCTCGTTGTACTATTTTCCCTATGCCAGTTGCAATTGTTCTCTCATTATCATGACTTCTACAGGACTTTACTCTCTAGTTAGCCTGCCATTAAAACATTAACTATTTAAAGCATACTTGTGTTCATGAGATATTAAGTCCTACTGGGCATTATTCGCTCATCCTGCGTATTTATTTGATGTGTTTCAGGTGAGTCGGATCATGACCACACTCACGAGGATGGGACCCATGAGGAGACTCAAGAGTGACCATTCAGCCACCAGTGCTATCTAGTAGTAGTTAGTATAGTTATGAGTTAGTGAGTCAGTTAGTCATAATGTAATAGTTTGATTTTGAATAAAGTACTCGGGGCCCTAGTTTTGGCTCTGATACGTTGATGTAATAATTAGTTGATGGAGTTATCAATGAAATTGGAGTTTATTTGGTATTATTCCATTGTGCAATGGTTTGCATTTATTTCTCACTCTGTACTATTTAATAAATGTAATCCCGCTCTGATATTCCGCGTCGGGGCTTTACAGTTTTATGGTATCAGAGTCTAGGTTATTCTTAAGTATAGGATGATCTAGGTTTGACTTGATGACTTAGAGTCTAACTCCATACCTATGTGAGATGGGTAGAACCTTGGGTAATGAGATAAATCAAACTCACACCGCAGAAACCTAGTGCAAACTCAACAACTTACATTTAAATTTCTTTTGAAGGAACTTAAACAATGGCAGCGGAGTGTGCTCAACTCCGTGATATGCAACACGATTCAGCAACTCACTCAAGCTTACTTCAGGCAGCTGGAGCCAACAACAATAATAACAACAACCGAGTAGCTGGTGATTTACATAGAAATTTCCGCAACCAGAATCCGCCTCGATTCAGTGGTACCATAGACCCTGATGAGGCCGAGAACTGGCTCAAGGAAATTGAGCGTATCTTCCGTGTCATGCAATGCACGGATGGGACAGATACTACTAGCTACGTTCCAGTTAGAACGGGATGCCCATGCGTTGTGGGAGTCCGTTGAGGCAACCAGAGAGGATGCACAATTACTTGGAGGAGTTCAGGAGCATTTCAACTCCAAGTACTTCTCAGAGAGGGTCCAAGAAAGGAAAGCATCTGAATTTGCCGCTCTGAAGCAAAGGACCTGACTATTGCTGAGTATGGCTCAGTTCTCCGATTGGCGCGCTATGCCAATCATCTGGTAAGTATAGAGAAGATGAAGGCGAAAAAGTTTCTTATGGGCTCAGGCCTGCATACATCACCCAATTGGCATCTATGGACATTCAGACCTACCCAGAGATGGTAGGAAAGCACAACTACTCGAGGATGCAACCGATCATACTGATCGCATCAAGGGTAGAATGGTAAAGAAGGAACTGACTTCTGGAGCACCAAGCAGGCCTGCCTACAGCAAGAAAAGTCCATTAAGTATCACTGATGGGCCAAGCCAAGAGTGAAAGCCCAAAGTCCCTACTACTACTGCCCCCAAACAACAAGCCCAGATGCAAACATTGTGACAAGCTGGTCACACGATAGAAGAATGGCTGGAGGAAGGCAGGTGCATGCCTTCGTTGTGGGAGCCGAGAGCATCAGATTCCCGAATGCCCATTACTGAGGGAGAATGAGAAGCGTCCTGCGGGACCAAAGAAGCCAGGCAACTCCAAGCCCTGCAAGAGGTAGAGACCACCGAGGAAGGTGGAGTTGTGGAAGGTACACTACCAGTCTTTTCTCAATCAGCTTTTGTTTTGTTTGATACTGGCGCAACGCATTCGTTCATATCACAAGCATTTGCTGATACATTAATGAAAACCCACATCCAGGGTTTGAATTACCTGTCACAACACCCTTGGGAGAAAAGGCTCAATTGAATAAATATTTTCCATTAGCTGATGTTAAGGTTGGTGAACTTAACCTTAGAACTGACCTGATTTGTATGCCCATGGAGGGTTACGATGTTATTCTGAGAGCTGACTGGCTATCTACTTATGGGGCTTGTGTTGATTGTAGAAGAGGTAAGATTTCCTTTAGTGAATTCCCTAAGCTGATCTTCACAGGACGTAGACACAAGAGGCACTTGTCTCTCGTCTCTGCCATAAAGGCACAAAACATGATAAGAAAGGGCTGTGTGGCATTTCTTGCCACAATTGTAGTTGAGAAGAAAGCAACCAAGATATCAGACATTCATATAGTGCAAGAATATCCAGAGTTTCCTGATGAGCTGCCAGGCATTCCACCTGAGAGAGATGTGAATTTCTCAATTGATCTCGTACCTGGAACCACACCGGTTTCACGCCAACCCCATAGGATGTCCCCTACTGAATTGAAAGAGTTGAAAGAGCAACTGATGGAACTACTAGAAAAGGGTTTTATTAGGCCAAGTACTTCTCCTTGGGGAGCACTAGTGTTGTTCGACAAGAGAAGGACGGATCCATGAGATTATGCATCGATTACAGGCAGTTGAACAATCTCACTATCAAGAAAGTACCCTCTGCTGCGTGTCGATGAGTTGTTTGATCAGATATCAGGAACAAAGTATTTTTCTAAGATTGACCTTAGTTCGGGATCATCAGATGAGGATTAAAGATGCATATATCTACAAGACAGCTTTCAGGAGCAGGTGTGGTCATTACGAATTTGTAGTAATGCCTTTTGGACTAACCAACGCTCCTGCAGCTTTTATGCAACTAATGACAGCATCTACCGGCCCTACCTCGACAAGTTCATCGTGGTCTTTATTGATGATATTCTCATATACTCCAAGACCAAGGAAGAGCATGAGGAGCATCTGAGGATCGCTCTGCAAATCTTACGGGACAACCAACTCTACGCCAAATTGAGCAAGTGTGAATTCTGGCTCGAGGAGGTGTTGTTCCTAGGTCATGTTATTTCCAGGAGGATTGCTGTCGACCCTTCCAAGGTAGAAGTTGTGCTGAACTGGGAAAGGCCGACCAATGTTACCGAGATCAGAAGCTTTCTTGGACTGGCTGGATATTACAGCGGTTCATAAAAGGCTTCTCCAAGATAGCTATACCTCTTACGCATCTTACACGAAAAGAGAATCCCTATGTCTGGAGCAAGGAGTGCGAGAAGAGCTTCCAAACACCGAAGTAGTTGTTGACGTCTGCAACTGTCCTCGCATTACCAGTCGAAGGAGCAGGATTCTCAGTCTACATTGATGCATCTGGAATCGTCTAGACTGTGTACTAATGCAGAATGAGAAAGTAATAGCTTATCTTCAAGTCGTTGAAGCCACATGAAGTCAATTATCCTGTCCATGACTTAGAGCTAGTTGTTGTGGTATTTGCACTCAAAATCTGGAGGCATTACCTGTATGGGGAACAATTATTGTCTACTCCGACCACAAGAGTTTGAAATACTTATTTTTCAGAAGGAGCTTAACATGAGACAACGAGATGGCTGGAGTATTTAAGGATTTCGATTTCAACATTCAATATCACCCAGGTAAAGGTAATGCAGTAGCTGATGCACTTAGCAGAAAGCTAGTAGCTTCATTATCATGTTTAATCAGGGGCGAGATGCAATGGTAGAACAGTTCACCAGTCTAGATTTGAACATCAAGAAGAGAAGTGATAAGATGTTAGTGGCTAATCTTAAAGCTCAACCCAACATCTTTGTCGAGATCAGAGAGCAACATGCTAATGATCCGTTTCTAATCAGAGTAAGGGAGACCATAGTTGACAAGCCAGACTTCTCCATCGCTGAAGATGGAAGAATATTCTTCCAAGCTAGGACATGTGTGCCTGACAATGAAGAGTTGAAAAGGAAACTGATGGATGAAGCCCACAAGACCAAGTACACAATTCACCCAGGTGCAACCAAGATGTACCAAAACATGAAAAGGTCATTTTGGTGGCCAAACATGAAGCGTGAGTAGCTGAGCATGCCGCGCACTGCCTCACTTGTCAGCAGGTAAAAGCAGAACACCGTCATCCTGCGGGTGTACTTAGACCCCTAGACAAACTGAATGGAAGTGGAAAGCATCAGCATGGATTTCATCATAGGTTTACCCGAACTCGTGTGGACTTGATGCTATCTGGGTTATTGTGGACCGTTTAACCAAGTCCGCACACTTCTTGCCATTAAGAGCATATGGAGTGTGGATGTGTTGGCAGCTTTGTATGTAAAGGAAATCGTGAGATTACATGGAGTCCCCATGTCCATTGTCTCAGATCGTGACCCCAGATTCACATCTAGATTCTGGAAGGGACTTCAGACAGCGTTGGGTACTAAACTCAACTTCAGCACTGCTTTCCACCCACAGACGGATAGACAGACTGAAAGAATAAATCAGATAGTGGAAGACAAGCTACGAGCTTGTGCTATAGACTTTGAGGGATATTGGAATGAATAGTTGTCACTAATTGAATTCGCCTACAACAATAGTTATCAGGCCAGCATCAAGATGGCACCATTTGAAGCATTATACGGTAGAAGTTGCAGATCGCCATATGTTGGAATGAAGTAGGTGAACAACAATGGCTGGGACCAAACATGGTGTAGAATACTAGTAGAGATATCCAGATCATCAGAGACAGAATTAAGGTAGCTCAGTCCAGGCAGAAGAGCTATGCTGATAAAAGAAGAAGGGACTTAGAATTACAAACTAGAGATCATGTAATGCTCAAAGTATCCCCTACCCGAGGATTTCAAAGGTTTGGGATGAAAGGCAAGCTGAGACCGAGATTCATAGGTCCATTTGAAGTATTAGATAGAGTTGGCGAGGTGGCGTACCAACTAGCACTACCTCCCCAGTTCTCTACCGTACATAACGTGTTCCATGTGTCAATGATGAGAAAGTATGTATACGATCCTCGCAGTAATCAGCTATGATGACATTACTCTGAACAAGGATATGACCTATGAAGAAAGGCCAGTGAAGATCTTAGACAAGAAGATGAAACAGCTTCGGAATCGATCCCATACCTGTGGTCAAGATTCTGTGGAGGAATCACGAAGTTGAAGAGGCAACATGGGAGCCCGAAGCAACTATGCGACGAAATTATCCGGATCTATTCAGTAAGACATTCTTCCTCTTACGATTATATGAATTGGGGACCAAATTCTTTTTAAGAGGGGGAGGATGTAGCACCCTTGATTTTTAAAATCAAGAGAAAATAAAATTTTATTATTTATAAATAAGATAAATTGATTTAATTAGAATAAAAGGGATTAAAACAATACCCATTAAGCTAAATATAATGGGTTACTCTGATAACCCAAACTAATAGATTGGGCCCAAATAGGGTTAGCCATCATTGGATGAGAAATAATTAAGCCAAATTCGGAATAAAAATAAGTGATAATTAGGAAAGGGTTTAAATAATTATTAAATAGTCCATACCATCCTAAAAAAGAGTCTTAGACTTACCCTAAACTTTACCCATGAAATTGGATCCCATCCCAACTCTATAGATGGATAAATAAGATAAAGTGGTAGATAAAGAAGGAAATTCGGAGTTTAATGGAAGGGAGGACACTTAGAATGGCTAGGACTCTAATTAGCAATCAAAACACCCTAAAACTCGTCCCTAGCAAGCCTAAACCGCAGTAGAGGCTTTGGAGGACGAGGGGAGAGGTTGGAGATCGTCGGAGCTTGGAGAAGGGAGCTTGGACCAAGGAGTTTTCATCCCATTTTCGTCTCCAACTTAGGGTTCTTCTTGGATTCAACAAAAGTAGGCAATCTCTCAACCAAAAATCGTGTAAATATTATCCTAGGTAGCCTTCATGTACCTCTTCAAAAGATGGTTTCATTTTATTCTGCTTATCCATTGGGCGAATTTAATTCATGAAGCCCTGCTATTACCATGAACCCAAAATCTCATGTTCTCTCTAATTCCTGCACGTACTTATTCCCATGCTATGAGAAATTCTCATTGATACTGTAGTGCAATAGCTTTCAAACACCTCTCGTTCCGTTCTATTTCAATCTCTCATGAGGGAGAATTAATTCTTTGAATCCCTGTCAGATATATGCACCCGACCCTTCATGTTTGTTGTGAACCTCGTTTTACTTGACTTCAGATCATGAGAAAATTATCATAAATACTACATCTTGTAGCTTTTGAAAGCCCTAGTTTTGGAATTTTTCATCATGTAATCATCTCAAATTAATTCGTTGAACCCTAACTGCACCTGTTTAGGTCACCAAAAAGTATCCCGATCAATGCATGTCTAACCTTGTCTATTTTCAAATTAAACATGCATGTTGATAAATATATATGTCTACTTTCGTTTAAAACTGGTTTTGTGCTTTTTAGATCACCGTGCTATTTTATATGGAATTTAGAATGTCCCTATAACACAGAGAACTCGCCCTGGGAAAAGGGGAAACCCACCTGTTATCGCGACGGTGCGATCCGCCGCGATATCAGCAGGGTCACGCCGGCCGATGGCGTCATGTCAAGAACGCAGCAGCATAAGCCGCCGCGATTCACTCCGGACCGGGCCAGACTGGCCAGGTCCCGTGTCGCGCCCGACCGCCCCGTCGCGACTTGAATCGCGACGGGTAAGTCCATCGCGTTTTCATGAATCCGACCAGAATGGAAAATTGTGCATATGCCCTGTTGTTTAAGCTTTATACCCTTTAATTAGCCATGATTAAATCATGTGATAGTTCATTCGACTTGGTGAATTAATAAATGACATTAATTACATAAATTTAATTATTTAAAATGACATTTGCACGACTTGTCATATCCTCAAGATTTCTTTACACTTACACACACATCACATTATTAAATGTCATTTGACCCTGATAAATTATGCAATAATGTATTCGATAATTAGCAAAATAAATGACTAAATTACCCTATTGTATTAAATACCATTGTCTTCGTTTTTACTCGCGCATTTTATCTACCGTTATCATTCCCTCGGCTTCGAGCACTCGAGGCACGACGGACCTGTTTCTACACACTTTCTTTTGACTTGGACCACCTCTCCATCGGGAATACTCTCGACTGGGCCAGGGACTCCTTGTCAATACCTCCGTAAGTCTTCTTGGCTTTGGCGCACGTCCTTAGTCAACGAGCTGGTTGTACCCCAAATCCCGTACACATTAGGGATCAATACGATCCATGCCTTAGTATTTTCCTTCTCATCTCGGGATCACTCCGAACCATTTGGCCGTGTTCATGACACGACTAAGTGGGTGGTGGACTTCTACCAGACTGCCGGCACCCGACCTGGTGCTGTGCAACCGTCACTATCAGGATTTCACGTTGTTTTACGGAATGTCCTATCTCATCTAATCTCTATATCCTCTTTCTGTTCACGTTCTCTCTACACTCTCATCTATCTCGTCTAGTACTCTCTTATCTCTTCTTGGTACTCTATTGGCCATTCGTGTGATTGTCTAAGATAAAGAAATGACTAATGTCAGTGCAATAGGGCCCGATCAGGTCCTGGAGGAGCGCCCTAAAGTGCTAGTGCCCATGGGAGTTAAAATGATCAAGGATTTGTTACGGCATGCATCCACTGCCAGTTTACTATCTAGATTAATCTATGACAATCAATGTATTATCTCTACAAGTGCAAGCGGGATCGTTACTAGTGCACCGTTGTGCAATTTACATGATATATCATTACATGGCCATTCTATTGTCGTTCTCGTTGTACTATTTTCCCTATGCCAGTTGCAATTGTTCTCTCATTATCATGATATACTCTACATGACTTTACTCTCTAGTTAGCCTGCCATTAAAACATTAACTATTTAAAGCATGCTTGTGTTCATGAGATATTAAGTCCTACTGGGCGTTTCACTCATCCTGCGTATTTATTTGATGTGTTTCAGGTGAGTCGGATCATGACCACACTCACGAGGATGGGACCGATGAGGAGACTCAAGAGTGGCCATTCAGCCACCAGTGCTATCTAGTAGTAGTTAGTATAGTTATGAGTTAGTGAGTCTTTAGTCTATGTAATAGTTTTGATTTTGAATAAAGTACTCGGGGCCCTAGTTTTGGCTCTGATATGTTGATGTATAATTAGTTGATGAGTTATCAATGAAATGGAGTTTATTTGGTATTATTCTTGTGCAATGGTTTGCATTTATTTCTCGCTCTGTACTATTTATAACTGTAATCCCGATCTGATATTCCGCGTCGGGGCTTTACACATGCTCACATACAGGCGCTGAAACACTCCGCCCGGAAAAGAGAAGGAAGATAGGGGACCCAGAGGCTGAATGGTACCACTGGTTATAGAAGACATCACTATAGCCTTCAGTCGTTTGTTTTGGGAGGAAGAAAGAACATGGCCGCCAGCTGCAGCCGAACTGCTTGATCCACCACATCCATCACATCCAAGAGGCAGCTGATGAGTGAAACCATAGACGTGGGAGAGCCAGACATCCCCTACGAAGAAGGGAAGACGGTGGACGAGCTATGATGGGGCACGTGCCTGGCCATCCATCCATCACTCTTGTGCTCTCTCCATCCAAGTTTTGTCCCTGCATCTCCTCCCCTACTCATTCAGTTGCCTCCTCAACTCCTGACGGTTGCGCACAACATCCTAACTCCTGACCTCCCCCTTCAGTTCTCACTGCCCTGCATCTGATCCAAGCGACCACGAGATCACTCTCTCGTGTTTCATGCTCTCCACTGATCTCCAAAAAAAAATTCAACCCGGTACGATTATACCAACCCAATCGGATGAGAGCAACCCGCTACAAGGGAGAAAACCCCACAAGTAACAAAAGGGCTGAGATACATAAATAGAGAACACTATTGCAACGGAATTTTTTACACAATTCATTTCATTTCACTTTAATCCAAATACCACAGTCTATATAGTCCAATAGAAAGCATAACATAATTTCACACTACATGTAGCCAGCCTCAATACATATCCACATTCAAATTTCAATTCATACTAGAAATAAATTACAATCTTCAATCTATCCTTCGCGCTCCTCTTCGGTCTTGCCAAGTCCTTAGCTCTACTAAATCTCCTAAATGTTTAGCACGGGTGTGAGTCCTACATAATAGACTCAGAAAGTAACTTTAAAATTCAAACTATATACCTATCACACATAATTTCTAACAATTTAACACTATTAAAATTCAGCAATTAAAGTCATACATGCTCATGCCATAACATAAATGAATTAACATGGAATCGTATTAAACCACTATTCTAACACATGTAAAATAAATCTAAACTGATTACTATACATGGTATCATTAATAAGTACAAACATACAATCACATGCTTTCCATACTTTATTCAAATCATTGCGCAGTTCTACAATTCTAATCTTGAACTGTACAAGATAGATAGCACTCCTAGCATGATTTCTAACACACTTCACATGCAATTTTCACTTTGCTATACATCTAGCTTGCTGTTTTTATATAAAATTTATCACATTCACACGACCTTGCATATGGATCACATTAACTCACACAACATGATACTACGTTCAATCACAATAAATCTAACTCATATTAACAACCCGCATTATTTTCTCATGACATGCACACATGCACTTACTTTCACACTATCACACTTTCATTTACACACAACGATTTCCCATTGTTTTTCCACTTTCATATTCACGTATTTCTTATCACTTCACTTTGCACATAACATGTGCCACGTTCATATATACTTGCACATACCTTGTGCCACAATCACATGTCATTTTTCACGTTATCCTTATGCTCATTTTTACACAATGCCAAGACACATCCCAAACCACCACTAGACGATCATATAGCACATACCATTCACATTCATGTACTTAATCACTAGACAAGTGATCAAGTCTTGTTCCTACAGAAACGGAAGAAGCCCTCTCAACCATTACCAGTGGAACTGTCCACCTCCAGGATTTTCAAGACCCTTGCCTTTGGTATCATGGTTTAACATGACTCTTGTCAGGGTATCACAATTTAATAAATACCCTTGTCTAGGGTATCACATAACATTTTTGAGCTTTCCCATAGGGCACTATTACAGTACAGCTCCAAGCATCTAGGGTGGCACTGTCTAATGGCACATTTATTTATCTTGTCATCTTTACATGTTTCACACACACATACTCTTTATTCTCTCACGTTCCGTGCACATGCACACACATATGGCTATGGACATAAATTTAACACATTCAGGTTCTCAAATTAGTTATAAACAATAATTCACAGAAACATAATCATGATGCCATTCCCACTTTTAAACTTGTTTGACTTAATTCAATTTATGGTACAGAACCTTCTGAAATTCATAATTCATTCTACCGTGATCAAAACAGACTAAATTTAACCACATGGTAAATATGTATCACAGAAAAATCACTAATTTTTCATAATTTTGGAGTAGTAAACTATTTTTAATATTAAACATCTGATTTCAGGCAATTTACAAGATATTTCAATTGAACATGGGGACAGTGAACCATACGTGTAACATATATAAAACATGCACACAGTGGTTCTAACTTCTTAAAATTTTCTGAAACAATAACATTCAACATATATAATTATTTTGTACTTAAATCTATCATATCATGATGTAGAAAGATTCAGAAACTAATACACTCTGCACAGTAGTTAGAATCCTACCAATTTTAACCACGTTCACATACAATACCGGGAATATATCTGAAATTTTTCACAAATTTCGGATCTGTACCCTAATTATGATAATTGAAAAAGGTTTTCAGCATAATTATCATCAAAATCACTTTAACATGTTTCATACTATTATAGCTACACCCAGCAGTGGTAACACATGAATACAGTCATTATATAGTCACAGGAAAACTCCAAAACTTAATTCAACATGAATCTAATTAAATAGAATTTATCAATGCTAAGTCATGCTCAATACTTCATTATAGAATTTTCTAATAAATAGGACAATTTAACAAAAATTCAACCTAACCGCATGGTATGTTCTACTGAATGTACTTGGCCATTCCAAAATTTACAACATACTCATGTTCAGAAATCCGGAAATATATCACAAGATCAAACATGCATTCTGTCAAACCTGTGAACTTGGCGCACGAGGCTGCCGCCAACATGAGTTAACGGCACCATAGGTGGCCGCCAACCTTGGATCTTAATGGCACCAGATGCTGCCGTGTAGTTTCTGTGTGTGCAAACATAGACTGGACTAGAAACAATGGTGAATGGGGGGCTCCAAGCATGGAATAAAATCCAGAAAATGATTAAAAACTAAGGATAGGTCTATGGCTTGAACCATCAAGCTACTTGCCTGGAAATAAATCAGTAGAGAGATGTTTTTGGTCAGAGAAGCACTCCTCGCCAGTGCCAAGAAGGTGGTCTAAATCCCTTGAGATATGTTCCTCCTGTCAATGTAGCCCGCACTCCAGCGTCAGGGATGATACCTCTCCAAGTCCGCTCCCAGTCGAAGAAGATTGCCGGAAGACTCACCACAACACCGAATCCAAGCCTCCAAAATTCAATTTTTTGCACAGGTTTCCTAGGGTTTTGGTCTAGAGTCAAAAAGGAACCTAATCCGGCCAAAAGTGGTTTTTTATAGAGTCTAAGGGCCGGGCATGCATTAGGGTAGGTTTGCCGTTGGGTAGGTTTCCTATACTGGAACCGGAAGAAACGCTGGTTTTACACAATCTGAAACTGTCACACAGTTGGGAACTAGGTATCCACATCAGGTGCCGCCAATACGAGGTTGGCATCCATTGATCTGGACGCCAACTGCCCATAGCCCTGCAATCAGCGGCAGGCATGTTGCTGCCAACCTGCAGTTCGGCCAGAAAACAAATGTACATCCAAACAGATGTACTAATACTCATAAACAGTTTAATGGTACAGAAATAAGTATATATCCTATGCACATAGTAAACACACACCATATATATATATATATATGGTACACAGTATAATTACATACCATATGCATAGATTTAAATAACTATACCATGTACTTCACAATTTGATAATGCATGCATATTTAAATATACTACATGTACAAAATACCTTCATTGGTACTTATAAGATATACAATACAATTACATACCCATATGCACTACATTATTTACATACTCTATGCACAAAATAATAAATATAATATCACACACAAGAATAAATATATTATACACATGTACACAGTGAGTAAATATTTATAATTTGCACCCAATAAAAGTATCAATTGCACAAAATTCAGGGGCCTCACACCCTCTCCCCCTTAATAAGATCTTCGTCCTCAAAGATCGATCATGTATCTGTTGGGACTCGTCGGTGTCGCCTCCAGTCAGTGCATACACTCTGGTCGATGTTTAAGTTCTTATTGCTGGCTTCTTTGCTGCTGGAACATCTCGAGGGACGAACTTTTTCTTCTGATTCAGACACTCTCTAATCCGTGATCCTTGCTACCACACTTGAGACATCTTCCCGCCTCGTCCAACACACGTCTCCGCCATGACGCTTGGCGCAGTGCACACAACACGGCTTCTCGCTGCTTGCAGGAGCTACTGACTGCGATGCTGACTCTACTGGTACTATAGCTGATGTTTGACCTTCCTGAGTTTCTTCATCTTCTCTTCTGCCGCTGAAATGGTTCTGGCAACCTCTTCAACCGAGCCTTCTTCTCCTCTAGATACAATTCCATCTCACTCTCCTGCCTGCACGCCATGCTAAGAGTCGCTTCCATAGTCCTATGGTCCAATGCTACTAGTCTGGCCGTCAATGATGGTCTCTGTCCCATTACAATTTCTTCGCCTTGCGCCTCTCATCAACAACTATGTGCGGTGCATACCTCGATAACTCCGCGAATCTAGCCTCATACTCCAAAACTGACATCGAGCCCTGAGTCAATGCTAAGAATTCCTGCTCCATCTTGTCCTGTATATGCTCGGAACATACTTGGCCTCAAATAACCTCACAACTCTTCTCAGGTCACCTCTAACTCCACTCCCTCAAACTGCGTGCGAAGAACAGAAGACCACCACACATCTGCTCGCTCCTAAAGCATATATGATGCCAAGCTGACCTTATCATCCTCTGCACATCTGATGGCTCTTAATATCTTCTCCCTAAGCCAACTCTCTATAACCAATGGTTCACTCTCCCCTTTAAAAAGGGCAGAGCCATCCGCTTAAACTTCTCCATAATCGATACACCTCCTACACCACAGTCCTGTTGAGCTGGTGCTGGAACCTGAGCCTGAAGCTGAGTCTAAAGAGCTGCTTGCTTCTGCGCTTGAGTCTGCATCACTTGCACAAGTCCTTGAATGAATGTGCCGTAGTCAACAAACGGTGGCGGGGGTGGCGCAGGTGGTCCCTGAGGTGCTGGTACTTCCTGCTACTCAGTTGCTGTCCTCCTTGGTTCCTCATCCTGGAAAGGTATACTCGAATGTCGGGTCCTTCCAGCCATTGCTACAAAATAAACACCAAGTTAAACTCCATTTATCACTACACCTAACATATTATCATGCATTCATCTTATCACATTTCTAATCCTATCTTAATTATTCCTTGGATCTAGCTATCCACTATAAAGACTTAGAGATGGGATTTAGTTGATGGCTATTCATGTATAATCTCAACCATGTAGCTTTGATACCATCTCTGTAACGACCCACTTCCACCCGGTATGGTTATACCAACCCACATCGAATGAGAGCAAGCCGTTACAGGGGGAAAAAACCCCAACAAGTAATAAATGGGCTGAGATACACATAAATAGAGAACACTATTGCAATGGAATTTAAACAAATTCTTATTCCATCAACTTTAATCCACATACCACAGTCTATATAGTCCAATAAAGAAAGACATAACATAAATTTCACTAACATGTAGCCAGCTTCAATTACATATCCACAATTCAATTTCAAATTACATACTAGGAAAATAAATTTCAATCTTCAATCTATCCTTTGCGCTCCTCTTCGGATCTTGCCAAGTCCTCAACTACTAAATCTCCTGAAATGTTTAGCAAGTGAGTCTACATAATAGACTCAGCAAGTAACTTAAAATTCAAACTATATACCTATCACACATGCTTTCTAACAATTTAACACTATTAAATTCAGCAATTAAAGTCATACATGCTCATGCCATAACATAATGAATTAACATGGAATCGTATTAAACAACTATTCTAACACATGTAAAATAATAATCTAAACATGATTACTATAACATGGTATCATTTACATAAGTACAAACATACAATCATGCTTTCATACTTTATTCAAATCATTGTGTAGTTCTACAATCTAATCATTGAAACATGTACAAGATAGGAGCACTCCCTAGCATGATTTCTAACACACTTCACATGCAATCTTAACACTTTACTAACACTAGCTTGCTGTTTTTATATAAAACTTATCACATTCACATGACACTTGCATATGGATCACATTAACTACACAGCATGATATTAAACGTTCAATCACAATTAATCTAACTCATATTACACACGCATTATTTTCTCATGACATGCACACTGCACTTACTTTCATACTATCACACTTTCATTTACACATGATTTCCCATTGTTTTCTACTTTCATATTCCGTATTTCTTATCACTTCACTTTGCACATAACATGTGCCACGTTCACATATATCTTGCACATACCTTGTGCACAATTACATGTCATTTTTCACGTTTACTTATGTTCTTTTTTACACAATGCCAAGACCAACAAAAAACCACCACTAGTCGATCTTGTAGCACATACACCAGGCATAGTGATCAAGTCTTGGTTCCTGCAGAAACCGGGAGAAGCCCTCTCCACCATTACAGTGGAATTTTTTTCCACCTCCAGGATTTTCAAGAACCCTTGCCTCGGTATCATCATGGTTTAACAGACCCTTGTCTAGGGTATCACAATTTAACAAGACCCTTGTCTAGGGTATCACATAACATTTTTGAGCTTTCCATAGGGGCACTATTACTACAGCTCCAAGCATCTAGGGTGTTAGCGTCTTATGGGCACATTTGTTTATCTTGTCATCTTTACATGTTTCACACAACATACTCTTTATTCTCTCACTTTCCATGCACACACACACATATGTTATGACATAAATTTAAACACATTCAAGTCTCAAATCAGTTATAAAACAATATTCAGAGAAACATAATCATGATGCCATTCCCACTTTTAAACTTGTTTGAGACTTAATCAATTTATGGTACAGAAACATTATGTAATTCATAATTCATTCTACCGTGATCAAATAGACTGAAAATTTAACCACAAGGTAAATAGTTCCCAAACACATCACTAATTTTTCATAAATTTGGGAGCAGTAAAACTATTTTTATATAAACATAGATTTCAGGCAATTTATAAGATATTTCAATTTGAACATGGTGGATAGTGAACCATATAGTGTAATAGATATAAAACATGCACACAGTGTTCTAACTTCTTTAAATTTTCTAAAACATAACATTCAACATATATAATTATTCTGTACTTAAATCTATCATATCATGATGAAGAAGTTCAGAGCCTAATAACACTCTGCACAGTAGTTAGAATCCTAACCAAATTTTAACCACGGTTCACATACAGTACAGGAATATATCTGAAATTTTCTCAAATTTTGGATCTGTACCCTAATTATGAAATTGAAAAAGGTTTTCAGCATATTATCATCAAAATCAATTTAATAGGTTTCATACTATTATAGCTACACCCAGCAGTGGTAACACATGAATACAGTCATTATATAGTCATAGGAAAACTCCGAAACCCTAATTCAACATGGATCTAATTAAACAGAATTTATCAATGCTAAATCATGCTCAATACTTCATTATAGAATTTCTAATAAATAGGACAATTTACGAAAATTCAACCTAACCGCATGGTATATTCTACTGAATGTACTTGGCCATTCACAAAATTTACAACATGTACTCATGTTTCAAAAATCCAAAAAATATCACAAGATCAAACATGCATTCTGTCAAACCTGTTGAACTTGGCGACACAGAGGCTGCCGCCAACATGAGTTAACGGCACCATAGGTGGCCGCCAACCTTGGATATTAACGGCACCAGATTTTCGTAAGTTTCTGTGTGTGCAAACACAGACTGGACGCAAAATAATGGTGAATGGGGGGTTCGAAGCATGGAATAAAATCCAGAAAAATGATAAAAACCTAAAGGATAGGTCTATGGCTTGAACCATCAAGACTTGCCTAGAAATAAATTAGTAGAGAGATGTTTTGGTCAGAGAAGCCCTCCTCGCCAGTGCCAAAAGGTGGTCTAAATCCACTGAGATCTTATCCTCCTGTCAATATAGGCCGCACTCCAACGTCGGGATGATACCTCTATCCAAGGTCTAGCTCCCAGTCGAAGAGAGATTGCCGGAAGACTCACCACAGCACCGGATCCAAGCCTCCAAACTTTAGTTTTTCGCACAGGTTTCCTAGGGTTTTGTCTAGTGTCAAAAAAGAACCTAATCCGGCTAAAGGGGTCTTTTTATAGAGTCTAAGGGCTCGGCACGCATTAGGGGTAGGTTACCCTACCGTTGGGAAGGTTTCCCTAAACTGGACCGTAAGAACGCTCGCGTTACCCAGTCTAAAACCATCACACACTGGGAACTGGCATCCACAATCAGGTGCCGCCAATACGGGGTTGGCGTCCATCGATCTGGACGCCAACTGCCCATAGCCATGCAGTCAGCGGCAGGAATGTTGCCGCCAACCTGCAGTTCAGCTAGAAAACAAATGTACATCCAAATAGATGTACCATACATCATACATTTAATGGGTACAGAATATATATATTCAATGCACATTTAAACACATATATATATATAGGTACACTGTATAATTACATACCACATGCATAGATTTAATAACTATACCATGTACTTCAACAATTGATAAAGCATGCATATTTAAATATATTACATGTACAAATAACTTCATGTGTACTATAAGATATACAATAACAATTACATACCATATGCACTACATTATTTACATACTCTATGCACAGAATAAATAATATAATATGCACACACAAGATAACATATATTATACACATGTACACAAGTGAGTAAATATTTATATTTGCACCAAACAAATAGTATCAATTGCACAAAATTCGGGGGCCTCACATCAAAAGCAGCCTCCTTCACCCTCCTGATCAGGGGCACCCCTCAACTGGGGCTTCCCCTTCGCTCTCCTTCATTAGGAGCCATCCTATTTGAGGACCCCGTGTCCTCCACTAGTCCTATAGCGTTGTCTAGTCAAGTAGAGTCGTCTAGTCTTAGTTTAGGTGAGTCTAGGGTAGAGTCAGGTCAACCCAACGCCCGCCAAGTCAAACGTCGCCCTAGGAAGCAACGGGGCAAGGCTATTCCCCAAAGATACCTTCAAGAGTTAGCTTGGCTATGCCAAGCACTGTTGTTAATAGAGGAGTTCACAAAAGAGGCGTTGGTGTTAGAAGAAGTGATTGTGCAGGATGGGGTGCTCGTAGACGACGAGTTTGACGTCTATGAAATCATGAATGATGAGGACCCAAACGATGAAGAGGATAGCAAAGTAGATGACACTGCTGATATGTACACAAGTGGCGTAAGGAGATTTGATGAACTTACGATGGCGGTGGATGAACATACTAAGGAAGTCAACTTTGGAATGGAAGAAGATCTCAGGATTGTGATTATCTCAGCTAACCTCCCTCCTGATGAAGAAGAGGAATTGGTGCAAATTCTAAGGCAGTATAAAGACCATTTGCCTAGTCTTATGAGGACATGCCTGGCCTAGACCCCTCATTAGTGGAGCACCGACTTGTGTTGAAAGAAGGGGTAAAGGCCATAAAGCAAAAACTTAGAAAATTCCACCCACTTATGGCCCTGAAGATGAAGGACGAAGTAGACAAGCTCCCCAAGGCTAGGTTCATCAGGGTAGTGCTTTATCCGAACTGGGTGGCGAATATAGTCCCGATCATGAAGAAGGATGGAAAAGTCAGAATCTGCATTGACTTCCGGGACCTAAATAAGGCATGTCCAAAGGATGACTTCCCACTTCCTCACATTGATGTACTGATTGATACCACTGCTGGGTATGAGACCCTCTCATTCATGGATGGATATTCAGGCTATAACCAAATCCATCTAGCTCCTGAAGATCAAGAGAAAACATCCTTCACCATGCCCTGGGGAACATACTGTTATGTAGTCATGCCATTTGGGCTAAAGAATGCCGAGGCTACCTATCAAAGGGCGATGATGGCTATTTTCCACGACATGATGCATGTCTGTGTAGAAGTGTACGTGGTTGATATCTTGGTGAAGTCAAGAACCAAGAGAGAACACCCCAAGATCCTCACCAAGGTGTTGCAAAGGTCATGGGAGTACAAGCTGAGAATGAATCCGAAGAAGTGCGTGTTCGGGGTGTCATCAGGGAAGTTGTTAGGCTTCATAGTTAGTAAGCGAGGAATTGAGATCGATCCAATCAAGGCCAAGGCCATTGCGGAAATGCCGCCTCTAAAGAATATCTCACAACTAAGAGGCTTGATTGGGCGTCCGCAATTCATTAGAAGATTCATATCACAGCATTCACAAAGATGCCGCCCATTCTATGATCTCTTGAAAGGAGAGGCGAAGTTCGAATGGAATGATAAGTGTCGAGAAGCCTTCGATGATTTGAAGAGGTATCTCATGAATCCCCCAGTTTTGCAACCTCCTGTACTCGGGAAACCACTAATCCTATCTCTCAGTCATTGAGGACTCCCTAGGTGTTGTCCTTACACAACACGATGAATCTAGAAAGGAAAAGGTCGCATACTATCTTTCTAGACTCTTCAACACCACAGAATCCAAATACACCACCGTGGACAAAACTTGTGCCGCACTCGTGTGGGTAGTCAAAAAAACTCAAGCACTACTTTCTTGCCCATGAGGTCAAGCTGATCTCGAGGATGGATCCACTCAGATATCTCTTAGAAAAACATGTCCTCTCTGATTGGCTTGCATGCTGGCAGAGCTTCCTCTCCCAATTCGACATCTCTTTTGTGGTCCAAAAGGCCATCAAAGGGTATGCCATCGCCGAGCACCTTGCCCATTTGCCACTCCCTCACAGCGATTCCATCCAAGAGGAATTTCTCGACGAAGAGCTCTCGGTCATCTCCAGAGATCCCTTCTGGTCCCTCCACTTCGATGGTGCACTCAACTCTCAGGGATGGGGCATTGGAGCGTGCTGCTCACCTTGGAGGGTATTACCATCCCCATCGCTTTTCAGCTCACCTTCTCCGCCACTAACAACATGTCTGAGTATGAAACTCTCCTCTCTGGTCTTAAGCGTGCTTATATCTTGGGTGCATCCCACCTTAGAATCATAGGAGACTCTCAGCTTGTTCTGCGGAAGGTGCTCTCAACTTAACGCACTCGTGACCCAAAGCTTAAACCATATCAAGACTTGGTCATGTTGCTGGCAAGGCAGTTCCGCAAGCTTATCTATGTCCGTCATTAGCCTCTTCTCTATCCTTCCCTCTCAGCCACTGGACCGAGACAATCATGTCCAATGGCTAGATGTTCCATCTATCCAGGATCCTTGGTTCAACACCTTAGGACAACCTTAGAGAGAGCAGTGCAACAAGTCATGCTAGCTGACCTTAAGGAAATCCTAGATGAAGAGGAACTACCATGGTATTTGAGATTGAGCAGTACTGTAGGGATGGGTCGTATCCCGAAGGGGCAAACGTGGAGGATCGCAAGGCCATAAGAAGAGCCGCCTTAAGGTACACAGTCATTGGAGAAATTTTGTACTGGCAAGCTCTTAATGGAGTTCTTTTGAGATGTCTTAATGATGACGAGGCTTGGAAGGTGGTAGAAGGAGCCCTGCTAGTGAATGTGGAGGGCATGTCAACAGTCAGATGCTTGCTAAGAAGATCATTAGGCAGGGCTACTACTGGCCAACTGTAGAAGAAGATTGTGTCATCTACGTCTGTAGGTGTGTCAAATGTCAACTCCATGCTGATAAAATTCATGCTCCTGATCCTCACTTCATCCACTCTCCACACCTTGGCCATTCTCCATGTGGGCTTTTGATATTGTTGGCCCCCTTGGTGATCCTAATGCTCAAACCAACAAAAATCCTTCATCCTGACAGCAATTGAGTATTACACCAAATGGCAGAAGCAGAAGCGTTTGCAGAAATCAAAGCATCCACAGTGTGCCGCTTTATCATGAAGAATATCATCTCGCGGTTCGGAGTGCCAAAGCATCGTCACAGACAACGGCCACAATTCATCTCTCAAGACTTTAGGACCTCTGTAAGAAATACAATATCACTCTGCATCATTCATCTCCATATTACCCACAAGGCAATGGCCAAGCTGAAGCAACTAATAAAACCCTTCTTAAAATCTTAAAGAAAACTTGTGAATCGCATAAATTTGCCGATTGGCCAGAAAAGCTAATAGAGGATCTATGGGCCTATCGTACCTCTGTCGTACTCCCACATGACAAACTCCGTATGCTCTCACTTATGGGATGGAAGTGGTAGTTCCATACGAGATCTTGATCCTTCGCTAAGAGTCCAATTAGATAAGGAACTTAATCTTGACGAACGTCAAGAGGTGTTGCTAGTCCAATTGGAACTCTTGGATGAAAGGCGACTAATGGCAGCCGATCATGTGCTCTCATACCAAAGGCGAATCTCAAGGTCTTTTGAAAAGAAGGTAATTGAACGGAAATTCCAAGAGGGTGATATGGTTTTGAAACGCATCTTTATCAAACCTGGAGGTCCAAGGTCTAAATTACAACCAAATTGGGAAGGTCCGTACGTGGTGAAGGAGGTGTATCCGGGAAATGCCTACAGCCTAACCAACGCTAAGGGCTAAGAATTGTCACATCTGTGGAATGTGTTGTACCTCAAGAGATTCTATCCCTAGGTCTATAGGTGTGAGGCCACAACACTTAGATTAGGGATAACCCCATGATAAGAGTTCGAAGTCTCTTCCCCAATCGTCAAGGGTTGACCTAAGTTAGGACCAACACACACACGGAAAGCCCAGGCGACTGCGCTTGGTGGATACCATAGCTATGCGGGCCCTAGTCTAGCGATGTGATGGTCATTCTCTTCCAAATCGGTCAAAGTGTAGGGGCAAGGGTCGTAAGGGCAAGGTTGTCAACCTTCAGCACACCCTGACGAGGAAGTCTTAAATAAGGATGGTAGATAACAAAGACAAAGAACAAAAAGAAAAGAATGAATAAAAATACATGATAGAATAGGGGCATGGCAAAGAGTGGCAAAGTCCCCGCAGGTCACTCATGAGCCCGGTCGTACACATGCCCCAGATAGTGAAAATCCATAAGAAAAGACCACAAAGTCCCTACGCAACATACCTAATCTTTGAAGGGTATGCTGCGGTAAGAAGCCGAACCCAACGCCATCAAACCTGCATTAGACTTTTCTTAAATAGTCTTCCATTTCCCTCTATAAGATCGGATCATCTCTTAGGTATGGCCTAACTAGCCGTACCGTCAACCAGGGGTAGTCACCCAAGGCATGTCACCCCTAAATGCACGTCCTACCTTAGTAAGGTCCTTGGCGAGAAGGGGAGGTGATCAAGACTCCAAACTAGCAGTTTGAATTGGTTTATGTGTTATGACCCAAAAGGGTGAGTCCCCTCCGTCTCGCGCGTCTTATTTTAGGAAGGGCTAACGTCGGCTTTAGGCGTATTTCAAAACTCCAAAAAATCAAATATTTCAAACTCCAAAAATCAACTATTTCAAAACTCAAAAAATCAAATATTTCAAACCTCTAAGAAATTCAAATATTTCAAAACTCCAAAAAAATGTTTTCAAACTCCCAAAAAACACTTTACTCATTCATGCATGTCATTCATTTACTTAAGTCTTTTCGCCTACTTAATAAGGCTTAGCCCCTTGACCATTTTATCAAGATTGGTCACTTATCATATTTAAGGCAAGGGGCTAAGCCGAAGAACAGATCTAACTTGTCTTCGTGATTGTCCTAAGTGTGCAGGTCACAACAGAAGAAAGAAAGCGGCACTCATATTTCACTCGTCACTGGCACACAATCACTTTCATTTAAAAAAAAAAAAATCCATTTCATTCCATATTTACATCATTATCATATCATCATGAACAAAAGGCAAAAGTACAAGCCCTCAACCACTCTCCCCTGTACCCTCAGGCGGACGAGAAGGTGGAGGGGCCATCTCCCTCGGCCCTGTCGTGCTCCCCTCGGCCGCTCCCTTGCGTTGTCGTCCCTACTTCTCATTCCTCTGTCGTCTGGAGGAACCCTTCAGGTAGTGCCCCGCTAAGGCGCTTGGGGCACCACTCCTGCTGGCCGATGAGCAGCTACGGCCGACTAGCGATAGGGCCCTCTCCAGCCCCCTCATCTCTGCCCTGAGTACCAGACAGTCTGTTGCTCGCTCCCTAGTTGTGATCGGAGCTCGTCCATCTCCCGGCACAGTCCCGTCGCCTCATCCGCCTGGGGGCGTAGCGCACCTCTGCCATCTCCGTCTCTAGCGCAGCAGTCCGCGCTAGAGAGTCTCTCAGCTCTGCCTCCTACAAGTCAAAACATTTGTCAATAAGGGAAATAAAGAATAAGGGGCAGGAAATTAATAACTCACCCACTCACGCAGCTGGGCCAAAATTTGGCCGCTCCACCAATGAAGCACAAAGGGTGGCACCTAGAGATCCGGCTCTCCGTAGTGGGGTTTTCCACGGGTCTAAACTTTATTCTCACTCCCAACCAGCACTCTAAGAGGATCATAGAGCCATAGAGTGGGCCCCCCGAAGCCGCTGATGTGAGCCCCACATACAGGTAGGCTAAAACCGCATGAGAGAGGCTAAGTCCCCACCATACCCGGCTAATGGCGCTCAAGTTTGCATGGTCTAGGAGGTGATCTCCGGAGGGGAAGAGAACCACCCTGCACAAGCATAGAGCCACGGCTTTGGCTATTTCTTGGTAATTCCCGCACTTGTTCTTGGAATGAAATATGACCCACTTAGACAAGGGGATTAGGTGAATATGTTGAGGGCTAATCATGGTATACACATTGCCGGGATCCATCATAAATTCACCTAGGATGAGTTTTGGGTTAATGGGCTCAATGGTTTAGCAAGTCTTTTGCTCATCTCCCCGTGTGGTCTTGGGTAGAGCCATGAATGCTTCAACCTCCTCAAGTAAGACGGTGGCCTCAAACTTTGGGAAAAGAAAAGTATGAGTTTGTGGGTGCCATAACTCTATCAAGGCAGTGATGCTATGCCAATCAAAGGACATTTTATGGTAATTGTGGGCAGCTATCAAGATACCCCCCAAACCCACTCTCTCAAGGCACGGATCACATGCATGGGTAGAACTTTGATCATAGGTGCTATCCAATTGAGTTTAGAGTATTGACGAGAGCCGGGAAAGAGCTAGAAGAGAAGAAGAAAAAGAAAAGAGAGGAGAAGAAGAAGAAGGTGCATTAATGAAGAAATTTGGAGTTGAAAATCACAAAAAATTGAAAAGACTATTTTACATACCTCTCTCATATTGGCATTGCTACTAAGATGGTTCGGAACATCCGTCAGCCTCAGGAGCTCGGTGTAGGACATCCGGGCGCACTTGGGACCTCCATAGGAAGCCTCTTCACCCATGGGAGCACTTGGAGCTCTCTTCATGGCCATGGGAGCCTTGAGGACTTGAAGAGAAGAAGGAAGGGTGTGAACTCTGAATTTAGCTTCTCCCCTTTTATTTATTGGCATTGAGAACTCCTATTCATGGTGGGAGAGAGTTTAGAAGGGTTGATAGGAGTTAGAACATGACTAGGGAACTCTAGGAGTCCCAGTGAGAGCCAAACATGGAGCCCTCAGGTGGCTAATTGCGCTCTGGGCACAAAACTGTGGTCACGACGTATCAACACGTCGCCACCTGTTAGCGACAGTATGGTCATCGCGTTCATGTTCAGGTAGCGACAGACAGCTTGTCTCGTTCTGTGTTTCAACATCTATTGGCTGATTCCTTTGCATTGTTGTGATTCTTTTTGCCAATTTGAGATGTATTTACACTTATGCTTTAAATTCTTCAAATACTTTGATGCAAATTCAGTATTATCTTGTTCTTTATTGCTTGCTTTATTTTGAAAATCCATAAAAATCAGAAAATTCAAAAACAAAATCCACAAAAATGAGAAAATCAGAAAATCAAAAGACGACTCGTTAGGTAAGTTCAGGTAAGTATTTCTAACTTATCTCTGCATTACTATATGGTACCTACTCTACTATATCATCTCAAGAACCGGCTGGTTCTCAGTGTGTTCCAGGATCTGAGTTCCCCTTCACCAAAAACGAGGATGATCTAAGTGCGCACTGTTAATCGTTGGATAGGCCGTTAGATGGTATGGCTTGGGGACGATGGATTCTATCACACGCCAGGGATGCAAAGTGACTTGACCCTTGCTCATCTTATCTAGCAATATTATCCTTAAGTATTTATTATTTTCTCCTTTTCTTTGCATTTTATTTTATGGTTTCTTTTCCTTTTAGCCCAGCATGCATCATTTAGAATTTTTAAGCTTCGTGCTTCATGATTAGTCAAAGCCAACATCGCAATGATGTCCCAAACAGATCTTCATTTCCCAGACAAAGAATTCATTCCATTTCGAATTTGAAAGTCCTCTTCGAGCTAGTTGCTCGGTCCAGTTTGCCAGTATGGTTCCTATTTAGGACCCCATTCATTATATCAGTCGTCCTTTCCCCACTGATCTGCTCATTAGCCATGAATCGCTCGAAGGCCAGAGTCGAATCGACCCGCCGGGACAACACCTATCCCCTAATGAACAAACCTGCAAGCCTAAGATGTCCAGGTACCTCTTGATCAAGAGGTTGATCATTTCTTTTCTTTTGATCATTATTCGTCCCAGATTTGGAACCATCCTTGCACTCTGTTCTAGCCATGTTTGAAGATCGTCGGATAATTCTCGCCGCTTGTTCGTTCAGAATGGGTGTCTCTTTATCTTGATGCCCACTTTTCATCTCATTTCGCTTCATTCCACTACATTGTCATTTCATGCCATCTCCGCTTCACTATTGCTCCACTCCCTTGCAAAGAAGGCATCAAGGAGGGGCAATATGTAGACACTCATTTCTGGCCCATATGCTGAGCCAAATTCTTTGTCATATCATTGATGCCCCTCATTGGCTCATCATCGCCTAGATGGCTTTATCCGATCATGGTATCTTTCTCATTAGGTCATCGCCCTGGTGAGTTCTTCTTGGTCACATCAATCAGTCTTCATCATTTCGTAGCTCTTTGAGTTAGGAGTTCGACGCTTCAAACTGCACGCCAATCCGATACCCATGCAAGGAGATCAGGCACTTTGAATGAGCCATATGCTGAAGGATTATGAAGGCGACAATGTCCCTGTTGCGTTCATATTCAGAAGGCGATGCCCTTCATGTCGCGTTCTTCCTCACACCGATTTGCCTTCAAGCCTGAATCGATCTCCTTCAGAAGGCGACACCTCGATACGTCGCATTCTCATTTGGCATTTTAATTCCCTGAAAAATCGCCAAAAATGCTTAAAAGGTTTCCTTCTATGGAAGGCGATGTATCGAAGCATCGCTACCTGATAGCGACGCTGGGCCTATCGCGTTATGGTTCCCATGCAGTGTGGCCTTTCCTAGTCAAACTTGGACCCTTGCTATTCATGAATAATCTGCCTTTTGGTGGGTCTAGAGGCGTCCAAATACTTCCAAACTTGAAGGAGACCTTCCTTAGGCCTTCCTTACCACGTTTTGACTCCCCTTGCACGAGCTTACTTACCCAAAGGCAGACTCCAGCTCATTATTCCTCTCCCAGCCCATTCAGGAATAATCACATATAAACTCTTCATAGGGCACGGTTTCAAGCAAGTTCGGCGTCTACTTTTTCCTCTCCCAGAGAGCTTCGAATTCCCAGAAGACCTCTTAGCCTCCAGACGACCAAGAAGTGCCCCCCCAG
Organism: Colocasia esculenta; assembly: GCA_014218235.1. Lineage (NCBI taxonomy): Eukaryota > Viridiplantae > Streptophyta > Magnoliopsida > Alismatales > Araceae > Colocasia > Colocasia esculenta. The sequence goes on from CM024756.1 coordinate 70,256,701, forward strand.
GGCGATTTCTTCCCATCTACGCTTTCTCTCTCTTGTTCTTCATCCCTTTTCTTCATACATGCATGTTTTGCTTCATTTCTTTTCGTAGATTTGCATTAGATCGCTCCACACACACCACGTTTAATCACCCAAAGGGCTTAAAACACCACCCCACATGATTTTCTCCCAATTATTTCATGTTTACTTGTTCTTTTGGGATAGATTCTACATCAATTGTTTGTCTAATGGGTGTTTCATTGTTTTGATGTTCTTGCAGGTGTTAGAAGACAGTAGCAACATGAGGCTCTTGCCCCTTCGCCGGATGAGGAGCAGGAAGAAGAGAATCCGCAGTCTTCATCTTCAGTTGTAGAAGGCGACATTCATCTTGTCGCGATCTAAGGAAGGCGACGGTCTGTGCGTCGCGTTTAGGAACCAAAAGGCGACACCTCTAGCGTCACGTTCACCTTAAGGCGACGGCAGGTCTGTCGCATTCACAGAACCAGGTACTCTTCTGCAACTTTCTTCCACTTTCCAAGGTAGTTAGCATCTGTTCTTCGTACTAATCCTCTTTGCAACTACTTTGGTGGCGATCACAGTCTCTTTTTTTTATTTTCATCATCATATTTGGGGAGCAAATTCCGTGATTACAGTGACCAAAAGATAATCGATTGGTGTTAAAGAGACAATCGATTTGTGACCAAAAAGGCAATCAATCGGTGAAGGATATATCGATTGTTGAAGGGAATATCGATTGGTCATTAAAACCATCGATTGGTGACTGATGCCATCAACTGTGAAGGGAGTATACCGATTGGTGATGGAAACATCGATTGGTCATTAAAAGCCCTCGATTGGTGTTATGATGTATCGATTGGTGACCAAATATGATGGGCCTTCTGATTGGTGATCATTCTAGCGATTGGTCTTCTATCCTTTCGATTGGGCTTGTAGATGGGAATCGATTGCTGACTAAATGTTCCAATTGCTGAACAAGTATCCAACATCGCTTTTGTTTGGTGTGTACTCACACCAATTGTTGAACAAGGGCCTAGAAATCATCTGTTTAGTGTTATAGATGAGTTGATTACTAGACAAGGGCTTAGTAAGATCTCAATTGGTTTCCACCAAAGGTTTCTCATGAGTTATTAGCCTATGCTAATAGGCTCTCTATTTGTTTGATTCTTTAGGAATCCAGTCCAATAGACTTTCATGGTTTTGGCCAGGAATCCTAAGTTCTCATTCCCCTTCATAAATTTCCCACTCATTACATGCTCTCTTTCACTAGTGACTCCTTTTCCCAAAGAAAATCTTAATAAAATCCATTTACCTTATCATTTCCTATTTTTTCATGTTTTAAGGTTTCATGTTGTTACAATGTGTGTGTATCGACAATTCCAAGGTTGGTTGTCGACAGACGACATACTTGGTGATATATCAGCTTTTGGGACGAAGGTTTGGCACAGTAGCTATTAACAGATCCATCAAGACTTGTTGACAGGTAACTTATCTGTCGACAGGCACACATAATCTGTCGACAGATATGGTCTGGTTTCAGGAACCAACGTTCCAGAATAAAGCATTTGGAATTTTAATTGAACTCTTACCCTAAGCTCCACATGGTTTACTTATGCCAATGGTTTATCTTACTATCTGAGCCCCTATAAACTTAGTTTACCATCCCTCAATAAATCTTACCCTCTCTTTCTTTATTACTTTTCCAATTATGGTTTTCTTATGGCTCTTTCTCCTAAAATCCTACTTGAATCCTTACATAGTTATTCAATCCATTTATGACACTTGTGTATGATTTCAAAAAATTGGGTTGTTACAATCAGTAACTCTCTCTTTTATGTTGTATGCCGCACCTGATCATCACTCTCCATATGGTACCACAGGGCACTAAGCACGTTCGTACTCTTTACAAGACTAGGTCAAGCCCCAACTCACTGCCCATCGCCCTCCATATGGTACTACTTGGCACTAAGAGCATTCTGGATCTTCCCATCTTATGAAACTGAAGTTAAGGGTACCCTTGTCATTTACACCAAATTGGGCCAACGTAGATGTGGACTAGGTATGGTGGATCTGTCCTTTTCTCAAACCAAGTCAAGGTTAGGTAAGACATGGCATGGGTTGGGCATGTTCGCATGACACATGTATGGCCAAATTGGACCTGACTATCCTTTTGGTCCTCTTATATGAAATAAAGAAAGTCCTTAAACTTGAACAAGACCCCTTAAATAAACCCATGTGACCTTTTTGGCTGAACTTTATACTTTCTTCTTGTCCCTAAAGGCCATCTGGAGCCTTTCCTCACTTCACCTTTCTGCGTTGACCTGAGAAGGGCCGAAGGTGATCTTGAGCTTAGAGCTCCTCTTCTGCTCATCTTTGAATGCGACCTGTTGAAGAAGCTTGGAGCTCTGATGGTGTGCAAGACTCCGGAGCTGGAGGGATGATCCTGCAGCTTGGAGCTTGAAGCTTGGAGGAGTTCATCTTCTTCCTCTAGCCTCTACATCAAAACTTAGGAGAGGATCCAAAGAGCAACCCAAAAAGGTAGGTTTTCTCAGGCACAAATTAAACTGCTTATTCCTGTTCAGAGTATCCTTGATTCTTTCCATGATAGAAATCCAGTTGATTGCCTCTGATTTACCTAACTTCTATCCAAGTAAGGTGTTTAGGATCCTTGATCCTCACACCATCGTAAGCCCTTTTTGTTTGTCCCATTTTTGACTAGGGAGTGTATAGTTCCCATATCTTTCCGATAATGGAACCCATTTGATTTGTCTTGATTCATGCATTGTTGAACTGTTAGACTGGAAGTGCAACCCTTAAGTTCTTTCATGTGGGTTTCAACAATTCCTTGTTGGAAACCTGGTATGAATCCTCTGAAAAATATCAAGTTCTGCCCACCATTGAACTCTTACTATTGGCATCATTGGGTTTGATGCATCCTTGAGTTATTCATAGACCCATTTCCCTTCCTATTCCAAGTACATTTCGACTGGCCCCTTGTGGCACTTCGACTGTTCCCTCTTGACAACTTTTGTTGGCCCTTCTGGCCCCTTTGACTGTCAACTTCGATTGGCCCTCCTGGCCACTTCGACTGTTCTCTCTTGTCACTTCAACTATTTTCTCTTGTCAACTTTCTGACCCTTTGTGGCATATCGACTAGACCCTATTGTCACTTCGACTATCCGTTATGCCAACTTCGACTTGCCCTTAGTGGCAACTTCGACTGGCCCTTCTAGCCACTTCAACTATTCTATCTTGTCAACTTCGACTGTCTCTCTCTTGTCAACTTCGATTGGCCCTTCTGGCCACTTTGACCATTCTCTCTTGACAACTTTGACTGGCGTATGTGGCACTTTGACTGGCCCTTTGGGCAATTAGAATGGCCCTTTGTGGCCAATTTCGACTGCCTTGTGATCTGTCCCTTAGAAGAGTAATCAGCATGATAGTAATATAAGAATCTTGTACATGTTAAAAATGGTAAGAATGTGAAGATTATTCTAATGACCCCTAATTACTAGATTTCTATTCTCTCTATGATTCAATTGAAATTCCAACTTTGAATCTGCTTGCCTTGATTTGAAATCAAGAAAATGTATAGGGAACCCACTTGATCCATTCAACATGATTTGATCTATCAAGTTATGTACGTCGTGGCCGTTCGGATCTGAGTTTAATAGTTTGTGGCGTTTTTGGCCAATGTGAGATCATTGAGCCTTGGTTGTGGTTCCTAGGTGTGGTGTGGATGTTGTGGGCCGAAAATCCAGATCCATATAACCCACATGTTTTCTAGTTAAGAAGGTGACGGAGTAGATCATCGCGTTCTGAAACACGACAGCTTCCCACGTCACGTTCTTCGAACCACCTTCTATCGCGTGGCACTTTGAGTTTCGATTGGCGACGTTCTAGACTGTATCATTTAATATTTTTTAAACGTGACATCTGGCTACGTCGCGATTTTGACTCCAGTCTCATAAGACGGTTTTGGGTTAGACAAAGTAGAGGAAGCCCTGTCCAGCCGAGGAGGAGCTGTTGTGCGGTGATTCTTGGGGTTTTTAGCTTGCTGGAGGTTCGCTTGGTGTGGTTTCCAGATGAGGAGGGTGTCCGGAGCATGGACATGTCGGCGGTGTGGCATTCTTCTTGTTCTTCTAGTTGGTAGGTAGACTTCTCTTTTGTTTTACTTTGACTGAATGGTTTGGGGCTAGAAAATCATGCTATGTTGTTGTGTTGTGCTTTACCTTTCATTTTAGAAGTTCAAACTTTAGTTTAATTGGCATTCTGAATGGTTTTCTGGAAGAAGAAGGGGTCCAACGGTCCTATCTTAAAAGGCAACCATTTGACCTGTCGCGTTTTGTTGTGAACGCGACGCTTTGGTTCGTCATATTTATGACTTTTGATTGTTGTGCTATAATTGACTGACATGAAGGCGACGCCTTGGTTCATCACATTTATGAGTTTCGGTAATCAATGAACATTGTGGCGGCGAGGTGTTTCGTCGTGTTTATTAGTTTAGATTGATGCATGGGCTATCAACTGGTTTGAAGGCATCGGGTTGTCCCGTCACATTCATGTGGTTTAGTAATCGATTGGCTTTGTGGTGACGTATCGAACCGTCATGATTTGCATTTTGATTGATGGTTTGTATATCGACTGGCGTGAAGTTGATGAGTCGGGCCGTCACGATTCTTGAGGCGATGCCTATGTCCATCACGTTTTACCTTCTGAAGTGGGTATAGTTGTGTTGGGGTGTGAAGGTCTTGTGTGAGCCTAGCCTGGTTATAAGGCATTGTTTTGTGCTATGTTAGTGGGTCTAATGTTAGTAAAGTATGTATTAGAGTTAATAAGTTAGAGTATGTTTAGTTATTGAGTTTTATTAAGCATGTTAATTATATTAAGCATGTGAAGATTATGTAGTTTATAGGTTTAACCGCTTTATTAGTATATGATTGTGTTAAAGACCGTATTGTGGACGTTTTGGTTTTTCATCTCCGGATCCCCCAAATCGTTGCTCTCTCGAGGGTGATGTGTGCGCTGGCTGGTTGACCCCGTCTTCGTCCTCTTCCTATGTGACCCTCGTTTGACCGAGTTGACCGAAGGAAGAAGGGGAAGAAAACAAGGAAACTAACAAGTAAACGAGCAAGGTGTGATCGCCAAGGCCTTACCTGTAACGTCGCGCGTTTTCCAGATCCCTGTGGATCCAGGTTTAGCGGGTTTGGTGGCCAATGGGAGGCCCATTAGTGTTGTGTGTTTCTTATTAGATCCTTACCGGGTTTGGTTATGGGTCTGTGTTGGTGTTCAGTACGCTGGACATCAACAGTGTGTTGGCGTCCAGGTGGGTGACGTCGACTTTGTGTTGGCGGCCATGGTGTGCCATTAACATGGTTTTAGCGTCCATCGATGTGGACGTCCATTGCTTGAACTTGGCGTCGAGCGATGTGGACGTCTGTGGGGTGGCGGTTTGGTTAGCGGCATATGTGTTGACGTTAACCTGACGCACCTGTGTTTTTATGGCAGACCCGAGCCCTGTTCTTTCCCCTCTCTCTCCCTTCCTCTTCCCCCACCTTCACCCTTGAGCTTCTTCGCGAGTTCTGACGGTCGGCGGGAGCTCGTGGGAAGGTTGTGGTGCGCGTGGTAGCTGCAGATCGGGTGGGGAATGGCGGATTGGAGCGCGGTGTTCGTGGGGCGTTTCTCGAGTTTCGGCGTGATTCAAGGTTTTTCGGGAGTTTAATTGCGTTTCTGAGGTAGGGGTCGAGCCCTGTTAGCTTGTTAGAAACATTAAAACATGACTTAACTACTTGAATCAGCATGATAATGCATTTTCGGGTTAAGTTGCACCATGAAGGGATAATGGGTGGTTTGAGTAATTTAATGTATGTAGCATGCTGTGTTGGGTTGTTTTGGGTTCATGCATGTTTAAAGAACCGTTCCAGTACATCTTCTTGTAGTTTTAATGGTTGGAAAACTTGTGGAGCCGGATTAGGGTTTCTGCAGGGTTTAAGGCCAGAGAACTTGGCGTCAAGATCGCTTGTCACCAAGCTCATCAGCCGAGATATAAACGGCTAGTTCGCTTGCCGTCTACTTCTTATAAGCGGCAGTCGATGTTGCCGCCAACTTGTGCATGTACTCATGCAGTGTGGTTTATGTAGCTTTTCTGGTTATGAGTATTGTGTGTTTGTGTGTGCATGGCGATGACCAGTGTGAGCCAGTGCACTTGTTATGCTCTTGGAGCATACTGCTCATGTAATGGACATGTTTTACGTGAATGATGTGTGATGTACGTAATTGCTTTACGTAGTATGTATGGTGCGTTGGCACCCGTGGCACTCTTGGAGTGTGTTGTCCATGTGTTGGACATGTTGTTTACGTGGCAGACGTGTGGTACACCAACCAGGGTGTAATATACACGTGTTGTTTACGTGGTTTGAGTGTGTGTGTACTACACACTTTGTTGTAATGTAATTCTTATGATTTGTCGTAGTAACTGGGCAGTGAGGTTCCTGTGTGAGCCTAGCCATGACCTTGTGGTGTTTGGGCAGTGAAGGTCCATGCCGACCTAGCCCTGGTCCGTTGTAGTCTATCGAATAATATTATTGGATTTATGTATTAAGTGGTGTGTGTTGCCACGGTGGTCATGAGATGACCAATGATAGGCAAGTTGTGGTTCAGGTATGTGTTGGTGTGGGATAGCTTTGGGGTCACACGGTGACTGATGTTAAGCTAATCCTAACACTTGTATATTGTAAATTATAAGGCTATATGTGTAAGTATCGTGGTTTGTGCTAGCCGAGTGTGGTGGTCTGGCGCCTATTCCGGAATGCCTCTCTAGTCGGGTACCCCAGGTTCTTTGTGAGCCAGGCACGTGTGTTTGTTGTGCTCGGGGTTTTGTCCCGGTACTTGTGTTGTACCGTTGAGGTCTGTGTCGTCTTCCTGGACACCCTCACTCCTGTGTTTGAGTTGTACGTCCGGCTGAGGGAAGGACGGCAGTGGGGCAGCGACTTCCCAGAGTTTGTTCTTTAGTCGCTTGTAGCGCGCTCGTAGTTGGGGGTACGGACACCAGTAGTCGACACTGGTCCCCAGCTAGTCCTATTTTCCAGTGCCTCACTTTAGAGTGCTCCGGCCAGAGACTCTAAAGGTGCCAGGCATGGGCCTGCAGCTGTGTGTCTGCAGGTGTGGTGTTGGTTGGTCTCCACAGTTGTTTGACTTCTTCCTTGTGGAGCGGCAGTTGGACCTTTCGTCCGTGACTGCGAGGCTGAGAGGTAGTTCTTATGTTGTGTTGTCCGGGTTGGATATTGGCCTGATCAGCCAGTAGTCCGTTCCCGTGTGGTGGCGTCATTCCCTCCCGGCTCGTGCTTTGCTACTTGTCGTGGTTTGTGTGTTTGTGACTCGTGGTCGAGGTTTGACCAGTTCGAGGTGTGCCCTGGTGTTGGCACAGCTGTGACTGAGTTGTGGTTTGTGTGACTCGTCGATTAAGGTTTCACTTGTAATGTTGTGTCTAAGTGAGGGCACAATATAATCGTGGTTCAGTGTGGTGTTTATCACCTACTTATACCCTTGTTCAGGTGTTTGTGTTGTGGTACCTCAGAGTAGCAGGTACATGTTCCCTTCGTGGGTTATTTTGTAGTTTTGTGGTGGTACATTGTGTACCAACCTTCTTAGGTTCTCGTGTGTGGTGGAGGCCTTGTGGTTTGACCTGCCACTTGTTGTATCCTAACTGTTTTAAGTAGATCTTTATTTATATTTTATTGTGGATTAGTTTGTGATTATTAATTATGTTACCTTTGTGGGTATTTTGCCGATGAGGCTTGTGGCTTAGGCATATTGTGGTTTAGTTGAGCTATGCTCTGTGGAGGCCGTGTGAGACCTTCCACTTGTTGAGTTTTACCCTTCTTGGGCATGGTTCCGATTATGGATTTAGTGTGTTATGGACTAGCTAGCTTATAGCCAGTCCTACCATATATGTGTGTGGCTCTCGACGTAGTGTGATTTGGAGTATAAAGGACCAGCTCTTTGTTAGCAGTCCTGTTACTTAAGTGTTCGAGATTTGCTTGTGAAGCTTGTAGCATGGGCAGTGACTTGCCTGTGTGGCTTATAGTTTAGGCAACCAGTTGTTGTAGCAGTGTGCCAGTGAGACTGTGGTTTAGGCACTTTAGTAGTTGGGCTGAGTAATAATATTATGTTAGTCCTGTAGTCCTACTTTCCTTCTAAGGACTTTGTGTTTATTATCATGAGTATGTTTAATTGTTATTTATTGTCATGATGTGAGCATGAAATGGTTTGGCCATTGATGTTGCTAGTGAGACCCAGTGGGGTTGAGGTGTTTGTGGTTACAGTGTTGTTTTGGGTAGCCCCTACTGAGCCAGTGACTTGTTGAGGCTCACTCCCCTACAGTTCTTTTCAGGACTTGCCGTGTGTTTGGCTTGCAGCGGCGTCGTGTCAGACTTGTACCACCAGCAGTTGTTTAGTAGTTAGTGTTGTGTGAGCTTGTGCTCCCTCGGGGTATGCCCCAGGTAGTTGTACTTTTTTTAATTGGACATGTATTAATGTAATGGGACAGTTGTACAAATTTGTGAACAGATATGAGCACATGTACTTTCTTGTGTTTTATATTCTTGTGGTTTGTCTTTTATACTCTTACTGGACACGTGTGTGAGATATCCCTTGCGAGACTTCGGTCCGTTCGCGGGAGGCGGATCTGGATATGGAGCCTTAATGGGCATAAATACCCCGGTCCGTCACATTACCTGTGCCCAAGGAAGTGTTCAGATCGTGCCAGCGTGGTTGCCTCATGAGTGGTTGATGGCGGGACACCGACTTTCTCCCCTTCAGTTGGCCAAAAGAAGAAGCTATGCGGTTTTTCTGAAGGTGCTCCTGCGATGAAATTACTCTATAAGACTCTAATGAAGTGCAGTAAACCTTCTGAAGTAAAGAGAGATAACTCAAAAGGTGAGCCCCGTACTGGTTGCGGGCTTGAGAAGAGGGTGGCCAAGTGCTATGAGCACCCTTCTTCCCTCCATTTTTTGGTTTGGAAAACCCCTTTTAGGTGTGTGGGAGTGTGCACTATATGCTTGGTGTGTGCATGTGAGGAGTGACTAACATGCAAGACTAAGAATGAAGAAGGGAAAGAGAAGAAGAAGTGGGAGATGATCCTCATTCGTAGATGTTTGTGGCTGCTTGGTGGACTCCTCCAGCTCGTGGTGAAGTCTCCTGGACGTTGCAAGTGATGAGAGGTAGAGAGGAATGAAGGGTGGAAGCTCTCAAGGCTCAAAGTGTCTCTTTCTCTCTCTTCTCTCAAGGCATCAACGCATAGGTTCGTCCAGTATCTCCCTCCCTTCTAAGAAGGCTAAGGAGTTTCATATATAGGCAGTGGGGGCGGAGCTAGGGAGCATAGGGTGCTCAAGTGTGAGAAAACACACTTGCACAAGTGGCAATCCATGTAGAAAGTGTAGGCCAATGGGAGGAGTCCACATAGGACTTTTACTAGGTCAAGGGGGTGCCAAGGTGGCCCATTTGCCCATTGGGAACGGCCCCATACATTGCATGGCCGAGGTAGGGGCGCAAGTGGGCGAGATTCTCGGGCAATTCTGCAGACCAGGTAAACCCAGGTTGACATCAACTAATGCTGCCACCAACCCCATGCAGACATCAACATCCATGGACGTCAACCTAATTAAACGTTAAGGCACCTATTCTGGAATGCCTCTCTAGTCAGGTACTCCAAGTTCTCTCTTAGCAAAGCACGTTGTTGTTCGAGGTTTGTCCCAGTATTGTGTGTATTGTTGAGGTCTACGTCATATTCCATGACACCCATACTCATTTGTTTAGTAGCCGTCCAGTTGAGGGGAAGACAACAATGGGGCAGCAACTTGTGTGTTGTGGTTGTGTTCGGTCGCTTGTAGCGCTCTCGTGGTTGGGGGACATATACCAGTAGACGTACTGGTCCCCAACTAGTCATGTGTTCCCAGTGCCTCACTTTAGGGAGCTCAGGCCAGAGTCTCTAATGGAGCTAGGGTTGGGTCTGCAACGTGGTGGTGGTTTGTAGAGTGGTGTTGGTTGACCTCCACAGTTCTTTGGCTTTTGCAGTATGGTTATGGAGATGCAGTTGGACCTTTCATCCTTGATTGCGAGACTGAGAGGTGATTCTTGTGTTGTGTTGTCCGGGTTGGATACTAGCATTATGAACTAGTAGTCTCTACCCACGTGCCGGCATCGTTCCTTCCAACTCGAGTTTTCTAGTAGTCGTGGTTGTGCAATTATGGTTCTGTTGTCGTACCTTTTGGTTTCAAGTACCCGTACCCTCGTGGGTAGCTGGTGGTTGTGGCACATCGTGTGTCGATTTCAGGTGTTGTTGTGGAGCGGTACTCTATAGAGGTCATGTCGTATGACCTTCCACTTGTCGTGTTTTTACTCTTCTATGGGTAGTCTTCCGACGTGTTCTATTATTTTAGTGTACGGTGGACCGGCTCCTTGTTGACAGTCCTGTTACCTTTCGTTGAGGATCTGCCTATGTGGCTCATGATTTCGTATTTAGTTGTTGTGGTGGACTAGTGTTTCTGTACTAGTCCTGTTGAGTGTTATGTTTAATTGCAGCTTTTGTACATTTATTGTTAGCACATATTGCTTCAGTAATTCTTCGGTGAGTGTTGCCAGTGAGACCCTTTGTCATTAAGGTCTCGGTTCCCTCTTCAGTTTTCGTTGTTGTTTTTTTCTTTTTGGGAGGTCCCTGCTGAGCTTGTGACTCTTTGAGGCTCACTCCCTTACAACTCTTTTTAGGTCTTAGCAGCATATTTGGCTTGGAGAGGCATTTTGGCGGACTTGTACCACCAGTAGTTGAGGTGTAGTTGTAGTTGTTGTTGTGTGAGCTTCTATTCTCTCAGGGTATACCCCATGTAGTTGTACTTATCTCTTGGACATGTAATAATATATTGGGACAGGATAATTTGTTGTTAATGAGTATGAGTACATGTATTTTCGTATATCTTATACTCTTGAGGTTGTCTTTTATATTCCCACTGGACACATGTGTGAACTATCTCTGGTGAGACTTCGGTCTGTTCACGGGAGGCGGGTTTGGATATGGAGCCTTATTGGGCATAAATATCTAGGATCACTACAGTTGGTTTCAGAGCATAGTCAAGTTAGAATATGAAAAGACATTAAGGTTACAATGTCCCAAGAGATGTTTTAATATCCACTAGTAGTAGTAAGTCTGTGGTTTTGTGTGGTTTTTACGTGAGTTTTTAGCATGTAAATTGTGTGTATGTGTTTTTGAGATTGGCAGTTGGTAGTGGTTTGCTGGGAATTGGTGTGGTTAGTACTAGTACATTTTATGTGATTATATCAATATGTGAGTTTGTTACAGAAAGATACAGTTGTGTATAGGTTCTCAGCTATGGAGATTGAATGAATTATAGTAGAGATTTTTGAGGTATTTATTACTTGTGTTAATAAATGTTGAAAAGTAAGTCAGATAGTAGGATGACTAGTGTTCTCAACGATAGAGATGATTGTATGAATAGAATTGATTTTCAGAAGATGTACAGTCGATCCGTAAAGTAATGGTTGTGGCAGTAGGTTTGGGAATGATGTTGTTACAAGGGATAACAGTGTCAGGAAGATTGGTATAGAGATCAGTAAAAGTATGTGTAGATGTGAGCAGTCTGTTATAGAAAGAATAGATGAAGAAGAGTGTTGGGTTTAGTTTCCTAAGAGTTTTGAAGAAAGGCTATTCAATTGGCAAGTGGCAGTTTGTGATGATTCAGAAAAAAGATCTATCAGAAATTACAGTATTAGAGATATGACCAATAATGTTTAACAGTTGTACATAGTAGGTGGTAAAGGAAAGGTAAAGTATGTATTAGGAAAAGATTGAAGTCAAGAATGTTGAGAGCAAGATAATGCCATGTAAGTATGAGCAGAAAAGGGGTAAGTCAGTTGAGAAACAGAGAAGAAACGTCAAACTGAGCAGAACAGAAAAAATAGTGTGTGAAAGAATACGAGTTTTGCTAAGATAATCAAAAGGGTTGGCAGTGTTCCAGTGAAAGGTAATTCTATGGAAGGTAATTTAGTTGAGCAGAGGTATTCTTTCGTAAGAGCATTTCCAGAGTTTGATATAAGAGCAAGAGCAAATTAGTTAAGGAATAATGAGCAGATTAGATTATGGCAGGATAGAATAAAGAGAGTAAGCAATGTGTAGAATTTGTAATTTATGGAGTCAGTAAATTGCGGAATACAAACAGAAAGGTTTTATTAGTTAGATAAAGAAGAATTTTGGTTCAGTCAGTAGATAATTGAAAGAGTTAGGCGGAGTTAATGGCAGAGTATGTACAGTGTTAGTTGAGCAATTTTATTCCATGATGAGAGAGTACAGTGTACAACAGTATGATTGAGTTACCTAGAAAAGTTATGAATTCGATTTGACTAGTCAGCTACATTATAATCTTCAGTGAACAGAAAAGAGCAAAGTATGATAGTAGTAGTATGGCAGAATTCAAATTTTAAGCAAATGGCACAGATCGAATTGGAGCGAAATTAAAGCATTATAGAAAGCAATTCAGAAATTTAGGCATTTTCCTTCCAGTGGTAATTGATTGAGCAAGATGGTTTTGGTAAGTGAATAAGGTCAGAATTGGGTCTAGCTAGAGTCAGAGTGATAATGGAAATGGAAAGAATTTAAGTGATAATGAGAGCAGAATTTGTAGAATATTTGACAAGTATCCGATGTAATCAGAGTGGCATAGCAGAAGCATGAAAGATTCATGATCCATGGGTTCTAGAATGTTTCCAGAATGTAGCATCAGAGATTTGATTGACTGAAGAAGAATTTGAGGTTTTTACAAAGTTAATTAAGAAGGTAGTGGTTCTTAAGAAGATATGAATTAAACCAGCATAAGTAGATTGCTATGATGATGCAAAAAAAAAATTTAGACATGGTGTTTTGTTTTCCTTCGAAAGATTTACAGTTGAGAATATGAGTAAAGTTAAGGCAGAATTATAGTTAGTAAGAATAAATAAATGATGGAATAGCAATGATAACTCAACACTGAGAAATAATCGATTAGAAGATGGTTTAGTATAGCAGAATAATCACAAACAATAGTTTATGGTAAAAGGTTGTAAGCAAGAAAAATGTCAGAGAAAGAAACACTGCAGACATAGCCAGGAAAATGTGGAAACAGGTTGAGTCCAAGGAGATAAAGCGCCAACGACAAGATAGAATTGCTTATGTTGAGAGGTAAAGTAAGAGCAGATTGAATCACTTAGGGCAGAAAAGTTGTGGAATGAACTAAAGAGAAAGGAAAGTAGAATGAGCAAGAAAATGAGCAGAATGGATCAGTTAGAGCATAATGATCTGAAAGGCAAGTGCAGAAGAAATGCATCCTTTCTTGTTTGTGAATAACTTTATTTCTGTTTAGGTGATAGTTCAGCTTGCCGTTGTTTCCCTTCGAATGTCGAGGATGACATTCCTTTTTAGGTGATAGTAATGTAACTTCGTGGCTGTCCAGATCCGAGTTTAATAGTTGTGGTGTGGTGCTCTTGGCCAATGTGGGGTCATTGAGCCTTAGTTATGGTTCCTAGGTATGGTGTGGGTGTTGTGAGCCGGAAATCTGGACCCATATAACCCACAGGTTTTCTGTTAAAGAAAATGACAGAGTAGATCGTCATGTTTTGAAATGCGATGGCTTCCCACATCGCATTCTTCGAACCACCTTTCTATCGCGTGGCACTTTGAGTTTTGATTGGCAACGTTCTAGTCTATCACGTTTAATATGTTTTAAAGGCGACATCTAGCAATGTCGCGATTTTGACTCTGGTTTCATAAGACTGTTTTGGGCCAGACAGAGCAAAGGAAGCCCTGCCCAGACGAGGAGGAGCTATTGTGTGCAATTCTTGGGGTTTTAGCTTGCTAAAGGTCGGTTTCCACACGAGGAGGCATCTAGAGCGTGGGCATGCCGACGGTGTGGCGTTCTTCACGTTCTTCGTGTTCTTTGAGTTGGTAGGGAGACTTCTCTTTTGTTTTACTTGACTGAATGGTTTGGGCTAGAAAATCATGCTATGCTATTGTGTTGTGGTTTAACTTTCATTTTAGAAGTTCAAACTTTAGTTTAATTGGCGTTGTGAATGGTTTTCTGGAAGAAGAAGGGGTCTGGCGATTTTGTCTAAAAAAGTGACCGTTTAACCCGTCGCATTTTGTTGTGAATGTGACGCTTTCGTTTGTCGAGTTTATGACTTCCGATTGTTGTGCTATAATCAACTGACATGAAGGCGATGCCTTGGTTCGTCACGTTTATAAGGTTCGATAATCAATTGATGTTGGCGATGAGGTGTTCCGTCACGTTTATTAGTTTCGATTGATGCATTGGGTATCAACTGGTTGGAAGGCGTCAGGTTGTCCCGTCGCGTTCATGCAGTTCAATAATCGATTGACTCAGTGGCGAGATATCGAACTGTCGCGATTTGCTTTTCTATTGATGGTTTGTATATTGATTGGCATGAAGTCGACGAGTCGGGCCGTCGCGATTCTTGAGGCGACGCCTGTGTCCCTCATGTTTTACCTTCTGAAGTAGGTATGGTTGTGTTGGGCTATGAATTTTCTGTTGGGCCTAGCCTTGGTTATAGGGTAATGTTTTTGTGCTATGTTAGTGGGCCTAATGTTAGTAAAGTATGTATTAGAGTTAATAAGTTAGAGTATGTTTAGTTATTGAGTTTTGTTAATGATGTTAATTATATTAAGCATGTGAATATTATGTAGTTTATAGGTTTAACTGTTTTATTAGTATATGATTGTGTTAAAGACCGTATGATAACCCGTACTAAGCAATTGTGGTATCTCGTGGTTTGTGGTTATAAGTTAAAGGTATATGAGTTCTGGTGCATTGTGGTTTGTGTGGATTGCTGAGTTTGGTGGTCCGGAGCCTATTCTGGAATACCTCTCTAGTTAGGTACCCCAGGTTCTCTGTGAGCCAAGCACGTTGTTGTTGGTGGTTGTCCCGATACTATGTGTACTGTTGAGGTCTATGTCGTCTTCTTGGACACCCTCACTCGTTTGTCGAGTAGCCGTCCGATTAGGGAAAGACGAGAATGGGATAGCGACTCTTGTGTTGTGGTTGTGTTCGGTCACTTGTAGTGTGCTCATGGTTGGGGACGGACACCAGTAGACGTACTGGTCCCCAGCTAGTCCTGTGTTTCTAGTGCCTCACTTTAGGGAGCTCAGGCCAGAGTCTCTAAATATGCTAGGCTTGGGTCTGCAACTTGGTGGTGATCTATAGAGTAGTTTTGGTTGGTCTCCACAGTTCTTTGGCTTTTGCAGTGCGGTTGTGGAGCTACAGTTGGACCTATCATACTTGACTACGAGACTGAGAGGTGGTTCTTGTGTTGTGTTGTCTAAGTAAGATACTGGCCACATGAACTAGTAGTCTTGTTGCCCATATTGCAAGCCCAGAGGGGGCAGAGGGTTAATGGATTGCTAAAAATTCTTTTTAGAATAATTCCGTAAATATAGTCTTCACAGAAAACACTAAGATCGATAGTTAGAGTTAGTGTAAATCAAGATAAAGAGAACAATCACACAGACAACAGGAATTTTATCTTGGTTCGGATCTCCTATCCCAAGGAGTCCTACCTCCAGTTCCCAAGCAATCACTTGGGATTTCACTAAACAAGGGTACATTCCCCTTAAGGACACTTACATATCCAGCAACAGCTGGCCTTCTCTTCTCTACCAGAAGAGGGATCACACCACCTGATGCAACAAGTCTTCTCTTCACATCCGAAGAGGAATGCTCACAGAAAAATGAGTTGAAAGAGAAAGGCCCCAAGACCAAGCTTATAATCACTGCTTGATCTGAGGTGAAGTCTGAGAGACATAATATTATCTCAAATGAACTCTCTCTCAGATCTACGCAAGCTCTCTAAAACAATACAATATCTATGGAGAGCTAGAGCTATGGAAAGTTGGAATGGATGAGCTAGCTCTTCTAGGTGAATGAGATCTTCAAGCTTGACAAGGATGTTCTTGAGGAATAAGCATTCGAACTATATCTCATGAAGTCACCAGTTTTCTATTTATCTTCTTTGAAATAATCTAACTATTGTAGTATCCGTTGTCTCACAACTTCATGCACGTTGGAATGTCTGGTTCGAAGCAAAGAGCAAGTGAGCCTGCAGCCATTAACTCTTGGATTGACACATACACCCTTAAAGGAAGATTGTCTGAATCTTCCATCCTCTTGTCAGGTTGACAGGTCCATCTTTGACGTGCGTTTCTATCAAAATCCTGCACGCAATAAATGCTGACACATAGACAACTTCTCTTTGTCTAAACTATCAGTCAACATTAGTAGTCATGTTGTATGAAGATACACCAAAAGGGAAATGTTATTCTGTCATCATATAAGGCAAGACTTTATGTGACACAAGTGAGGTAAGCAAGGATATATCGTGCGGAAATATTGTACCATCACAATAAATGTTCAAGACCATAGGATACAGTGTGATGCGCGGGAAGGTTTTTGGAATCCACAGAGATTTGAAATTATATATTTGAATATCATGTGGAATGAAACTTTAATATGAAGATTAAACAAGACTCTTTAATGGTTGTCTAAATTTTATTTGCAAATAGAGAGTTGATGTTGATATCAAATCGATAATGTATTTATGTAAGAATGTAATCCATGTTGAAACCAAGTTGATGTGAACATAATCTATGTATTAATGTAATGAAATCGATGTTCTATACAAGTCGTTATTTAAACAGAATCGATGTGCAGATGAAATCGTTGTTGCACAAGAAGTCGTTATAGAGATTAAATCATTGTTTCATGTAGAGTCGATGTTTTAGTGAAATCATTGTAGCAACCAGTCATTGTTTAAGTAAAACAGAATCGTTGTAGTGACCAAGTTGTTGTTTAAGTAAAACAAAGTCGTTGTATTGACCAAGTCGTTGTAGCAATAACCGAATCGTTTACCGACCAAATCGTTGTTTAAGTTAAACAGAATCGATGTAGCGACCAAATCGTTGTTTCTATGAAGTCGTTGTTTAAGTGACTTATGAAATCCTTGTCACGATCAAATCATTGTTTAAGTAAAATGAAATCGTTGTGGCAACCAAGCCGTTGTTTAAGTGAAACGAAATCGTTCTGCGATCAAATCGTTATTTAAGTAAAACGAAATTGTTGTGGCGACCAAGTCGTTGTTTAAGTGAAACGAAATCGTTGTAGCGAGCAAATCGTTGTTTCTGTGAAGTCGTTGTAAGATCAGGATTGTTGTTTTACTTATGAAGTCGATGCTAGACTGAAATCGATGTGTACTCAGGAAGTCGTTGTTTAAGTGAAATCGATGCAGGAATGAAATCGATGTAGCAACCAAATCGTTGTTCTTTCAAGGAAGTCGATGTGTACTTTGACAAAGCATATGCATTGAACCTCAGAGAACATTGTATGTAGATAGCTAATTTATTTTAACTGAATTAGTGCTTGATGACCTGATGATTAACTACATAATATGATGTTTAAATAGGAGTTCACATAGTA
>CM024756.1:70274319-70309533 GCA_014218235.1 Colocasia esculenta
ATCTGTCATGGATGTCGATGGCTCTATAGAAACATTCCGGTGCAATATGAATGGGACCGGTTTGTGTGAGACTTGCAAATCTTTGACATGTAATGGCGAATGTCGCTCAGCTCTTGAAGATGCCAAAATGGTTAATTCTGGAGACTGAGGAGGAAGGACTCTGCTCATCCTGTGGAACAAAGATCGCTATGCCTGCTGAGGTGAGAATGAGTCCACTCGAGATGGTGACTCGGATGAGCTCTTGACTCAGTAGGCGCGAGTATGGCCCCCTCTCCTGGTCGTTTGGCTGATCCTGCAGTTTCCCTGGATGGACATAACAGATTCTTTGGCTTTAGAAGGTGAGGTTGATATGGATAGTTTTGAGGATGCAAATATGCCATCCTCACTTGCTCCTTCTGAGCGCATCATACAAGGATAGGCATAGCCATTGGAGAGGAAGCTGATGCTCGACCAGGCATACACAGATGATAGAGATTTCTAAGCAAGGCAGTGGGATCCATAACCAGATGCAGCTCCCTATTCCTTCATTGCCTCCTAATACTGATCGCATCCAAAGCAGGCAAGAGAATTTGGAGAATTCCCTGCTTGGTAAGGAGGGTCATTCATATAGCAGTTATTCAAAGGATGGGGCCCGCAAATCTCTGCAATCTTAGAAGATGAGCAATCGCGTCAGCTTTCTCACGTAGAAGGGAACATTATGTGAACATGCATGGGACCTCTACCAACTGCACGTACCTTAATTATGCTTTGCATGGCGAAGAGGAAGACCAACATGCACCCTTCTTTGAACCGAGAGCAAGGAAACCGGCAGGGAAACCAACAACTTCCTCATGCTTTGGTTTCAGGTAAGCCTACAGATCACACTATGGATAAGCTTCAGGCTTGTATTCGATCCCTCTCACAAAGTTAATTTATGATGATAAATTCTTGGAATGTTCGGGGTCTTAATAAGCATGCGAATAGACTAAGTGTCAAGAATTCTATTGCTCATTCTAAGGCAGATATTGTTATTCTTATGGAAACTCATGTTCATAAAGATAGATGGTTGCTCGTCGCCTGTTTATTGCTCCACACCTAAACATGTTTCACCATTATTTTGAGCACAAAGGTGGTAGAATTTGGTACTCTGGAATGGTGATACTGTCCATGTTAACTGTATCAAAATTACCTCTCACTTATTCATATGGATTGTACTGAAGTCTCCTCGGGAGATTTTCTCTTGGCTGCTGTTTATGGTTCTAATCTTCCTTATGAGAGACAGTTTCTCTGGCGTGATATAGTTGCTCTTTCTGAACACATTTCCCTCCCTTGGCTTTTGGTGGGAGACTTCAATTGTGTTCATTTTTACTGAGGAGAAATTGAGGTCGCCCCAAGCCTTTCAAATTCTTTTACTATTGGACAAAGCATGAGGGTTTCTGCCAATGGTCGAACAAATTTGGGCTACTCGCATTTGGGGTACTCCACTATTTGTTCTCTGCCAAAAGCTCCGGGCGTTAAGAATGCTTAAGGGTTTGGAAATCGTTGAATTTGGGATGATTTATCGGAAGGTTGCTAGTGCTAGTGAACTCTTCATAAAGCTCAGGAGGAATTAGCTACAGACCCCTTGAATGATAGTTGCATTAATAGAGAGATCCAGGCTCGTGTTGCCTACCTTGACTGTCTTACCATGGAGGGCGCTTATGCTCAGCAGTGGGCTAGCAGCATTGGTTAACTCAGACTGATGACAACACCAAATTTTCTATGCTAGCATCAAGGGAGGAGGATGGTTAATACTATTAAAGTTGTAAGCTTCCAGATGGTAGTGTTACTGTATTTGCAGCAGGTCAAAGATCATGCAGTTCACTTTTATACTGATCTTCTTATAAGCACAGCAGTATGATCTTCCTAACTTCTCCCCATTCAGAATGCTCAATGAGGTTGACCGTACATCTATCATGAGACCTTTTACTAATGAGGAGATCAAGGATGTTGTCATGAATTCTCCAAAAATAAAAGCCCTAGCCCGGATGGTTTTCCTGCTGATTTTATTACCACTGTGTTGGGATAATTGTGGGCAGCGATGTTCTAGCAGCAGTGAAATTCTTCTTTAATGGTGGGAGTTGGCTTCGCCAGGTAACCACACTTTTATCTCTCTCATTCCAAAACGGATACAGCAGATTCCTTTGATCAGTTTCGGCCTATATCCTTATGCACTTTCTCTAACAAATCATCACCAAGCTAATGGCCAATCATATGCAAATATATGCCGCTTCTCATCAGTAAGTATCAGTCTGCTTTTATCAAAGGTAGGAAGATTAAAGATAGTATTTTGCTTGCTAATGAATTGTGAGAGATCTGCATTCCAAGCATCGTGGTAATCTCCTTTGCATGAAGGTGGATGTAAGGCCCTCGAATTTGTTGCATTATTTAATTTCGTGTAAATATTCATGTTGTGTGGCATAAGATGTACATATCTACGTATGTATTAACTATTTATACTTATGTATGCATGTGTATAAGTTAGTTGTAAATAATGTATGAATGGTATCATGGTAGTGTGTACGATAATACATACATATGGCACATATATAGGTATAAGTTGTGCAATGGTTCTGCATCTTTTTGAGTTCTGGCCGAAGGCCAGCTTGGTGTCAAGATCAATAGACGTTTGTGTTTGTGTCCGCGTCACCATATGGACGCCACACTAAGTCCAGCGTCCAGCGATGTGGACGCTAATTTCTCTGACCTGCATGCGTTGAGAGCCGGATTTCCGGGAGCAAGCTAGATCACCCATTGGGGAGCTGTCCCCAACGGTCTGAAAGGTTCACATCACCCCTGTGGGACAGGAGAGGCCTCTCTCCTATAGCTGAAACCCGAGTGCAACCCTAAACCCCCTCCTCTTGACCTCTTTGGGAGATAGAGAAAAGCCCTAGCTACTGTGAGCAAAACCCACCTTTGCAACCTTTCATCCGGCGATCTGAAGCTTGTTCCAGCCATCTACCATGACAAGAGATAGCTGAGCATCGAGGAAGGCATCCCCGACCTCGACCTGCTGTGGAGCTTGCTCAAGAACCCGAAGGAAGGCTTTCTTGGGAGCTTCTTGGGACTACCCAAGGAGCTTCACCCGCCACCTTTGATCCTTCTGGAGGTTTTTGGAAGGCAAGTAACACTTACACTCCGTCCATGTATATGTCTAGTAGGGTTTTATGATTTTTACACATTTTTTTCCCGTGTCCTGGATCCCCCATTCACCCCCGTATTTGGATTCGGTCTGTGTTCCTACACAGACAGGAACTTGGCGTCAATGCCCTTGACACCAAGATCCCCTGTGTGCGTCCAGCGATCTTGCTGTCCACTCCTGGAATGGCCAAGACCGCCGTTAAGTTCGTCTGGGCAAACATTGAATTGTTCTCCTCCTTATATATGATTACTTTCGATGTGTTTTGCGATGAGGATATATTGTAAACCTATTATGCTACATAATGTGAATGTTGGAATGTGTGGGAGAATGGTTGGACATTTATTTTGTTGATGGTTAGTTATTATTATTTAAATGCATATGGAAGAATGGCCATGTATGTTCACCCATGATCCTAATAATCCGTGGGAAATATGATGCCCTAATCCTGTTGAATCATGTCTATATACGCCCAGTCTCTGCTCTGAATTTTCTGGAATTTTCCCATGGCAATGTGATTTACTGAAAATTTATACTTGGGAATAGAAACATGTGTAGGATTGCTAAATTTCCAGTAAATCGTGTGTTGTGTAATAAATCTGGGAACTTCCTGTGGTATTGTGTATATTGGGTTCAGGTTATGATCTGTTAAACTGAACTTTTATTTATAACCATGATAAATTGAATTTCGAATAATATGGGAATTTAGGTTAAATTTTCTGCAATTGCATTTCGGATCGGAAAATGTGAAATTTTCATGTGGGGTCCTAAACCCGAATCAGCATGTGGTTAAATTCTCAGGTCATTTGGACAACTATACCATGCAATATGAATTTTTCCATGCAAAAATGGGTATTTAGTGCATGCCTTGTGAAATGATTTAATTTCTGGAAACCCACCCTGATTGGTGAAATTTCCTGAATGATAAATTCTGTCATCTGTATGGCATGATTAGAAACAGAGTCATGTTGTAAAGAATGAATGAGATATGGCGTCATGTAAAATGTGTGTAAAACCGATATGTGTATGTGTAAAGCTGTGTCAAGTGTGATACTGCTTCCATAGAGGGCTATGGAACCGTACCATGGAAAAGTCCCCATGGGAAGGTTCAATGTGTTTGATCCTAAGGGCATTAGGATGAAATCCTGGAGGTGGACAAGTACCACTGGTTAGGGTGGAGACTTGTTCTCCCGTCTGTGCAGTCCAAGAGTCGTCACTGTATTGCCTAGGTGACGTCTATGTGTATGTATGTGATGTGTCCTTCTTATGGTGGTTTGGACATGTGTCCACGGCACTAAAGTGTAAAATGTGAAATGTGATTGTGATCATGTGCAAATGGTGTAGTGTGAACATGTGTAAATGTGCAATGTGTAAAAAGTGAAGTATGTGAATTAGAAATTGTGTAAAAATGGGAAACCAAAATGTGAGGATGTGAAATTGAATCCATGATATGATGATCTGAAATCATGTTAGAACAACAACATAAATGTGGTTATGATCATTTGCTATATGGGTACATGCGTAGAATCCATGCTAGGGACAATCCTTACTTATGTGTAAACCATTCCACGTATGTTTACTCTCACGTTGTGGTTGAATGAGAAGGTAGCTTTCATGTTAGATTGAAAAGTGTTTAACCATGTCAAACAGCAAGCTTAAAGCATGTAAAATGGTTATGTGCATGTGTAAGAATGAGTAGTAACCATGTAGCAATATTTTCTTTCATGTATGTAAGCTACTCATTCAAGATTGCCTTCATGTTTTAGCCTGATTGAGAGTAGAACTTTCATGTGTTGGAATGATTAGAGATCATGTGATAGGAGATTTTAAATTAGGAAATCTGAAAGCATGATCATGTGTTTCATTAATAGAATTACCATGATAGGTTGTTAATTTCAATGTCACGCATGCTACATTTGTGTCTTGTAAATGGTATGTAAAACCTGCTATAATATGTGCATGTGTGATAGATGTAGTGTTCTTTGCTGAGTCTTTTAGACTCATTACTTACTTCGGCGTACAGGTGTAGTAGGTGACACACCTTTGGAGGAGACCGTGGAGAGCGACTCCGAGCGCGGGGAGTAGCTAGCTTGGTGGAGTTTAGTTGTGACATTTTGATATTTGATGTATGTAATTGAGGCATTGTATTGGAACTATCATGTAAACTTGGACAACTATGTATTTTATCTTAGCACTTCTTTTATATGGACTATGTGACTTTAGCTCTTTAAATTCATCGAATCATGTATGTTAAATGTGGATGATGAATGAATGAGACAATGGTTCTTTTACTTCCGCTACTCTGTTCTTAATTCACGTGTATCTCAGCTGAATGTTATTGTTGGGTAATGTCCCACTGTGGCAACGTTCACTATACCCGATGTGGGTTGGTATAACTATACCGGTATAATGAGGGTCGCTACAGTGGACCTTCGGAAGGCATTGATTCTGTTCACCGGGGATTCATACTTTCTTCTCCTCAGAAAATGGGTTTTTCCAGATCAATGGGTTGATTGGATAGCATCTCCTCATTATTCTGCAACTTTCTCGGTTCTTGTTAATGGCAGTCCTGTTGTTTCTTCCATTCAAAAAATGGCATCCGGCAAGGAGACCCTTTATCACCATACTTTTTTGTGTTGCTATGGAGGGACTTTCTATTCTGATTGAGAAGCAGGTGGAAGAAGGCTGTTTACATGTTCCAACCTTTGGTAATGTCAAGGTGTCTCATCTTTGTTCGCTGATGATTTGCTGATTTTTTTGAAGCCTAATCTTTCTTCAGCTAGTAGCATTTCAAACATCCTTGAAGTCTTTTATAGTTGTTCTGGTCTTCAATTAAATGCTGCTAAAAGTAAGGTGTTTGTTGGTGCCAAAACCAATCCAAGAGGTCCGCTCCTTGATGCTTTGAAAATTCAGGAAGGAAAGCTACCAACTACCTACTTGGGTCTTCCTCTCTTTTCCACTTCTTTGAATGGTACTCATTGCACCTCTGTCACTCAGAAAATCAGAAACCGCATTTCTTCTTGGAAGACTAGATTACTTTCTAAGCAGGAAGGATTGAGCTGATCAGTCTCATTTTAAACTCATGCTATTTACTGGGCAGTTGCATTTATATTGCCAAGGAATTGATTGGTGAAGTGGAGAGAATGATGAGAAATTTCTTCTGGCCTGCTTCTGGGGATTATAGCCTTTCCACTTGATCAAGTGGGATTGTTTGTCGCCCTAAAGATGAAGGGGGTCTGGGAATTCGGAAGCTTGATACTTGGAACTGATCTGCCATTTCTATGCAGCTGTGGAGAATTGCTACTAATCATGACTGCCTTGGACTAACTGGGTGACTAGTAGATATCTAAATAAGGCTTCAATTTGGTCAACTCAGCCCCTTCTTATCACTCTCAGGCATGGAAGGGTATTCTTCAAGTCAGAGATTGGATGCGGCCTCATGTATTCCTCAAGATAGGTAATGGTCAGCTTTATAATTTATGAAGGATCCTTGGATCGATGGCCATTCCTTATCTTCTTTGGGTGGTGATTACATCAGATTCCTTCTTGGATTACCCATCAATGCAACTGTTAGTGCTTTCATACAAAATGGGAGATGGTGTCTTCCTCCTCCGACATCCGGTGACATGATGGATATTTGGCCTTAAATTCTCGTATTCCATACAATGATGGCTGTGTGTACCATTGTTTGGAACATAATAATGGTTTCACCAGCAACAACAAATTTTATGATCTGACAAGAGTTGTTCATCCTAAAGTCTCTTGGTATCACATTGTTTGGAAGCGCCCTACCAACCAAAACATTCTCTCTTCACTTGGCAATGCATGCTGGGGAGGATTCCATCTTTTGAGACTCTTCAGAGTTGTGGAGTTCATGGACCAAGTATTTGTATTCTTGTCATCAGCATGATGAGCATCTTAACCATTTATTCTTCCAGTGCCCTATAGCTCTTGATCTGGATTCAACTCTTGCATAGAATGGACATCCACCAGCGACCAATGATACCATCCTAGCTGAATGTGATAGTTTGCTTAGAACACCCATGGTTTTGGCACATGCAGAGATTGTGGCGTTTGCTAGTTTTCGGGCTGCATTATGGTGGATTTGGAAGGAGAGGTATACTCGGTTATTTGACCTGTTAGTCGATCCCGAGTCCATGTCCTTCTTTCCATTTTGTCTGACATTCGACATATTACTGAATCTCATATTCAGGAGCATCCGACTTCCATCAAAGCCAAAAGAATAATCAGAAATTTCAACTTCAGAATAGATTGATTGTTATTTTTTCTGTTTTATAAGCGGTTGCTGCTTACTCCTTTTAAACCATAACTATCGGCTTGTGATAGTATGGATCCTTACTTGTAATTGATTTCTTGATCAATACCATCTCCGGTATTATTTACCAAAAAAAAAAAAAAGACTCAATGCTCTACACATGATATAGGATTTATTTAGATTGGCCCGAGATCACCTACCTTTTGTTTGAAAAAGTCTCATCCTCCGAAAAGCCCTCATTCAGACCGCTTGGAGGAGAACGCTTAATACTCGATCTACTAAATGAAAATGGGAAAACTAGTGCCATTAGGAGCTAGACTCACCCTCTTTCCAGGGGTATATGTCTTGCATGGTTGGTTAAGGTTTGGCTTACCTATGGTCGACTCCAAGAAGAGCTATCTGCACAGGTTGATGCAGACGCAGAGGGAAGAAAGCTCCGAGTTGGGGCGATTTCCTCCACCTTGGGTTGTATATATACATCTAGGGTGTTTTAGAAGTCCCATTGGGTGTAGAAAGGAAGGGTGCGGTTTTTGACCTCCCACCTTCCATAATTTGATGATTTCAGACCCCAATAGAGTGTGTGAGGTTTTAGGAAGTCTCCCACCATGGTTAAGCACGAATTTGGGTTGCCAAGAGAGCCTAATTGCCTTAGAATTTGCCCTAATTACCTCTTTCTAATTCAGCTCAATTAGAGTTACGAATTTCCATGTATTTTTCTTGCTTCATTTTATTCTTGGGTCAAAGGTGTTCCATTGGCCCATTCCAATAATGGTCATCAATACATGATGTTGGAAGTCTCTCCAACATGTTTATTTAATTTGGAATCATGTTATATTTCCGTGTTAACGATTTCCGACTTAGTTTCCTAATTTGGATAATAGTCACATTGTGACGTACACTTGGCCACTCGGATTTTTCGTTGACGAGTTTCTTCATGGAACTTAGGAATAATGTTTGGCATTGATTTATAATTTTTATGGAATTTTCCTATGTGTTCTTGTATGTACGATAGTGGTACGTACGTTCTACCATTTCGATAATACGGAAATTATTTCTTTCTATTTATTTACAATTTTTAAATCACTGACCTTTTCCGGGGTGCTACACCATTCTGCTAATGGGCTATCAATCCATGGTGTTTAAAGTCCACCCATCATTTTAATTTGGTTCATGATCATATTTTATACATATGATAATCGATTTTCCAACTTATTTCTTAATTACGATAATAAGTCACAATAACTTTTAAACCTACCCCAAATAATTTATATTGACCCAAATTTCTTGATGGATCATTAGAGGATATTATTTGAAGTCCATCTATGATTTTTATTTAATTTTCTGACTCATCTAAATATGTGTGATAATGATTTCCCAACTTATTCCCTGATTACGTTACTTAGTCGCAAACGGCTTAACTTGGATCATCAGATTTTCCTTTGCACGAATTTCTTCTGGGTTATTAGGGAGTATTATTTAGAGTTGAACTATGTTTTTTATGGATTTTCTAATGGGTTTTTGTATGTACAATAATTTTTTTTGTTAGGTAAACGTAAATTAATTGAATAAGATAGAATGTACAAAAAGCCATATCTACACAGTTTGTAGATTATAGCCAATAAACCCAAAGGGGATCTAGGAGAGTGCACCCTCCCTCAAAGAGAAGAATGTACTCACTCCACTAGAAACCACCCTTCGATAGAGGAACAAGTACTAGGAATTCATGGCCACACAAGCTGTAGCCTATGGATTCCTTAACAGAAAGAAAAAAACCCTCAGAATACCCTACACTATGGCTAGAGAACTAAAGCTCTTCAACCAAGGCATAACCTCAAACAAATAACCAGAAAGCAATGGCGGCCACCTGCAAAGAAAGAATAGAACAAAAGATCCCACCCTGGAGAAAACTGTTAGTGTGGAGACAAATAAAAGAACATCATATGTAAACTAGTCGAAGAAGACCCGATTCTAACTATCTTAAGGAGAATTTGAATCTTATGAAACCCCTTTCTCTCTCTTGGTTAGCATCCTTCTTCAATTTAAGCTCCACAATACATCTAGTATCAAACAGAATATCAATGAGAATGCTCATCTTGTCTATATTTTGACCTTCAAAAATCCTCAAACATCGCTCTCGCCAAACCCACCCTTTTTAGTTTTTGCTATTTCACTAATATTGAATTTATCGTTTTCAATTTTTTTCTAATTTTCTAATTACTGAATTTTAGGGTGTTACATCCTCCCCCACTTAAAAGAATTTGGTCCCCAAATTCACATGTGTTTATGAGTTGGACTTACAGAGAGTCTAATTGTGAATTGCTCATAATATAATGATTGGTTGGTGATGTACTTAGGGTCAAATAAAAGTGAGTTAGAAAGAATACCTCTCTCATACCTCCTTCCTTGGTTTGTTCTGCCATTTATTCCCTAAGCTTGATTCTCATTAGGGCAATCCTTAACCTTGGGTCTTGGCTACCACACGGAAACATTTATCCTGAAACTTCCAGCACTCCCGGACCGATGATTTATTTTGTTGCAGTGCTGGCATCCTTTAGGAGCGGAAACTATTTTCTTATTGCTCTTCTTGAACTTCTTTCTCTTGTGCGATCTGTTACTGTTGTTGAGTTGTTTCTCTCCGGCTGATGGTTTGGGGTCTCCTAAGGTTGTAATTTGTTCTTTCTTATTAGCCTCGCCAACTCCTTTGTCATCCATAGACCTTTTCTTCCATTTGTATCTTCTTCATAAGTTCCTATGGCATCTTCTAGTAGTTGGGCAGCTTGTCGCAATGCTTCGTTAGTCTCTGGATCGATCTCTGTCCATCCATCAATGGTGCAGGTATATCCTCCATTGCTGCTGATTTAAGTTCCTTCAGATAAATTATCACATGGTCATATTCCTTACCCCTTGTTAATGCCTTGTAATTTATGGTATTTATCTATAAAATATAGGACTTAGCCCAAGATTCTACCCATCTCACCAGGTAGGTACAAAGTTCTTGACACGAGTTGAGGGTTCTAATGACACTCGTCCTATCATTCCTGATTGTCTAGGACTTAGGGAAAGCCCAAGCTCTGATACCACTCTGTCACGTCCTGATTTTTAGCAGCAGAATTAAATCGGGAACGTGACGAACAAGTAAGCATCTAGAAGCCAAGACAAATGACTCATCAACAGGACCCATAATTCAATATTGAAACTCTTTATTTTTTTTGGTAAGTAAAGTTTATTATATAGCTAAAAAATATACAAGCCTGTCCAAAGGCATGGAGCATAGGAAGAAGACTCCAATGGGGCAGGAGAGTGCACCCTTCATCAAAGAGGGAGAATGATCTCACTCCACCGTCCACCGCACTTGGATGTCAAATATAAAACTCTTTATTCATTGTAAGTGAATTTACAATCTCTAAAGGTCAAAATAAGAACAACTCACCACTACTAGTCTCATCTAACTCTCAATGAAAGACAAAATTACAATGATTACTAATCTCTCTCTAATCTAGAATAAAGAAAGACTCTCTAAAGCATACTCCACGCTCGGTGCACAGCCCCCCATTAATACATGCTCCTCATCTTCACAACCTAAAATGTCTATTGATTTTGAAGGTTCTCCTACCTTTATTCTGTGCAAAAAGCTTAAAGAAGTCAAAATGGCCTTGAGTAAATGGAATAGGGAGGTCTATGGTGATGTGCATGATAGAATCAAGAGGTTTGAGATTCTCTATCCAATATTCAGATCTGCCTGCAGAAGAACCCTTTGGACAGCTAGCTAATTGCTGACGAAATAGCATTAAATTGAATATCAAATAGCAATTGACATGGAGGAGGAGTTCTACAAGCAAAAATCTAAGCAACAATGGCTTTCCCTTGGTGACAGTAATACCAAGTTTTTCCATGCATCCTTCAAAGCTAGAAAATCCAGAAATACTATCACTCAATGTCTTGATCAGAAGGTAACAAATTGATGATTTGGAAATGGTTAAATAGTATTCCACCAACTTTTTCTCTTCTTTATGAATCAACCTTCCAGTGACTGGAATCATGTGAATATTCAACCAAGAGAGAAGCTTCTTGATTCTGATTCTCTATTCTTCTGTTCTGATTACTGAGGAAGAGATTAAAGATGTTGTTATGCATTCTCCTAAGGCAAAAGTCCTGGGCCGGATGGCTTCCCTGCTGAATTCTATCAATCTACTTGGGATATTGTGGGTGATCATGTTGTAAAGGGCGGTGAAGCACTTCTTTAACACTTCTAGAATGCTTAAGCAGCTCAACTGTACTTTCATTGCTCTAATCCCCAAGGCTGAAGGTGCTGATTCTCCTGGATCAATATAGGCCGATTTCTTTATGTAACTTTGCCTACAAAATCATCTCCAAGATCCTAGCTAATCGGTTGCAAAGTGTACTGCACAAACTCATCAGTTCCAATCAAGCTGCTTTTATAAAGGGAAGATCAATTCATCATAATATTCTCATTACAAATGACATTGTTCGGGATATCCACTCCAAAAACAAAGGTAACTTACTGTGCTTCAAGGCTGACTTGAAGAAAGCTTTTGACTCTTTGAATAGGGAGTTTATCTACTATATGATGCAGCAAATGGGCTTTCCAATGAAATGGATCAATTGGATTAAAATTGCATAGAGAATCCATCTTTCTCTATCCTTCTGAATGGCTGTCCAACGGGGTTTTTTCAAAGTACAAATGGTATTAGACAAGGAGATCCCTTGTCCCCCTATCTTTTCACAATTGCTATGGAAGGTCTATCTTGCATGATGGAGGAGCTGTAGGGAAGGGATATATCAAAGTGCCATCGGCTGGTAGTATGAGGATCTCACATGTTGTCTTTGCTGATGATCTCATAATTTTCTTGAAGAATGATGTTAATTCTGCTACTCACCTCAAGAAGTGCTGCATGATTTCTCGCTGTGCTCTGGTCTAGCTCTCAACAAATCTAAAAGCAAGCTCTACATTGGAGGAAATGTTCAACACAAGGATACTTTCTTAAATATTCTTGAGGTTGGGGAAGGTTCTCTTCCGGTACCTTATCTTGGTTTACCGTTAGTGTCTACTACCATCAAGAAAGTGCATTGCAGCCCTCTTATTGACAAAATCAAGAAGAGATTGCATGCTTGGAAAAATCGTCTCCTCTGTAAAGCTGGGCGCCTTGAGCTTATTAAATCGGTTTTGCAGTCCTATCTATTATTGTCTTCAGCCTTTATCCTTCCTGCTGGCCTCATCTCCCAAGTTGAAGGAATCTTAGAGATTTTTTCTGGAAAGGATGCACTGATAAATCTGTCATGACTATGGTTAAATGGAACACTATTTGCAGACCCAAAAAGAAGGCGGTTTAGGCCTTAGAATTTGCAAGATTGGAACAGAGCAGCATCAGCAAACTTCTTTGGGAAACTTTGCAAAAAAAGGAATCGATTTGGATTGACTGGATCTACAACAGTACTTAACCAAGATAATATCTGGTAATCAAGTGTAAATTTTACTTTTCTAGTGCTTGGAAAGGGTGCTCAAGGAACGTGATTGGATGCAGAAACAAATCTCATACTCCATTGCTGATGGCTCCAATTTTTGTCTTTGGTATGATCCTTGGTTGGGAAGAAGAGCATATTTCAAACCTATGGTGATAGAATTCGTCATGACCTTGGGGGGACAAAGATTGCAAGGTAAGCACTTTCATTAACTCAGGTACTTGGAATCTTCCTCCTGCAACTTCCCATGAAATGTTCACTGCCTGGCCTGCCATATTAGATACTTCTATTCACAGTGGTCATAATGATGCCATTCTTTGGAATCATAATGGGGGAAAGTTCACTTTAAGTTCTACTTGTAATGAAATCAGAGAAAAGTTGACAGAAGACAAGAAATTTTTGTGGATATGGGGAAAGCCTGGAGCTCAGAAATTTAATCTTTGCCTATGGCAAGCTGTCATGGAAAAGCTTCCTACTCAAGATCATATGAAACAGAAGGGAATTCAGATGCCAAACCAGTGTACTCTTTGCAAGAACAATGAAGAAAGCAACACTCATATCTTTTCAGATGTCACTACAGCCAATGGATCTGGAAACAAATCATCCAGACTTCAGTTTGGAAGACCCACTGAAGCTATTCTTGAGAAGGAGATGAATACTTTAAATCAGAATTTTCCTAATCATAATCTAGCTTGGAAGCTTGCTCACCTGGCATTAAAAGCTTTGGTTTGGTGGATATGGCGGGAACGGTGGTTACGCATTTTTGAAGATAAACAAAAAACAAAAATGCAGCTGCTTATTACTATACTCATGGACACTAAGATTTGCATGCAAAATGACAACCACAAAGTGCCTTCAAAAAGAGAAAGAGATGCTCAAGCGCTTCAATATTTCTGTTTTCTAGCTTCCTTTCAGTTTCCTTATTTTGTGTTTAGCTCATAGTCTACAATCTGTGTAGTCATGAGCATGCTATCTTGGAAATACTAATAGTGTGTGCGGTGGAGTGAGAACATTCTACCTCCCTGAGGTGGGGTGCACTCTCCTGCGCCCCATTAGTAGATCCCCACTATGCACCATTATTCATATGGTCATAGTGTCCTGTACATTCCCTTTTGACTTCAATACATTATTACTTACCAAAAAAAAAGATAGGGATGAACAAACTAGCCAGTAGGATTTACATCTCAATGTGCGAGCACTAATGTACATGATTAGCATTTTAAATAAGCAGGATCTTAACAGGAACACTGATTGTGCATGCATTTCTAACAAGTCAAATGGTTGAACATATCGCATCTCAAAATGAAACAAATACTGACTTTCATATGTATTGGATAGGTAATTCATGAATAGTATCATATCACCAAGATTTCAAGAATGAGTTCGTACCACGTAAACAAGAATTGGCCATATTCACATAGATATCACATATTCACATGATCAGACGTATCATATCAAACTTATCATATCATATCAAACGAAGGCACATTCATACAAATCTTGCACACATTCCATTGCCATGTCACGCACCACAAGTCCATACTCCCGCGGTTATAAGTACGTTGGGGAGCTCCTCCCAGGACTAGATAGGGCCCCTATTGCACAGGCATTAGTCAAATGGATCGAAGTCCCACGTTGTGCTGATCAAACATATACATATTATGGCCACGGATTTCCATAACAAGCTCATTGTAATAAGGACATGATCATCACAGAGTCAAGGTATGACAATAGCTCAAGAGATTATTGGGACAGTTAACGACATATCTTATGTTTCATAATTCTATAATGTCTTGACAAGGATGACTGATGACAGATCGTACACGGTACAAGTGCTCTCTATCTCCAGGGTACTTCATGGTACAACCAACTCGGTCTCTATGAGGGAATCCATAGAGTATGGAGACATACGAAGGTCTTAGGGAAAAGATCGCTAGTATGCCAATACGGAATGACCGATAGAGAGCTCCCAATTCCCCAGAGGGGTGTGCCTAATCGTGCAAACTTGTAATTGACGTGTCACGGAAGTTTCCTAATCATGTATGCAATGGATGAACAAATTATGGAAACATCGGAAAGTATATAAATAAGGAAGTCCATACGCAATAACAAGTACATAATGGGAAAGCTCTAAACTAAGCAAGTCCACTCTAACATGTAATCTCCACAAAATCATATCACATTCTTATTATGAAAATTCCACATCAGCTAGATCACAAGATGATAATCAAATGAATATAATATCATACCATTAGAATCATATTCATATCATTATAGCTTTCAAATGGGTTGATTGCTTTAGGCCAATGCACACTATGTAACATGCTTACAGACTAAGAGACTAACATGCTGACTACCTAGCCAGAAAGAACAATCTCGGTTCGCCTGTAATTCATGTCAGAATCAGTCGACGCACTTAAAGGAGCCGTACACAGACAAATGCAGTACGGTAATCAGCATGTAAATCGCGACGTACATACCTGTCGCGTTCAAATCGCGACGGGTCATGTGGTCGCCGTTCAAAGGGAATAGCGACGGTCAACAATGATGCATTATACTACTCTCTGAATCATGATGGGCCAACCCGTCGCATTTAGGAGATGGTTTTAAATAAAAAAATAAAATACAGAAAATTCTTTGGGCGGGAAACCACACAGAATCGCGACGGCCTATACCGTCGCATTCATGACAGGCGCTGAAAACCATGCAGTACACAGTTTCATGCATGCGCGGTTGACCGGTCAGACATGAAAATGTGAGGACTGACTGTCATCTTTTAATAAATCGTGATGTACCAGTACGTCGCATTTGCAACATGAATCGCGACATCTGGAGTCGTCGCGGTTTTGGATCTTGCTGAAACCCAGAAAAAATGTGACACCCTTCATGATTGACCTATAACATACAATCCAACGACATTTAGATAAAACTCTTAACATGAAAAACGTTGAGGACAACTAGTAGAAGAAGATTCATGTTTGGGTTTGACCCAAATCAACCTCGTTTTGCATGAAACACATGAAGAATGCAAAAATCCCTAGACATATGCGACTTAGGGAAATGCTTAATACCAAGATGTACTCTATGAAATCGACGAAATCACTTGCACATGAAAGTAGACTCGATGCTCTACACATTGATATAGGATTTATTAGATTTGGCCCGAGATCACCTACCTTTTGGGTTGAAGAAGTCTCATCCTCCAGAAACGCCCTCATTCAGACCGCTTGGAGGAGAACGCTTAATACACTCGATCTACTAAATGAAATAGGCAACTAGTGCCATTAGGAGCTAGACTCGACCCTCTTTCTAGGGTGTATGTCGTGCACGGTTTGGTGAAGGTTTGACTTACCTATGGTCGACTCCAAGAAGCGCTATCTGCATAGGTTGATGCAGATGTAGCAGGGAAGAAAGCTCTGAGTTGGGGCAATTTCCTCCACCTTGGGTGCTCAAGAACCCTCCCATGACCCCAACAATGTGTAAATTTCAGCTCAATTAGAGTTACAAATTTCCATGTATTTTTCTTGCTTCATTTATTCTTGGGGCAATGGTATTCTATTGCCCAATTCCGATAATGGGTCATCAATACATGATGTTGGAAGTCTCTCCAACATGTGTATTTAATTTGGGATCATGTTATATTTTCGTGTTAATGGTTTTTCTGACTTGTGACGGCCCTCAATATACCGATACGGTTATACCAACCCCCGTCGGTATAGCAAGAGTCCTCACAGTGGGACATTTACCAAACGATACAAACAGCTGAGATACACGCGAATATACAACAGAGTAGCGGAAGTAAAAGACAACGGTCTCCATTCATTCATCATCCACATTTAACATACATGAAGTTTGAAATTAACAATAAGGAACTAAAAGTTTACATAATTTCAATTGCTGAAATTTAAATACATAATGTCCACACTTATACATCCTTTTCACGATAATTTTAATACAATGTTCAAATTACATACTATGGAATACACGAGTCACAAGAAACTCCAAACTAGCTAATCTCCGGCTCGGAGTCCGTCTCTGCTGCCTCTCCAAAGGTGCCACGTCACCACTACACCTGTACGCCGAGAAAGGAGTGAGTCCAGAGACTCAGCAAGAAACACTACCCATAACATACATGTATAAGTCTTAGTGGTTTCTACATGCACATTTACAATTTGCAACACATGGCATGCTAGTCATTTAAAGTTTCAAACCTATCATGAAAGTTTTACAAATTTATACATACATGATCTTGCTTTTTAGATTTCTAAGGATAAAATTTACCTATCACATGCTCTCTATTCAATTTACTCATGAAATTTTGTCTTTAAAGGGACCAAGACATGAGAGCTACCAACATGAACATGTGCACATATGAAGGGAAACATAACAACATGAGTTTTACGTGTTCTTAAGCTATAATAGACATTTTCACATGCTTTAAGTTGCTGGTTTCACATGGTTTAATGGCTGTAAACCTACACATGAGAACTACCATGTTGCTTAACATATCATGTGGACAACCAATCACGTTATTTGCACACGTGCTCATTAATTATCCCAAACATGGATTCTAGGAATTTTGCTCACATACACATGATAAGAACACCATGAATTTACTGATTCCACATGGTTTCAGATTGTCTCACATGGATTTCAACAACCTATTTTCACATTTATAATTTCACATTTTCTTTACACAAGTTTCCTCTTTCACATATTTGCACTTTACACATACACATTCACATTTTATTCACTTACACATTTACACATGACACATACACATTACACATTTTAGGTGCCGTGACACATAGTCCAAACCACCAAAGAAGGACATATACACATCACATTACACATAGACGCCATCTAGGCATTCCAATGGCGACTCTTGGACTGCGCAGACCGGGAGAACAAGTCTCCACCCTAACCAGTGGTACTTGTCCACCTCCAGGATTTCCCCCTAATGCCTTGGGTCACTTACACATTGAACTTTCTCAGGGGGACTTTTCCCTGATATAGCTCCACTGCCCTCTACGGAAGCAGTGTCACATTGGCACAGTTACACATTACACATTTTACCGATTTATACATGGTTTTACACATAGCACTTTTCATCTCATTCACTTTCTCACTCACATGCACATATCTGTTTTTCTAACAGGGCACTACAGATTTTAGGAGCTTAACACACAGTAATTTCACCATTCAAGTTAGGTTTAGCACTATCTAATCACGTTACGATATCACACGTAGATTTCTATAATTTACATGGAAAATACATAACTTCTTATATACTGGTCCAAATGACCTAAAATTTTAACCACATGCTATTTTCGATTTCTAGATCATACACCCCAATTTTTAAGATTTTCTGAGCTAAATGGAATTACAGTAAATAAAACACCTATTTAGCATGCTATTCACAACTTAAGTTTACATGGGTTTAACATATCATGCGATTTTGCCACTTGCTGTTTTAACAGAGGTTACTATCATATACATGATCTGAGAATACAGAACTATCCTAAATCATACAATCACAAATCGATCACCACAAACCATTCTTGCATGTCCTCCTATTTACCGAACCAATTTATTTGCAACTCATGCAAGCATGGACAACTTATCAAATTTGAGACATATACTGATCTACAAATCTTCATGCTCTGACAAAACTAAGGCATTCAGACTACTCCTAACCATGAAACATGGATTGGCAAGAATTTCAACATTTCATGCTTACACATTCATGGTATAAAATTTCCCTACATTCACCATCATACATCACACTCCTCCACACACCAAAATTGACAATATACATAGTGTATAGGGTTACCATATATCCTCATCACGGAAACCATACCGAAAATAGTGTATAGGAAGGGCAGAACAGGTCACTGTTCTGTCCAGAGGAACTTGGCAGCAGTCTCTGGCCGCTGACTCAGGGTCAGCGGCATGGTCGATGGACGCCAAGCATGATATCGGCGTCCATTGACCTTGCCGTCAATGCAGGTCTGTGCAGAAACACAGACCCGAGCTCTCAAACTTGGGTGAATGGGAGGGTCTAGGACTCGAGGAAAAATCCATTAAATGATAGAAACGACCTAGACACATACGACATCATGGATAGGTCACTTGCCTTTTAAAAATTTCACCAAGGGATCTAGGGCTCGGTGAAGCTCTCCTTGGGCTGTCCCAAGACGCCTTCAAATGAACTCCCCTCCGGGTCTTGAGCGAGAACCACAGCAAGCAAGGTCGGGGAGCCTTCCACGCTGATCCTTCTAGCCTCTAGTTGCAGTGGACGCATCAAGCTTCAGAAGTTCGGATTTTTGGGTGAGAAAAGGGGGTTTTCTCTCAGTTTTCTTTCTAGGGTTTTCTTCTCTCTTTTCCTCCTCTTGCAAGGGTGAAGAGAGGAGTGGGAGAGGCCATTTCGGGTTCAGACAGAGGGGAGTCTCTCTCCCACTCACAGGTGACTTGACAGCCTTCAGAGCCATTGGGGGCAGTCCCCCCATAGTTGGCTTTCTTGTTTCAGAAGCTTGCAGCTTGCTGCGCATGCAGCCAGAGAGATTGGCGTCCATATCGCTGGACGCTAGGATTAGTGTTGGCGTCCATGTCTGGACGCTGACACCACCTCAACGGCCTGGGGTTGACGCCAAGATGGCCTTCGGCCAGAACTCTAAAATATGCAGAAAACCATGCATACCATGCGTATATACATGCAATATGTATGGTATTATATCCATACTATCACCATGCATACATACATTATTTATATTAACATACATATGCACACGTAATTATACTAATTAATACGTACGTAAATATGTACATACATACACAACCACAATTATACACACCAAATACAAATAATGCGACGGAAATTCGAGGGCCTTACACCCTCTCCCCCTTAAGAAACTTCGTCCTCGAAGTTAGAACGACACTACTCAAACAAAAGGGGATATTTCTTCTTCATCGCATCCTCAAGCTCCCACGTAGCCTCCTCACGTGAGAGTTCTGCCATAGAACTTTCACCGACGCAATACTCTTGTTCCGGAGATGCTGAACCTTCCGGTCAAGAATGGCTACTGGTTGCTCGACATACGAAAGATCTGGCTGGATCTCCACTAGCTCATGACTAATCACATGAGACGGATCTCGGACATACTTCCTGAGCATAGATACGTGGAATACAGGGTGAACGCTAGCCAAAGCTGGGGGTAAAGCTAGCTCATACCCACACTGCCCAAACGTCTGAGAATCTTATATGGGCCAATGACTAGGGCTTGCTTAGCTTGCTATGCCTGCCAAATCTGACAACACCTCGAGTAGGCGATATCTTCAAGAAGACATGATCGCCAACCTCGAACTCCAATCCTTTCTCCTGTTGTCGGCATAACTCTTCTGCCTATCCTGTGCCGCAACAAGCCTTTTCCTGATAAGCTAGATCTTATCCGAAGATTCCTGAACTAACTCTGGTCCTATCAATTGCCTATCACCAGTCTCCTCCCAACATAAAGGAGATCTGCAGGGCCTACCATACAACGCCTCGAATGGAGCCATAACAATACTAGCATGAAAGCTGTTGTTGTATGCGAACTCCACAAGAGGTAAATGACGCTCCCAATCATCCTTCGAATCCAGAACACACGCTCTCAACATATCCTCGAGCGTCTGGATAGTCCTCTCGGACTGTCCATCGGTCTGGGGATGAAACTCGAACTGAGCTTCAGCTCCGAACCTAACGCATCCTGAAGACCTTCCACAATCTCGAAGTAAATCTCGGATCTTGATCCGAAATGATCGACTTCGGCACACCATGCAATCTAATGATACCGCTAACATACAATCTAGCTAAACTCCTACTGACTGCTTCTTCTTCATGGGCAAGAAATGAGCAGTCTTCGAGAATCTATCTAC
The DNA here is from genome assembly GCA_014218235.1 of Colocasia esculenta. Taxonomy (NCBI): domain Eukaryota; kingdom Viridiplantae; phylum Streptophyta; class Magnoliopsida; order Alismatales; family Araceae; genus Colocasia; species Colocasia esculenta. The sequence continues at coordinate 70,295,148 of CM024756.1, forward strand.
AACTATCCAAATCGAGTCATTGCCCCTTCTAGATCGAGGCAAACTCGATACGAATCCATAGTGACAGCTTCCCACTTCCACACTGGGATATCCATCCTCTGCATAAGGCCAGATGGTCGCTGCCGCTCGGCTTTCACTTGCTGACATACTAGACATCAAGACACATAATCGCCACATCCTTCTTCATGCCGGACCACCAAAATGATCTCTTCAGGTCTTGATACATCTTAGTGTTACCCGGATGAATAGAGAATCGCGATCTATGAGCCTCCGCTAACACATGGTCACGGACATCTACTACATCAGGGACACAAACACGATGCTGAAATCTAATCACACCATCCTCATCACGAGCAATGCCCGCCTTACCCACTAACTCTAACAATCTAGGGTCGGCTTTCTGCTGCTCAATCACCTCATCCAAGACTGAGGATCTAAGGGATAGCTGAGCTACAAAATCCTGACACAACGATGGTTCTAACGGTCATAGAGCACGCTGCATCCTCCAACATCTTCCAATCCTGCTGGAGCGAAGACCTCTTTCTACTAAGAGCATTCGCTACGACATTCGCCTTTCCAGGGTTATACTGAAGGTCGAAGTCATAGTCCTTCAAGAACTCAATCCATCTTCTCTGCCTCAGGTTTATTTCCTTTTGGGAGAAAAGATACTTCAAGCTCTTGTGGTCGGCAAACACTCAAACCTGACACCATAAAGATAGTGCCTCCAGATCTTTAGTGCATGAACCACTGCCGCGAGCTCCAAGTCATGAGTCGGATAGTTCCCCTCATGCTCCTTCAACTGACGAGAAGCATAAGCCACTACCCTTTCTTGCTACATGAGCACACAGCCTAACCCGATCCGAGACGCATCCGTATAGATGGCAAAGCCCTCTAGACCACTAGGCAATACCAATACCAGAGCAGAAGTAAGCTTAGCCTTCAATAGCTGAAAGCTATGCTCACATGCCTCAGACCATACGAACTTCTCACCCTTTCTGGTCAGCTTTGTCAAAGGGGCGGCGATGGATGAGAAACCCTCAATGAATCGCCGATAGTAACCAGCTAACCCAAGGAACTACGAATCTCCGAAGGGGTCCTGGGAGCATCCCAATCCATAACTGCCTGAACCTTTGCTGGATCAAGAGCTACACCAGCGCCGGAGATAACATGCCCGAGAAAGTGAACCTCGCGCAACCAGAACTCGCACTTGCTGAACTTCGCATACAGCTTGTGCTCACGGAGAACCTCTAAGACTAGCCTCAAATGCTGACGGTGCGTGGCCTCATCCGGAGAGTAGACCAATAAATCATCAATAAACACTACAACAAAGCTATCTAAATACAGACTAAACACTCGGTCATGAGATCCATGAACGCTGCAGGGGTGTTGGTCAATCCGAAAGGAAGACCAAGAACTCATAATGTCCATAACGGGTTCTAAATGCCGTCTTGGACACATCCTCACTCCGAATCCTCAACTGATGATAACCAGATCGCAAGTCAATCTTGGAAAAGACTGATGCCTCTCGCAACTGGTCAAACAGATCATCAATCCGAGGTAAGGGATACCTGTTCTTCACAGTCACTTGGTTCAACTTCCTATAATCAATACACAACCAAAGTGACCCGTCTTTTCTTGACGAATAATACAGGTGCGCCCCAAGGGGAAACACTAGGGCGAATGAATCCCTTATCAAGCAATTCTGCTTCCTCAACTCTCTGCAACTCTGCTACTGTACAGGTGCCATCCGATATGGGGCCTTCGAGATAGGAGAGGTGCCTGGAAGCAACTCTATAGTGAACTCTATCTCCCTATCCGGTGGCAATCCAGACAAGTCATCGGGAAAGACATCTAGAAAATCCTGCACCACATCGATCTCTGCAAGAGTCAGTGACGAACTAGCATCGGGTACTAGCATAACGCTGGCAAGAAATGCGTCACAACCCTTGTTCACCATGCGCATCGCCTCATGGCAGAGATAACTAACTTTCCCGCTAAGTTCTTTGGCAAGGGATGAGAGAACTCGTCCTCACCAGGAATGCGGAAAACAATCTTCTTCCTACGACAATCCACTAACGCATAGTGCTCCTCTAGCCAATCCAGACCAAGAATACAATCATAGTCCTTCATCTTTAGCAAGAAGAAAAACCCATCTAGGAATCTATCCTCAATGCACACAGGTAACGACGGAATGCACTTCCTAGTCGATACCGTACCCGCAGGGGTGTGCACAGACAAAGGAACCTCTAACTCCTCAGACTCTATGCCTGACTCTAGGGCTAACTACCTAGCGAACCGCTCGGAAATGAACGAGTGAGTAGCACCCGTATCAAACAAACCCGAGCGTGCACACCGAAAAGCAAAACCGTACCTTTGGTGACATGCTCCGCCTGCTCGGCGTCCTCGCGAGCTAAAGCAAACACTCGAGTTGGGGCTTGAGGCCTTCCTAGTCGTCCTGTAGCTGGCGCAGCTGCCGCTACTGCTGGTGTGGCGCCCACGCTGAGCTCCTTGCTGAAGTCTTGGGCAATCCTTGATCTTATGGTCGTTGCTCCCACACTTTAAGCATTCTACCCGCTACTAACCAACACTCGGAACCACCATGGGTCTTCCGCAGTGGGGACACTCCTTCTTCGCACCAGGGGAACGTACAGAAGGTACGTGAGAGTTGCTGACACTTGGCCAATCAGATTTTTCGTTGCATGAGTTTCTTCGTCGAACACTTAGGAATAATGTTGGCATTGATTTATAATTTTTACGGATTTTTTGATGTTTTCTTGTACGTACGATAGTGGTACGTACATTCTACCATTTCGATAATACATAAATTATTTCTTTCCATTTATTTACAATTTTTAAATCACTGATTTTTTTCCAGGGTGCTACACCATTCCATGTTGTTTAAAGTCCACCCATCTTTTTTAATTTGGTTCATGATCACATTTTATACACTGATAATAGATTTTTCAACTTATTTCTTAATTACGATAATAAGTCACAATAACTCTTAAAGCTACCCCAAATGATTTTTATTGACCCAAATTTCTTGATGGATCATTAGAGGATATTATTTGAAGTCCATATATAACTTTTATTTAATTTTCTGACTCATCTATGTATGTGTGATAATCATTTCTCGACTTATTCTCTGATTACGATACTCAGTCGCAAAACGCCTTAACTTGGACCATTCGATTTTCCTTTACACGAATTTCTTCATGGGTCATTAGGGAGTATTATTTAGAGTTGAACTATGGTTTTTATGGATTTTCTAATGGGTCTTTGTATGTACGATAATGGCACATACGTTTTTGCTATTTCACTAATATTGAATTATCGTTTTCAATTTATTTCTAATTACTGAATTTTCGGGGTGTTACAACTTAAACATCAATTACGTCATGCTTAAGATCGATTGTCACAACATGGATTGCCAATAACTTAAACATTTTTTTTGGTAGTTAATACCGGAATTTTGTATTAAATATGGCATGAAAAATATGTACAAGGGGTGATCCATGCTATCACAGGTCGATAGCTATGGAATCATAAAAAAAGGATCCAATAACTTAAACATCGATTATCTCATGTTTAAGATCGATTGTCACAATGTGGATTGCCAATAACTTAAACATCGATTACCTAATTTTAGGATCGATTGTCACAACATGGATTGCCAATCACTTAAACATCGATTACCTCATGTTTATGATAGGTTTTCATAACATAGATTGCCTTATTAATCAACTTAACATCGATTGCCTTTTTCTTCTGAATACTTAAAGATGCTATCTGTGCAGGACATCATGTGATGGGCAAGTGTCACTTGGGTTCTAGGTACACACAACCCTAAGTACGAAGTTTGGACATTTGGGTATAAATAGGCCCTTGTTGTAACGACCCGACCTCACGGACCCTCGCCAGGGGTCCCGAGGGTTGCGTCGCCACCCACAGATCCGAAGATCCGGAAGGGTTAGAAGAAATAGTCTAGGGAGATATGCACTGAATTTAAATAACTACAACAATAAGTACAATATACAAAGGTCTGTACAACGTGTCCCAAGCAAAAGCACAGGTACAAGAAGAAAGATGCAGTCCTTAAGGGGCATACCCCGAGGACTTGCAAAGCACAACTCTCAGCTCATTCGGCTACAATAGCTTACAATGCTCACTCTTACTGCTGCTGACAACACACGGTGCCACAGCCTCCTCCGCAACCCATCTGACACCGAGCTCCCGCGACGATGAGCCCTAGCTGAAGGAAGTAGGGGGGTGAGCCTCGCGAACAAAGCCCAGTAGGGATTACCAATCCCTCACCGGCCAGAGCAGCAGGAACTTCGAAAATAGGAAAACTAAACTAGAAAGCTATAAAGCAAGTAACCCCTACAATATGATACTACAAAGCAGCAGAAGAGAACAGCGCAATGCCACGACCACCAACCGAGGTCGGGCCACACACACGACTCCCGCAGAAACCAACGGAGTCAGACACAGAGGTAAGGAACGCTCGGCACACCTACCGAGACCATGGAACAACCAAGTGAGAACGACGTCTCACCACAGGCATGGTCACCTCAGACCTCTACAAGGTCGAGGGCCCAAAATCAGATCCACCCCAGACGGGGACATGCCACAAGGTCGGGAAGCCACCCACGTCGATGCCATCATGAACTGGCACCCAAAACGGGACTACGGAACCGAGAGGACACTGAGTGGAAACCACCAGAAGCACGGTCTGCACAAGGCAAGACCAACGACGCCCACGAAAACTAAGCACAGCCAGGCTATAACTTCCGTGCAAGCTAGGGCAATGGATAACACTTGGAAACATCGTGAGGAAATGCCGTCACAACAACAGCAACCAAGCCATTGCTGCTAGCAGCAAGAGAGGTACCCGTAGTTCACACACTCTGCTCGCTAGCCTAGCTCCTGTCTTCTCCCCGCGGAAGGATGAGACAGAGCCGCCATGAAAACACACAACGCACGCAACACCGCAGCCTAGCCAGCTGCGGCCCTATGCCTAGCACCACTACGTAGCTCCGGAACCATCGCAGGGAAAGGCAGTGAGACAAGGACTATATGGGTCGTGCCAAGAAGAAAACACCTCAACGACCTCGACGTCTCGCCCCAGACAAGAGAGCTCTATAAACAACTCAGCGCCGTAGTCCAAACCACTGTTTTCCCCTCAACTCTAGAGTTTGCCTCAAGTCGGCTTCCAACTCGAGCACGCTCGTAGCCCGGAGCACTCCCTCAACAGGCTCCCGAGGATGGGGGTCCCAGGTAACGGTAACAACCTCTCAGATCGAAGACAAGCCCTCAAGTGCCAAGCACCGGGCGAACAGGCAGGGCAGCACAACAGAACCATGCTGAACCGCTAGCTTGTAGCACACGACAAGCCCAAAGAGCGCGAGGTACGCACAGACCCCCAGGAGAGCCGTAGGCCAACCAAACTCGCACAAAAAAGCCAGAGCCTTGGAACACTACCAGCCAACACAGAAACACGTCACTCTGCTAATAATCGATTGACCACCAGTCAATCGATTACTAGACAGATGCGACCCTCCTGGCACCACTGCCAGGACACGGCCACGAAGGTGTCACCTTTGGTCACTGAACGGAGGGAGGAAACCAGCCGCGTTCCCTACCAGAAGGTCCTAAGGGCAAAGCCTGCCCTGGGGCACACGCCGACACACAACTGGGCCCACGGAAACACCTGAGGCGACACAGACACTGTTGCGACCCCCAAGGCCGTCGCGACACCATCGCGACGGGGGAGGTACCGCGACAGCCTTATCGGGACGGGGCAAGGTGTCGCGACAGTAGACCCTATCGTGACCTGAAACCGTGTCACGACAAAGACCCTATCGCGACTGGGAAGCGTGTCGTGACAGCCTTATCGCGACTGCCAACCGTGTCGCGATAAGGTCGCGCTCGACCGGGCCGACGCCTCCTCTGATGTCATGACGCGTTGAGCCATCGTGACACCAACAGGGAGGCAGACCAACGAGATCCTCAATCCCAGGCCGCCCACAAACCACCCAAACACACCATGAGGGGAGGGGAGCATGGGGAAAGCAGTAAAGCTATCTATAAACCCCGAGGGGCTTCCAATCCACCCGGATCGGGAAGGGCACAAGGAATCCCTATGTTTCATGGAGAACCGAACCCACGAAGGGCCTTCACGACGCTCGGCCATCTCCTCCTCGCTCCACGACGCCGCTCCCACGCTCCGCCACGAGCCGCCGGCCGCTCCAAACCCGGATCGCTGGAGGGAGCCTCCCCATCGCCAGAGAAGAGGGGAAAGGGAAGAAGAGGAGAGAGAGGGGAAATGGGTAGCCGGCCAGCACCTTAAGCCCCCGACACCCAGAACGCAACGGCCCACCCCGTCGCGTTACGAACCTTAACGCGATGGGTCAACGGACCGCGATAAGAATGCGCCCCCCAAGGGAGCCGCGACAATGCGACAAACCATACTGACACACCTGCCACTCTGACAGGCATCAGACGACCGCACAATGGAACATGACAACACTGTCGCGACCCATTGACCGGTCGCAACAAGAAAGCGATAGGCAAACTGGGCGCGACAAGAATGCGACGCACACCTGTGTCGCAACAGGGACTGACGCATCGGACACCTACGACGTGACACTAACGCGTAGCCCAGCCTGGACGCGTTAGTGGTCAGTCACCTAGGACACTGGACGGAAAGCAGGGAAGCCGGGTCTTACATTCTACCCCCTTTAAAACAATTTCGTCCTCGAAATTGGGGCAAGCCCAAAAGTTCCCGAGGCACGAAATGAAACACTGGGAGCAATCGTAAGACCAATGTGAATAAGCCACTAAGTCTCAACCCGACTTCCTCGTGGCAACAACCACACACGCAAAACACGCGTGGGCACACGAAGCCGGAAAAACCAACGGCTCACATAACGGGCTCCAAAACACATGGGGAGCACACAACCGACACCAATGGCTCGCTCCAACCACACGTGGAGTGCCCCAATGGAACAACAACCCCACAGGTGCCGAGCGCGCCAAATCTACCCTGAACAACGAAAAAACATAGCCGAAAACTACATGGCTACAGCCACTAATAGACCTCACTGTGGGACCAACCAATCAAAACCCACTCTATCGCCGACAAAAACCCAACAGAGGGCGCGGTGTGTTGACAACCACACGAGAAACGCCTGAGAGTCAAGGACGACACTCAGGGGATCGGCCTCATGCTACTAGCAGCAACTAGCATCGGTCACCAGCCCAACCAAGAAGCCATGCGAGCGACGAGAACCAGAGCAATACCACGCTCACGGAGGATTCACAACACATGGAACGATGTCCACTGTCACCGCTAGGTCTCACCCAGACCTTCCTCACAGTCCAACAGGGACAACAAACGCACGCGGAGAAACCTCCACACGCGAAAACAGCGTCCACTGTCACCACTAGGTCTCACTCAGACCTTCCTCGTGGTCCGACAAGGACACTAAATGCATGCGGAGCCACAAAAACTGGGAGTTACACGCTCCACAATGTGGGACACCGTGACGGGAACACGGAAGACGTCTGAGGTCATGCCAGAGCCGGACACCTCCCAACGTCGACAAACCACGTGGTCGAGTACTAGCAAGCCAAAAGGCCTCACCGTCACCAGACGAACCGACAGGAGACTCTGCCATCAGCTTCTAGACTCACCAACAGCACACACAGTAGAGAATCAACGAGGAGTTGGCAGCACACCCGCCACGTGCACACGGGGCTCAGTGTGGGTACCAACATGCCAACCACTAGAAAGACGCACAACCACACGGGAATCGAAACGATCGTAGAGGTCGAGGACAGCACGTCGACCTCAGAGGGACCCAGACCAGAGCAGGGTACCACAACCAAACACACTCGCTCCTGGAGCGAGAGGGAAAACCAGGACACTGGACACGACCAAAGCCTGGCGTACCACCGATAGGGCTACCTAGACAAGGCAAAGCAGCCACCCCACAGTGGTAACGGTACGACCACGAGGCATAGGCCAGCACAAAGCGTCCCAGAGGCAGAAAGCTCAATGCCTCCAACATCGAGCGAAGTCGTGAGACGACACACAAATCTCACGGACAGGCACCCGGCACAACACATGGTGCTATCACCAGCACCGGGATCCACCCAAGGTACAATGCAATGCACCCAGGCTCCAGACGGCACGAAACCAAAACACTCGAGCACGAGCATATGGTGCTACCACAAGCACCCAAAACTAAACAAAGTGCAACACAGGTGCACCAGCGGCCGAAACAACACGGGCTAATGGGAAGGACTCTCACAAGAGACCTGTCCAAAAGCACATGCAAAAATCACAAGCCTGAGAGGACACAACAGGCACGCTGGCCCTAGCCCTTAAGGCACAAAAACACGAAGCATCGACTCTGCCGCATGGGGAGCAAAAGAACACAGCGACTCCCTAGCGCGCAAGAGCAAGAGGCACCACCTCCTATCGCGACTGATAGAGAGGCCAAACACCAAGATGATGACACGAAAGCCTCCAAGGCAGAAGCCGAGGCATAATCAAGCACACACGGAGAAACGCTCGGACGAGCAAGCCAAGCAAAAAGACCAGTGCACAGCAGAGCAACGCTCACGCCTGCAGCCCAATAGGAAAACGTGTACCTCGCACTAAACCAACAGGGACCCAATGCCCCAAATTGTTCATGCAGGCAGCAAGAAACAATCAATGATGATGGCACGAATAGGTCCACGACCCACGGTGCCACCAGAAAATGACAACACGAGGGGAGTAATCAGCTCAACCCAAAACAACTCAAGGGAAGATGACTCAACCAAAAGGTTGCAACGATGCGCACCCTGGCAAACACAAACACCATAGTGGAGCATCGCCACCCTGAGCAACCAACAAAAAGCAGAGGAAGGAGACACACACAACAAGTCTCTTCACGCGCGAGAGGGAAAACCACAACGCAAGACTGACACTTCCACAAGAAGCATAGCCCGCCAAACACCACTACACACACCAGACCACCATCTGGGAGAGCATGCAGGGTGCGAGAATGAAGCAAACCATTCGAGCCACGGGGACACGCAGTCCCACCAGCGCAACGAGAAACTTGGAAATGACTAACGAGACAAGCTGGCCAACACAGCAGCCAGACGCACGGCCAAGCACACCACACCTTGACCGACAACACTTAGGAAGACTGTAACATGAACAGTCCAACTGGCAATAATGACAACTCATCTCTACAGAGAGAGAGAGAGCAGCGACAACCACAACAACACGAAGTAGCTTTGGGGAGAACCTCCACCAAAAGCGCCAAGAGCCGTCCTGGGAGAACCTCACCAGAATGCAGCCCAACCAAACGGCACACTTCGAATCATAGAGGCAACACAACGGTGGCCCAAAAAAAACACAAAGCACTCCTAGGGAGAACCTCCACCAGAAGTGACAAAAGGGCGATTCTGGGAAGAACCTTCACTAGAATGCACAACCCAACGACCAAGCAACACAAACCATCAGAGAGAACACTGCAGCAAGCAGAACTGTAGAAGCAACACAAGCAGGTCCTGGGAGAACTCCACCAGAACCACCAAGGCACCGTTCTAAGAAAACTCGCCAGAATGCACTAGCCAAACCAACAACACACCTATGACTCTGAGGTAGCACGACAACACAAAAACAACCACGAAACAGCCTTGAGAGAAACCCTTACCAGGACAATAGCAAACTGTTCTGGGGAAACCTCACCAGAACATAGGGCAACCAAGCGATGCACCTCAGCCTAGAGCGAACGCAATAGCAACCAGAAATGAACACAACATAGTTCTGTGGAAACCCACTTCCGCTAGAACCAACAGAGAAAGTGTCACATTCTAGCAAAATTACATTTACTGAATATGACCGATATTATTACAATAACTACATAAACGTTTATACATAAACAAACTAGTTAGCAGAAGCTTATTACATGACATCCTTCATTATAGTCTAAATGAGGAACATGCAAAAGTAAACTGTAGCCTTAGACATTTCCACTTATCTACAAAGAAAACAAAAGATGACAGCAATGCTTGTCATGGTGTGGACACTCAGCACACAAAATCCCCTTAAGCTTCATCTTCGTTGGGCCACTGAAAATGGTAAATTGAATGAGCTAACTAGCCCAGTAGAACTCAATTCCATAAATGAAAAGGATTTAGATGTAAATATCAAGGTAAGAACAAGTATAGATTGCTAGCACTGGGTGTTCAAACAATGATCAAATGAATCAATGTGATAACAAGTATTGAACAAGAATAGTTTAGAAACAAGATCAATAACTCAGGATGATACTTGAATTCAGAATCAGACACATTTTCACACACACAAGCATGATGTGATGACTAATCAAACAGAATTGATGTATGCCAACATCCAGAAATTCTTATCACCACTGCGCGGTCACTGATGAATTCGGGCGCTCCCCCAGGATTGAACCAGCCCTTTATTTGCCAGGCATATTCTCGAACGAGTCCCAAAGACTCACAACTTGTCATCATAACACATCATCCTTGTAAAGGATCAAGGACACACAAAGATTCACTCATGGTTTGCACACAAGAATTAAGGAACTCTGTTCCTTCATTGATTTCAGAAATTGATGCTCTCACAAGGTCAATTATGTCAGAACTTTGAAGTGATGATTCATGGTAAGAAGAAAATAAGCTTGACTAGTTTAGTAGGTGTTTAAGTGGTAGAAACATCCATGAATGAGTGAGCATTTAGTTAGAACAATGGGCGTAGTTCCGATCAAGAAATGAGTCAAGATAGGTGCAGAAATTTCTGGACTGACTGTGCCTGTTGACAGCCAGGGTGTTGCTGTCGACAGGTAGGGCTTTCCCAGAAGCTGAAATCTCAGCCTGGCAGTGGCTGTCGACAGCCAGGAATGTTGGTTGTCGAACAGCCTCTGTCAGGTTCCATTTTATGGGTTCTGGACAGAGGCCCTGTCGACAGGTAAATGCACGGTTGTCGACAAGTGCTACATAGACTTTCAAAAAACTGATTCACTCCAACTAGAAATTGTACCAACAAGCTCTTCTATCACTCCTAACATGATTAGGACTTTATCCAAGTATGATCTTAGCCTCAAAAATGAAGCTAACATGACAAGAGAGTGAAAGAAAAAACATGGGATATGATTCACATGGATGATCAACAAGAAGACAAACTCAAAGGGAAATTTTCCGGAAGAGTAATACTCCTAAATTTCTTCTTTCTTTCATCCATTACTTATCAAGCACTTATCAAAGCACTTATCAAAGCACACACTCACTTGAGACTTTCTTAATGAATCATTTCTCGATCGTAGAAAGAACCGTCATAGTTCAGTCTACTCTACATGGTGAAGTCACATGATTCTAGATTCAAACAAACTGAAACAGAGGGAGTAGTATGTAGCTACCCATGACTTGAAGACTAACTAAAATATGATGGAAGATTCACTTTCTATCAGGAACACATTTCCTAAGTTGAAAAATAGTTGGAACTTGATGACTAATCACTTCAAACCGTTAGCCCGAAGTAGAAGGAAGGAGAGGATTAGGAATTGAATTCTACCTTTCTGAGTAGAGTAAGTTCCTCCTTGATGTGAAGCTCCACAGAAATAAGAAGAAGGAATGGGAAGCTTGTACGTATGGTGGCCTTAACAGATATTCTGGTGCACTAGAGAAGTAAGGTCCTTCGTAGACCCAATAGCAGCAATACACAGCAACAGGTTGGATCTTCTCCAAACCACGGCAACAATAGCACTTCCCAATACAAAGAAAAGCAAAGGAAAGGCCAAAAGCAGCAGAGGTGGAGAAGGGAAAGATTTGGACGTCAACTGGTGAAGGGTTTTATAGAGCATCAGTGTTCTCATGCACGATGGCACCTCACCCACCCAGTTGGCACAGTAAAAATAGTTTGTATTTACCATGGACACGTTTTGCATGCACTCTCCCTGGTGTAACACATCAGGCATTAAGGTTACCTTCTCCATCAAATGTGTTGCCATTCCATGGCTTCACACGTAAGCCCCCGTAAATTCTAGAAGAAAACCAAACTGTAATTGGCTCAAAATTCAACTGGTCCAATTGTCCACATTTTTATTTATGTAAACGATGTCCGTTTATGTTAATATTTTAACCATAGGTTAATGTAATCGTTTTACAAATTAAGGTGATTTTTATTTATTTTTAGATTTATTTTACACTAGGTGAAAAATCACTGAAAAATGGGCATCGACTTAATCACAAATCCGTACGTCGAAAAAATTGAATATTTATATTTCTGAGATCTCCACATTTTCTAGAATTATGGTGTTCTCGGATTTTTATTTGTTGTCGTTTTCTGGTGTCGCCTTGTGGGAGCGCGCACCTCTGTGTATGACACTGGGGTAACGTATGTTACCACAAATTAAACCCAATTCTAATTATTTCAATTAATGACAATACTAATGTATAATAACCATACAGAAAGACTCTGAGAGCACCTCATCAGAGATCACAACAGTCAGCCACCAGGCTGACAACAACGACAGACAGTGTCGCAACGCTCAACCCAGCCATGCAACACGGCACACAGAACATCTGCTTAGCTCGAGCAACAATGCCGACCAAGCAGAGCACAGCGCACAACAGCGCACAGACAAGAGACCACACACATAACAACCACAACACACACCCTAACAACAAAGGGGCAGCTAACAAGGCAGAGACACCTTCCACCGGTTCCACAGACAACAACTCTGCACCGGTGAAGGCCACACCACACGCGAGCTCTCTCAGCCTTCGCGACGCACACACACTCAAATGCGCTGAAGACGACCAGGAGCACTATGCCTGGACTTGCCTACAAGCGTCCTCCACACAAGGAAGACCACTGCCAGCGAGTCTAGCGCCAACCACGCCACCACGGCACGAACACGCTGAGCGACACACATCGCCACGCACGCGGACACAGCAACAACTGCAACCTGCGACACGCGCACCGAACCTTGCAGGGAAGCCGCACACCTGCAAAACAATTGAAAGCACAAGCCTAACACTAGTTGGGACGGTGTCAGCAGCGCACTAGTACCTTTCTTTGGGACAGTCTATAGTTATTAACTCTTTCAAAATCTCAGTAGACTCCCGCTCTGATACCACTGTAACGACCCGACCTCCCAGACCCTCGCCAGGGGTCTGAGGGTCGCATCGCCACCCACGGATCCGAAGATCAGGAAGGGTTGAAGAAATAGTCTAGTGAGATATGTACTGAATTTAAATAACTACAACAATAGTACAATATACAAAGGTCTGTACAACGTGTCCAAACAAAAGCATAGATACAAGAAGAAAGGTGCAGTCTTAAGGGGCATACCCTGAGGACTTGCAAAGCACAACTCTCAGCTCACTCGGCTACAAGAGCTCAAACACTCGCTCTCACTGCTGCTAACAAACACGGCGCCACAGCTGCCTCCGCAACCCGTCCGACACCGAGCTCCCGCGCAACGAGAGCCCCTAGCTGAAGGAAGTAGGGGGGTGAGCCTCGCGAACAAGGCCCAGTAGGGATTACCAGTCCCTCACCGGCCAGAGCAGCAAGAACTCCGAAAATAGGGAAACTACACTAGAAAGCTGTAAAGCGAGTAACCCCTACAGCATGATAGTACAAAGCAGCGGAAGAGAACAACGCAATGCCACGACCACCAACCGAGGTCGGGCCACACACACAACTCCCGCAGAAACCAACGGAGTCGGGCACACAGCGGAAGCAACGCTCGGCACACCTGCCGAGACCATGGAACAACCAAGTGAGAACGACGTCTCACCACAGGCATGGTAACCACAACCTCTACAAGGTCGAGGGCCCACAAGCAGAACCACCCCGGACCGTGGGCATGCACAAGTTCGGGAGCCACACACGGCGGTGCCATCACGGACTGGCACCCAAAAACGGGACTACGGAACCGAGAGGACACCGGCGGAAACACCAGAAGCACACCAATGACGAACCACGGAAACTAAGCACAGTGAGGCTATAACTGCCGTGCAAGCTAGGGCAATGGATAACACTTGAAAACATCGTGAGGAAACGCCATCACAACAACAACAACCAAGCCACCATGCTAGCAGCCAAGAGGGGGACCGTAGTCTGCATGCTCTGCTCACTAGCCTAGCTCCTATCTCCGCCCCTCGGAAGGGGAGACAGAGCCGCCACGGAACACACAAACACACGCAACACTGCAGCCTGGCCAAGCTGCGCCCCATCCTAGCACCATTACGTGGCTCCGAAACCAACGCAGAGAGAGGCAGTGAGACAAAGGACTATTTGGGCCGCGTCGGAAAGAAAAACACCTCAACGACCTCGGCGTCTCGCCAGACAAGA
>CM024756.1:70309633-70401446 GCA_014218235.1 Colocasia esculenta
CACGGGTAGTTGACTCATTAGTCTTCAGTTGTCGAGAAGAGTAGGTGATGACTTTCTCCGTTTGCTAGACACCCTAGCCCAATCCCTGAGTCATCGGTGTAGACAGAGAAACCATCCCCCTCTATTGGCAGAGCGAGAACAGGTGTGAGGTCAGGCAATCTTTAAGAGTTTGAAAACTTTTCTCACACTCTTTACTCAGGAGTATGGATTCTCCTTTCGTGTCAGTCATGTGAGAGAATGGCGATCTTGGAGAAGTCCTTGATGAACCGCTTGTAGTAGCTAGCCAGTCCTAAGAAGCTTGTTATCTCGGTGACGTTGGTGGTATCTCCCATTGAGTACAGCTTCGACTTTGGAGGGATCAACGGAGATGCCGTCCTTGAGATGACATGCCTAAGAAGGACACTTCTTCGAGCCAGAATTCACACTTGAAGCTTTGCGTATAGTTTTGTTGTCTCGCAAGACTTTCAGTGCAATCTTCAGGTGTTCTTCTACTCTTCCTTGGTATTTGAATAAATGAGGATGTCGTCGATGAAGACGAACACGAACATGTCAAGGTAGGGCCAGTATTGCTATTCATGAGTTGCATAAAGGCTGCAGAGCATTGGTTAGACCAAAAGGTATAACGACGAATTCATAATGTCCATACTGCTCCTAAAAGCCGTTTGAAGATATCATCATCCTTGATCCTCATTTGATGATAGCTAGATCGAAGATCGATCTAGAGAAATATTGAGCTCCAGATATTTGGTCGAATAGTTCATCAACCTGGGCAATGGGCATTTGTTCTTGATGGTGAGCTGATTGAGTTGACGATAGTCGATGCATAGCCTCATCGATCCATCTTTCTTCGTGACGAATAGTATAGGTGCTCCCCATAGGGAAGTACTCGGTCTAAGAACCCTTCTCCAATAGCTCCATCAGCTGCGTCTTCAGTTCTTTGAGCTCGGGCAGGTGGTGACATACGGTTATGGTTGATGCGAACCAGAGCAACTCTAGGGATCAACTCATGGCAAGTTGACATCTCATTCCGAGGGAATCCTGGTAGATCTTCAGGAAACACACATCATGGTAATCCTGGACTATGTGGATGTCGTGTGTCTATATTAGACCCTTCTTTCAATAAATACGGCTTCTAGGAAAGCAATGCATTCCTTCCTTATCATGTTGTGGGCTTTTATGGTGGAGATTAGAGCCATCCGTCTCTTATGTCGAATCCCAGAGAATGCCAATTTAGGAAAGTCACTAAAAGTCACTCTTCCTTTCTTACAATCGACACTTGCCATAAGTGGACAACCAATCGGCTGCCAAAATTACTTCATAGCCTTCCATGGGCATACACACCAGGTCGGCTTTTAGGTTATGGTCCGATCATTACTTGGCAGAAGGAAAATATTGTTTAATTTCTCCTTCTCTCCTAGTGCGTGGTGACAGAGAACTCACAACCCATGGATATAGGTTTTGCATTTAGGGTATCCGTAAAATGTTGGGATATAAATGAATGAGTTGCTCCAGTATCAAATAAGACAAATACTGATAAGGAGAAACTTGTAGGGTATTCTTCTACCATGCCACCGTTCGTAGCGGGTTCCTCATCATGCAGGGCTTGCAGTCGGCCCTATTCTTAGGCCTCATGTTCTTTTAGCAACGGGCACTCGGGGATGCGGTGCTCGCGACTTCTGCAGCGCAGGCATGCACTGACTTTCCTCCACCACTCGTCCGCGGTGGACCAGGCTTGTCACAGTGCTTGTAGTGCTCCTGGCTAGAGTGTTGGGTACGAAGACCTGGGTTTCCTTTCTTGGCTAGATCCCTCCGTGATGTTCAAGAGATGCTTCTTGCGTTGTTCGGCATAGCAGATGACTGACTCGAGGTCATTTCCTTTTTCACAAACTTCCCTTTTTACAGTCGGTGAAGTCCATAGCATCTTCCAGCAGCTGTGCTTTCTTCACCATCTCTGCGTAGGTCTGGATGTCGAGAGGTGCTAGTTGGGTATATATTGAGGTTTAAGGCCATTGAGAAAGCGCTTAGCCTTCATCCTCTCAGTGTTCACCAGGTGTTCAGCATATCGTGCCAGTCTTGAAAACTGGGCTTCATACTAGGCCACAGTCGAGCTCTGCTGTTTAAGAGCAGTGAATTCCGCAACCTTCCTTTCTGGGACACGCTCCGAGAAGTATTTGGAATTGAAGGCTTCTTTGAAACTCGGTCCAGATGAACTGACCATAGCTCTGGTCGCTTCGACAGACTCCCATCAAGCACGGGCATCCTTGTCCAGTTGGAATGTGGCTAGCAGCAACTTATCCCCCGCTGCGCATTGCATGACACGGAAAATTCTTTCCGTTTCTTTCAGCCAGTGTTTTGCTTCATCCGGATCCATGGATCCACTGAACCTAGGTGGGTTCAGGCTCCTGAAGTTGCGATGCATGTCGCCTGCACCACAATTTTCCACCACCTTGGGAAGCTTGCAAAATGGCGCACGTCAGTTCTTGGATGGTTTGTTGCATGCCCCTCATTTGAGCACGGTTCAACGTCATCTTGATGCTTAGTTCCTACAAAAGAATATTTATTGTCATGATATCAATGTGAGATGTAATCGTGCGTGTGCGCGGGTTATTTTAGCTAGTTACCCTTGGCTCTAGCCACAATCACATAGGTAGATAAGTGGACTCTATTCGAGGCTGGTCAACCTAGATCATCCTATACTAAGAATAACCTAGGCTCTGATACACCAAAACTATCCACACCCTGACGCGGAATATTGGAATGCGAGGCAGTTGCAAATAAATGAGTATAGAGCGAGTACTAGACATCAACCATTGGGCAAGAATAATACTAAAGCAGATTCTCTCATTATAATAACTTTCGAATGTCTAGTTACAACCACTAATATCAGAGCCATTCTATAGGGCCCAAATACATTGAAATAAAAGTAAAAAGACTAACTAAGACTCTAACATAACTCTTGGACGCTAGGGTACTCGTGACTCACTCCTGGTCGTTCCTGTCCTCTTGAGTGTATGGGTCATGCTCGGTCTCACCTGAGAACACAACGACAAATAACGTCGGATGAGCGATAACGGCCAGTAGGACTTAAATCTCAATGTCAAGTAGGCTTAAATGATTAATGTATTAAAAGCAGAATAACTAATGATAGAACGAGGAAAGTCAAGTAAAAGATAGCAGGATAGCATGTGAATGAAATAGCATAACTTTCCAAGTATAGCACGAGAGTTGAATATAGCACAAATAGCAAGATGGCCATAGCACAATAGTAACAAGTATAGCAATAGCACAAAGGTATAATATAGCACTTTATTGTCTTGTAGACAACAAGAGAATATAGCACTTTTAATTGCCATATAGATAGTCGATATAGATATCACTTGAGTGTAATGCCAAACACTCTAATCATTAAACTCCCATGGGCACTAGCACTTTCGGGCGCACATCCCAGGACCAATCCGGCCCTTTATATATTGCCAGGCATTGGTTATTGTTTATCTTTAGACAATCAGTCAATGGCCAATATAGAGTACAAAGAAATAGATGAGAGCATAGATGAGTAGATGAGATAGTAGAGAGAACGTGAATAGATGAGCGAGTAAAGTAGAGATGAGAGCTAGGGGACATTGCACGGTAAAACATCGAGTAAACAGGCGATAGTAACAGTTGCACAACATGCGCCACTCGGTGTTGGTAGTCAGGTGGAACTCACTACCTTTTCGCTGGCCATGTTAAGCACAAGTTCAGAGGTCCGGCGGTGATTCAAGACGAGATGAACTTCTATTGCCGTTTGGATCGTATGATCCCTAAATGGTTTCATAGTGTTAGGGTACAACCTGCTCATCGACCATGTGGAATCCATGGACAGAGGAGACTTACAGAGGCCTGAACAAAGACTCACTAGTTCGGCAGAAGGAGTATTCGTCAGAGAGTTCGTCCAAGTCAAGAAAGAGGGTAATTTAGGAACAAGTACTCAACATTCTAGAGGAATCTAGAACAGAGTGGAGCCGTCGGTATCAGTGTTTCAAAAACATCGCGAGAAAACGAACACAAATCATATTATAATGGCAATTTAGTTACATAAATTACCAGAACATATTATGAAATAATTTCATGCCAAAAAAGCCATAATTGAATGATTCAGAGTATGTGTAAGTGTCATGAAATCATAGATATGATAGGTCAAGTGATTGACTTTTATTATTTAAAATTAACCATTAAATACAACTTTGTTTTCTGTATTAAGACAGTTAACATGATATGAAGATACTGTGGAACGTCAAGACTTGCAAAAATTAGGTTTTTAGGCCAAACACTAAGATCGCGACGTAGCCCAGTAGGGTAGCGACGGGCTTAGAGCAGAACGCGATGGGGCCTTGTACAGATCGCGACAGGGTGTTGAAACTGGCACTGAGGAACGCGACAGAGGCATGTAAGGAACGTGGACATGCCGTTCGGCCAGGCACAGCGATCGCGACGGCGATGCCTGTCGCGTTCAGAACGTGGCTGGCAGTCTGTCACAACCAGACACGAACGCGGCCTATCGGGCTGTCATGTTTTGGTGGTCTGTGCTCGAGTCCGATAGGAATCAGATATGTCTTGGATTGCGGTCCAAGAGTTGCCCTTCTTGACACAAGGATTAAAAAATATAGAACTAATTGTACTAGTGACGAAAAATCATGAAACAAGTTGCAGATTTATCTAGACATGCGTGAGAACTTAAAGTAATAGGAATTTGAGAAACAAAGAGGGTTCCGGCATGCTTTGTCTAATTAATACAGGAAGGACAGAAACAGTAATCTGTTGGAGTAACGAATTAATTCGCCACTAGAGTAGATGAAAATTAGGGCTTTCAGATGCTAAAGAGAGCTACAACCATCAGAACCTCCAATAAAAATTTCGAGGCTTGGGGTTTAGCAAACATGGAGATCAAGAGGTGAAGGGGTTCGAGGTCATGTAAGTTACAGAACATTGAAAATCCATAACAAAAGATGGGTGAAGGAAAAATACGAAATGAGGGCTTTGTTCAAGATGATTGAAATGTCCTACAAATAATTTTCCATAGTTTATGCTCGTGAGAATGCCTACTTTCACGTTTTTCCTCTTCTAGGGTTTGAAGATGAAGAACTCGGGAAGAAGCTTTGATAGATCTTCCTCTGCACGATTTCTCCTCTCTTGGCTTCTCCTTAGGGTCCAACAACCTCTTGGCACGAGATAGGGCCGTCCATGAGGGTTTTAGTAAGTATTTAAGCTCCCCTAATTCCATTCGTAGTTAAGTCTAATTCTCATTAATTCTGAGTTTCCTATTTTCCTCTCCCCTTTTAAGCAAGAGATCTCCTAATTGGGTTGAGAGAGGGGGATTCAGGGCCAAGCAATTGGGGTAGGTTTAGGATTCCAAATCCAACTCAAACCACTTATTTTAATGCATTAAATTCTCTCTTTTTATTTAAGTAATATTTTAGTTACAAATTTAGGGTAATTTCTCATTATTCCCCTTTTAAGATTCTCTATTTTAGCCACTAATTTCTAATGGGTCAATTTAATAAAGCCCATTACTTCGTTTTCTTTAATGGGTTTTAGTAAATTCTCTTTCCATTAATTTACTATTTAATTATTTTCTTCTATTTGATTTTCTTATAAATTTAATTACTTTCTTTTATATTATTAAATTTTTATTTTTCGAAAAATCAGGATGCTACACTACCAGTGCCTTGCAGACCAGTTCCAAGAAGGTCGAGTTGAGAGCATTCAGATGAATGTGGAGCCAGCTGTTGGCTCAGGAGGTAGAAGTAAAGGTGTTTGCTCCTAAAGTTCCCCTGCTCACCAGGAAAGCACACCACAGATCCAGGAAGAAGAAGATCATGTGCACATAACGCCAGTCATTGCTAGACTGAATGCTCATGGGAAAATTCTTGCTCCATACAAGCAGATATATCATCTATTTTCATTAGTGAGAGCACTGAAGGTAAGGAGATTGGAGCAGTCAAATCTGAGCTCTAAGAGATGAGAAGTGAGGTGGGTAGCCTAAAGAAGCTAGAACAGATTTATCAGTTTTGTGAGGGTGCAGCTGTCAGCTCCTGCCTCTCTGCTCCCACTCAGCTGTACCAGAGGTTAGTATAGGGCCATCTGTAGAGGAAGTTGGGCCATCAGGGCCATAAGGTGCAGAATCTTGGCCACCAGGGCCATCCTTGGAAGAGTTTGGGCCATCAGGGCCATGTGCAGTTGAAGATATTAGTGTTGGGCCATCAGGGACATCTATGCATATGGAGTCAGTGGCTGGGCCAACCGGGCCGCAAGTATCCGTAGAGGACACTGTCGTGCCTCTAGGGCCTTTTGAATCTCCCAATCTTCAGACTCCAGCCCCTTCCTCCCACCCTCATCCTTCACTACCCCTCCGGCCCCTGAAACCTTCAAGAAAACCACTTCCAAAACACATATCTTCTCCTACCCCTTTCCTTACTGCCACCTCTTCATCACCTCCTCCTTCCTCTTCTATTCCTCATCCCACCTCTGAGGCACCTCCACCCTCATCCTCTTCTGCTGGTCCTTCCTTAGCAGGTCCCTCATCTGCGGACCATCCACCTCAAACTCCTCCTACTTCAACTTTTGCTTCCTTTCATCTACCTACTCACCCTCCTATCACCATCATTTCTGAAGCAGCCAGTGTCATTCCTCATTTTGTGCATGACATCAAGGATGAGTTTGAAGAAGCCATCCTCCGCACAGTTCTTACTATCTCTACTCACATTCACAAGACTGATCCCAACCTTCCTCCAGTCCTACCTCTAAGAAAAGAAAACATCTTCATCTCTTGTTTTCCCCTCCAATCAAACTCTCTTTCCTCCTCTGTGGTATTCCCTTTCTGTTGTCAACAAAAGGAGAACCTTATATGTTGAATATCTCCAAAAGTGCACTTTTGCAGCCATTTTGGTCTTCCTTACTTAACCTTTCTGAACATCTAAATATCATTCTTCTACTTCTGCTCTTCACAAAGCTGAACAAGCCAAATCTTATCTACTACTGAGTTCAGAACTGAGGATCAGTGGGCCACGACCAACAAGTCACTCTACAGAAAATTCGAGGTTGCCAGGTTAAACATCTTTCCCCCCAATGATCACCCTCTCTTCTTGTCTGAGTGGTTTGTCTGCCTGCACAGAGACTCTTGGGTCCCTTCATTCAAAAGGAGATCAAATTCATCAGGCAATTCCAAATGTACCAAGACTATTGCTTTGTCAAGCGCCTACCAGAGGTCCAGCTTGGTCATTTAGAGAGCCATAGCTCTGCTCCGCACAGAGAATCCTGTCAACACCCCTCTTCAGGTTGATTTTGCCAGCTTGAAGATACCATAATTGCTTTTCTCCCCAAGCTTTACTTTCTTATTATGGAATCTGAGGTGGGTCCTATCATTTTTGAACGATTTGCAAGAGTCATGGCCAAGATATTGTTCAGAGGGGAACTCCTCTTGCCTTCCATAGATTCATCTTCAGAGAATATCAAAGAGGATTCATCAAGTCATCAGTCTTAGCACCTATACTCTCAGAGTTTGAAAGATTTGTCAACTCTGACTGGTGCAAAGCTTATCCTGAGGTAGCCCTCCAGCTTGAGCAACTGAATTCCTCCCTGCACAAGTCAAATCAGTTGATTCTCTCTCCAAAAAAATTCATGGACCTCAACTCCATAAATCTAGTTTCAGATCCCTATTCTATCTGGATTGTGGTATATGATCTTTATAGCCTTGAAGAAGGATTTGCTTGATCACAAGCTTCACTACCTCTTTCTATTGATAAATTTCTTCAGCATGCCAACTTTGGAACTGCTGGACCCTACAAGTCATCCCTTAGCAATTAGGAGTATACTTCTTTCATTGAAGACCAGAGACTACTCCACATCAAGAGACTTAGTCCATAGATGGGGCCATCTTATAATATTATTTGGGGTGTCTTAGAAATCTTTTGAAGAGCAGGAAGTTCAAGCTTAGCAGATCATAACTCGCCATGCTTCTAGATTGTCTCTTGCCTTCTACATACCTACCCCTCTAATGAATGAAATTTCATTTCTTGGCTCCATTTATCTTTGTCTATCTCCATCTTTTTTGTCTATCTAAGTTCTTTTTTCTTAATGACAAAAAGGGGGAGAAAAATATTCTGAAATACATACCTTAAAAAAATTTCATAAATTAATTCAGTCTTTTATATATATGCAACTCTCTATGTTTGTCATCACCAAAAAGGGGGAGATTGATGATCAGTCCATTCCATGTAATTTATTATTAATTATATGTAATTTTGGTGATTAACAAAACCTTGAAAAGTATTTTCTAACAACATTTTCTGAAGTTTATCCATAGGCAATAATTCAAGCAAAATCTGTAAGTTGTCTACGCACACTGCTATTTGAAGTTCAATGCATATATTTTGTCTAAGAAACATCGACTTCGTCGCTACATGACTTCATAGAAACATCGATTTTGTTCCACTTAAATATCGACTTCGTTGCTATAACGACTTCATAGAAACATTGATTTCGTTTCACTTAAAACCAACTTAGTTTTACAATGACTCATAGCATCAATTTCATTGCAACAACGATTTCGTTTCACTTAAACAATGACTTGGTTGTTACAACAACTTCACAACATCGATTTCATTGCAACAACGATTTTGTCTCACTTAAACAACGATTTGGTTGCTACAACGATTTGGTTGTTTATCGACTTCGCTTCACTTAAACAACAATTTGGTTGCTACAACGATTTCATCTCACTTAAACAATGATTTGGTTGATTCATCAATTTCGCTTTACTTAAACATCGATTTCAGTATAACAACGACTTCATGTTTACAACGACTTCACTCAATCATCGACATCATATGAAACAACGTTTCATCTCTACAACGACTTCACTTAAACAACGATTTCAGTAGAACAATGACTTCATATGAAACAACAACTTCATGCTTATATCAACTTCGTTTCAAACAATGATTTCATCAGCACATCAACTTCAGCTAAACAACAACTTTGTACAGAACATCAATTTCATTAATATATAGATTATGCTCACATCGACTTGATTTCAACATGGATTACATTCGCACTTGACTTATGATTGTATCATTGATTTAATATCAACATTGACTCTCTAGGTATAGCCTGTCTAAATACATCAACCCTCTATTAATGATTACATGTAGATAGCTGTCAAACATTCTCATTTAAATCATTTTTAAACATTCTTTAGTTCCATTCCACATAATATTCAAATGAATTTCAAATCTTGTGGATTTCAAGTTTTCCCATGAAAGCATGTTGTATCCCATGTTCTCTAACATTTATTGTGACAGTACAAACCTCTGCACGATATATGTTTTACCTATCTTGCCTATAACACACAAAGTCACAATGACAGAATGGCATTTCCCTTCTGGTGTATCCTCATAAACACAACTACTAATGTTGACTGACAGTTTACACAAAGATAAGTTGTCTATGTGTTAGCATTTATTGTGTGCAGGGTTTCTGGTGGAAACACATGTCTCAAAGATGGACCTGTCAACTTGACAAGAGGATAGAAAATTCAGACAATCTTTCCTTGAGTATGTGTGTCTATCCGAGCATTAATGGCTGCAGGCTCACTTGCTCTTTCCTTCAAACCAGACACTCCAACGTGCATGAAGATGTGAGACAATGTATATTTCAATGGATACTTCAACGGTCAAATTATTTCAAAGAAGATAAATGAAGATTGGTGACTCCAAGCTAAAATAACTCTTTCAACCTTTGAGAAGCTTGAACATCTTAGTCACCTATAGAACAATAAGAGCTAGCTCATCCAATTCAACTTTCTGTAGCTCTTAGCTCTCTGTAGAATATTGCATTGCCTTTGAGAGCTTGCGTTGATCTGAAAGAGTCCATTTGTGATAATATTGTGTCTCTCAGACTTTGCCTCAGATCAAGCAGTGTCTAAAACTTGGTCTTGGGGCCTTTCTCTTTCAACGCATCTTCTATATGAGCATTCTCTTCGGGTGTGAAGAGAAGACCTATTGCATCAGGTGGAGCGACCCCTCTTCTGGTAGAGAAGAGAAGGTCAGCTGCTGCTGGATGTGTAAGTGTCCTTAAGGGGGACTGTACTCTTGTTTAGTGGAATCCCAAGTGGTTGCTTGGGGATTGGATGTAGGACTCCTTGGGATAGGAGATCCGAACCAGGATAAATTTCGTGTTGTTTGTGTGATTGTTCTCTTTGTTTTGATTAACACTAACTCTAACTATCTATCTTAGTGTTGTCTGTCAATCAAGGGTTTATTTACGAATTTTTGATACAAGATTTTTAGCAATCCATTCACCCCCCCCCCCTCTGGGCTTGCTATGTGGGCAAAAAATTCTACCTCCCCCTTGTAGATACCGCGAGGGATGATGCGACGTGTAGTCCACAAAGAGAGATATGGGGTGAGATGAAAACGTGATCGCCAGACACACGAGGGTGTCGAAGGAGGTGCACGCGAAAGGGTGCAGATGGAATGAGTGATCGCGAATAATACCTTTTGGAGCGTGGGAGATTGCGCGGGGATGTGGGTCCTTTCTTCTTCTACGAGCACGGCTGGCCGTGGTAGAAGGCGCTTTCTGTGCTGATTACCCTGGCAAAGAAAAAGACAAAGAAAAGAAAAGGGGATTAGCCATGTGTAGTATACAAATTCTCAAAAGAATGAAATAACATGAATGGAAAGGGGAGAAAACACACCTTTGGGGTGGGCTTTTAAAACCCCTTAAAAGATAGGTGTGTGTGTGTGTGTAAAAATGCATGCATGTGTGTGTGTGTAAAAGGAGTAAATAATGAAGGGAGCCTCGTGGGGCCCAGAGGAAGTAAATAAACAAGGAAAGGGGAGGGGGTGCTTCCCAAATGTTAGATGGTGCGAAGGTGCTGCCGGATGGACGAAGGAAGAGGAGGAAGAAGGCTCCCGGCTCGCTCCAGTGCACGTGGATGGCAGAGGGACGCCGGCTCCGAACTCCAGGGGATCAAATGGATGGCTTGAAGTAGATGGTCCCCTTGGGCCGGAGGTCAAGGCGAGAATCCGGCAGGGCTTTGCCACATTGAATGGACCCCCCTCTACAAATGACCCTGGGGGTCTATTATAGGCAGAAAAACTCTTAATCACGTCGGGCATAGCCACCGCAACTATGAATTGAAACGCCTCGGGTATGAGCGCCGCGATTCAAAAGTCAATTTGATGGGACAGTCGCATGATGAACATAGCCCATAGCTAGGTTTGGAATCGCGTTGGGTCAGGCCGCTACGACTTGAAACACAGTGGCTATGGCCGATGCGATTACAATTTCAGCATGATTCAAAGCATGGGGCTCATAAATGCGGTGTCCTCAGCCGTAGGCTTTAGGGTTTGACTTTAAAACCATGACGGCTCAGGCGGACACGATTCAAAGATCCACCACGACTCGACGTACGGGCGTTCTTGAGTGTGGCAACTTTAGGTCCAGGGCCTAAACGCGGTGGCCATGGTGGACGCGATTCCATTGGAGCATGTGCCAAAAGGCGGATAAACGAGCATAATTGCGTCCACTAGATTGGACACATTTCGGCTGCCTTCATAAACACGTCCGCCATACCCGACGCGACTTGAAAATGATGCCCACGACCTCCGGCCAGCCTTGGAAATGGAGGGGAAGCACCGGGGAGGAATGGGGTGATCGAAGAATGATTGGGAAACTGCTCTTGCAAGGCAAAAGGAGGGCCATTTGTGGCATTATAGCGCAATATGAAATTTGCCCGCAGTGGAGTCGAATTCGCGTGTCTACAGCTGCCACGCCTTGTCGTCTGCTTTGCAAGGGAGCGAAGCGAAGGGACATGAAGTGGAGTGCAATGGAGTGGAATGGAGTGAAACAAAATGAAAGAAATGAAGCGTAGCGAAGTGGAGTGCAGTGGAGCGGACTGAAAAGTAGATGCCAGGGTGAAAAATAGACACACATGACAATTGGGTGCTACCACCTGATGAGAGTCTTTCACCAATACCCAAGGAAGTCACCCCCAAGAAGAAGATCACGAGAAGCAAATGTTGGATTGGAAGAAAGGGGTAAGGGTGCACGAAGGGCACAACTGGAGGTGTGTACGTGGTACACGAAGGAAAGGTGCCACGTGGGGCATGAAGGAGAGATCAACTTCCAGCATAGGGGAAGTACCAAAAGACACAATCCATTAGGTTGCACCATCGGGGGCGTCTGCCCTGCCTTAGGTGGATCTCTGGGGAGTAAGGACGAAATGAAGAGGGATAAATCCAAAGAAGAGTTCTTTAAGGAATCAACCCGGAGGCAACAACAAAGGGAGTGGGTATTCGACTCGGAATGGAATATTTCAAATTGCATTGGAGTTGGAGCGTGAATCGCTCTCAGATTGCATTGGAAGACTGGTTTCCATAGTGATTTCAATATGCATGTATGTTGGGTAAAGGAAAATAAGGTTAAAGGAGTAGAAAATAACCAAGGATATTATTGTTACGATGGCGTTGTGTCAGGACTGTAGGATAAGATATGTGGACGGATTAGATCTAGAAGGGGGGGTTGAATAGATCTGACATCAATTAACGCGGAAGCTTAAGCAATTAAAATTACTTCAAATCAGAGATCAATTCACACAAACAATTTACTAATCGAAGTGTGAGTGTGTGTAGATGATGTGTGAAGTAATTCAACAATTAGTGTGAGTACGAAATCCTATGCAAGCATCTAGCGCAAACAAGCAGATCAAAGCATTGCACATAGGATTTTTTTAGGTGGTTTGGAAATCACACCAGTGATTCTACATCCACCCCTCAACAGTGAGGCTCCACTACTCAACCTGAGTACAACACACACTGGAGCACGACGACTCCAAACAACCTTGAGTTCAACGACTCACAAACTGAGTGCGACGGCTCAAACAACAACTGGAGCACGACGACTCCATATTGAGCACGATGGCTCAAACCACACCGTGAGTGTGACGACTCACAAACCAGAGCTTGACGGATCCCAAAACATGAGCTAGATCAAAGACAACAGAAATCAGATCCTCTAGTAATGATCTGATTCAAGATAAACTCGTACACAGAAATTTGTGCAGAACTTCGTGCACAAATCTCATAGACGAAATAAGGAAGAACAAACTCAGAAATGAGAGAAATGGATGTAGAATGAGTGTTCTTCGGTGAAGAGGTCTTGAAGATGCTTGAATTGAGAAGCCTTGATGGAATTCGGTGGAGATTCTTCTCAGTTGGCGATACTCTGCTTTGATGGCATCTGAAATGCCAGAAATCCCTCTTCTACTGCTGCTCTTCAGTTGGATCTGCTCCCTTTCCTAGCACAGCAACCTTCTCTCCAGAGATTCCCCTTGATTCCCACATCCTTCCTCTTGAACGGATGGCCTGCAGCATCTGGAGATGGAGCAAGATATGGAGAGAAACCCTTTTTCGGCCAAAACAACTTTTCTGGGTGTTGTATGGGTTCTCCTTCGTGGTGTCCTCCTTTGGAGTATAAGGATTGGAGGTATTTATAGCCCCATATGTCCATGAGGTGCCTGGGGTGCGTGGGCACAAAAATCTAGGTAAAATCCCTCAATTCCCAAGCAGCCATGTGTCCAGAAAAAATCACGTTTTCGAGTTTCAGCTAGACTGTGTCGACACACTGTCCCAAACATGAGAACAAGTTCCTGGAAGCTGGAACCAGTGTCGACCTGACCATGGAGTGTCGACATGACTGGCAGACCGTGTCAACACACAGGCAGACCGTGTCAACACACAGGCAGACCATGTCAACACACAGGTGGACTGTGTCGACACCACTGAGACAAATTTATGAAACCTGAAAATATAAAGTGTAAACCATTAATACAAGATTATCATTAAAATATGAGATATTAAACATCAAAAACATGTTGTTTGAGCATTATTGTGATATGTATAAAATGTATAACATGTCAACATGTCATCATCAAAATCACAATATGTCATCATTAAATCACAATATGTCATCATTAAAACACAATATGTCATCAATAAAATCACAATATGTCATCATTAAAATCACAATATGTCATCATTAAAATCACAATATGTCATCATTAAAATCACAATATGTCATCATTAAATCACAATATGTCATCATCAAAATCAAAGTATGAGTGATGTTCATTGGTCATCATTAAAATACAACTTTAGGAAATTCCAAAACACACTCAACCCAACAATCTCCTCCTTCTTGATGATGACAAAACATATGCACAATCTCCCAATAACCTGACTTGCTTGACTACAATAACTCTCCTTGACCATATACACCCTATGAACTTTCTCCCCATTAAGAACTTTCTCCCCCTAGAAACTTTTACGTTCTCCTCCTTTAAGGAACTTTCTCCCCCTTTTTGACAGCATCAAAAAGTTAGACAAGAGAGAGAAACAAAGATTGTAGGAGATCAAGAAATGAAATGTATGAAATGAATGGTCAGAAGTAATCAAAATAAGTGAGGCAAAGTGATATTATCAAATGAGAGAAATGATTGTGTTTTTGGTATTGTGCCACAAAGTTTAATCACAAAGACACACTCAACACAAGGTATTGCAAGATATAATGATCTGAATGTAGTTAAAATAATGATGCAAATGTGAAATAAAGTGACCTTTATGAGTGATCAGAAGTATTTAACAAGGATGTTAGGAGCTTTAATTTTAACACAATATATATAATAGGTCTAAACTCAGTATACATGAACTTTATTAAGGTCTTAAGCTTTTCTATCCTGTCTTTTGATTTTCTTGTAATTTGGTGGGAAAGAATACAAAAAAAAATCAATTAAATCTCACTTTCAGTGCAAGAGATCACATTGATCAGATGCAATATCTCCTGATTACTCAGTGGTTTAAATTTCATTATCTATACAGAGTTGAAAATTTGATTTCCACTTTTTTACGCGAAACAAATCACTTTTTAGGTGAAATGTCCCGGTACTTAGGGTTCAAGAATTTGCATTGCTCTATTTGTATATTTCCAAGATTTTGATCATTTCTTTTGATGTTTTACAGGAATATGTTTGCTTTGACCAGAAAAGTTAGGAAGACAATTTAGTAAAATTATCTTAACATGTGGTAAAAATGAAGCTAAACATGCACATGTAAATAGTAAAGCCCTCATGTGCCTACAAGTGTTTTGCAAGTCATTTTAAAGACATTCAATATTAAGATTGCTTAACCTTGAAATGATACTAAATCTTTGAAATTAAACTAAATGCACAATGAATTTAGTTTCAATGTTTTAATTCTCTCATAAGAAAATAGCACAAGGACTCAAACATTTTGATGACTTTGGGGTTCAAAATAGACAAGTAAGTTCAAGAGATATGACAATGACTCCCCCTTTCATGTATCTCCCCCTTACAAAGTGAACATGAAGATTATTGAAGAAATAGGAATGGAATCAAGTGAAAACAGAATGAATGTGAATGTTTTATTTGAAAGACAAGGACTCTCCCTCAACAATTGCATACAAGGCTCTTGATACTTGGCGGAGACATATACTCACGCATAGTGAAAGTGTCCAGACAAGCCTGACTTGTCTTTCTTCAAATCACCATTGATATACCAAGAATGTCAATGCAATGTGAGAGTGAGGAATTTATTTGCAAGAACATTGTCAACAAACTGAATGGAGTTGATAATAAATAAGATATGAAAGAATATTTCTCCTGCATTTCACTCAAAGATTCTTTTGACTCACTTCCCATAAGATATGCATGATATGAAATGATCATTTAAGCAATTCAGATATGTTCATTCAAAGTAGTTTGCACAGAAAGAATATGAATATGATCAAGCATGCATTAACATGTAATTATTGAAGGAGAAAAGTTTTCAAAACTCAAAAGTTTCAAAGACTTAAAATAAAGTTTTTGATATTTTCATTTTTCTTGATGACCTTTATGCCGAAAAAGACTATTGATACTTGGCGGAGAATTTTCTTACGCATGATGATAGTTTCCAGACAAGCCTAACTTGTCCTTTCACATTTCACCATTTGATATATCACATAGTCACTGCAAAAAGGTCAATTATTCTTTATTGTTAGCATGAAATTCATTGAATTTTTAAGAACATTTTTTCACTTTTTCAAATTAACCCCCTTAATATGTGCATGGAATGGAAAAGTTAGCAAGCAATTCACACATAATTATGCACACAATTAGCTTTAAGCATAACATGACTTCTGGTACTTGGCGAAGTATTTTACTCACGCATAATGATAGCTTCTAAACAAGCATAACTTGTTTTTCCACATATCATCATTTGATATACCAAAAAGTTAAAGTTGTTGATATGCACACAGAATCATGGGCACAGTTAAGCAATCATGATAACACAAACATGATTCCAAATGTTAAAACACAAAGTTATTGTTGGGAGTAGTATCAGAACACATTTTTCATTGTTCAGAGAAAAAAATCAAACATCATTTCAATTCAGGCAATTCAAATTTGAAATGATAAATAAGTTTTACCTGAATGGACTTCAATTTCTTTTCAAAGATTTTACCTGTGTTCTCCAATCATTTCTTGCCTTGTACAGCCAATATCTGAATCCATTTACAATGTATGGCTGTAAGACTCCTCAGCTTGCTGATCAAGCTGGTTTTGAGACCCACACTTGCTTGGGTCCTGCAATGAAATCAATGTTAGAGTGCAATAAAGATTTTTGAATCCAAAATGATTTTATTTTTGGTATAGATGCATTTCTTTCATTGACAGAACTATGAGCAGAATTAGTTCCAAATTTTCTTTTGCCTTGCTCAATGCATCTATATTTTCATGAAGTGTTCATTATATTCACAGGAGTTTCTGAGCATTTTCAACAAAATCATGATTCTTAGTTACATGTGAATGATGTGAAAATTTTTGCAAGTAATTCAAGCTAAAACCATCATGGAAGAAATGAAATAAACAAGCAATCATGTTTCAAATCCAACAATTTTTTTTTATTTTTAAAATTAATGACTCTTACACAAGGAAGATCATTGGTACTTGGCGGAGGTTATTCCTTAAACATAATGATAGTTTCCTGACAAGCATGACTTGTCCTTCCACAGTTCACCTTTGATATAACCAATTGATCTTTGCATAAGAGTCCCAATTGATTTCAGTTTTTATTTAGTAGGAATCTCTCAGAAGTATTTACCTGATGAGATTTTCATTTTCTTTCATTCTCTTCACTTACTTTCCTGTAGCCTTTGTCATGAAGTCTTCATCTGAAATTGACTACAAGGATCCCTGCATTCAGCATTCAAGCAGCACATTTCAGAACCCAACTTTTTTGGGTCCTAAGGATCTACATGAATCTGCAACAACGATTTTTGAATCCAAAAGGATTTTATATTTGGTGCATTTTTCTGAAGACTAGAAACACTAGAATCTTGGTTTCTAATCTTAGAGTTATTGGTATAGAATGCACCACTGACATACTAAACATTTTGTTTTCTATTTTTCAGATTTTTATCATTGAGATTTTTATCATGGAATTCAGAAGAGATTTTTGGTGCAACAGTTCCTTTCATGAACATAGAATTTCTGAGTGTTTTCAGCATGAACATGATCTTTATTCTTATGTACATTAACATGAAACATGGGAGCATGCACAAGATTATCAATTCTATGCCAACATTCCCTAGAAGTATGCCCAAATTTATGACATGTGAAGCACTGGACTGATTTGGCATATTTATAAAATGTTGATCTCTATTCTAGCAAAATTTGGTTAAATGACCAGGTTTATTACAATTAAAGCAAATGAGATCATTTCTTACTGGTACTTACCTTGGCATGTATGCATTTGCTAGAATCTCCTTTTCATGTGAGGAGGCTTACCATAAGGAGAAGGAGGTACTTTTGGTGGCTCTTGGCATGATGTGAATATTGAACTTTCTTTGGAACACTTCTGAAGTGTGTAAGAGATGGAGGAATCCTGTGTAAATTGTTCTATTTTTCTGTTTCAATTTTCTTGTTTTTCACAGAAACAAGATTCTTGTTCTTAGCAGCATTTTTGTAATTTTTCTCATTTTGTTTTGAATATTTTTCTGAACATGAAACTTTACTGATTTTTCATTAGAGATATCAAAGTTCTTGTTCGCAGTAGCTTTAACAAATATTACTTAGATTTTCTTTTCATTTCCTTATTCTTTACAAAAGTAAGACCTGTGTTTGTGGTATTCTTCAACTCATCTTGAAACTTCTGTTTTTCTGCTTTTGATGTAATAACTTCATTTTCTGAAATTGAAGTTTATCTAGTATGACATCCAAACCATTTTTCATCTTGTTCTTTTCATTTTCAAATTGAGCAATTTGTTTTTCCAAATCAGTTTTTATTACTTAAATTGCTAAAGTCATTGTCCAATAGTTTGTCATGCAACAAGCATTCAATCTTTCTTTTTAAGTGACAATTTCTTCAACAAGTTTTTACATCTTTCATTTATTTGATGATCATAAGTCATGTTAGAAATCTGGTTGTTTAATTGATCATTATAAATTTGAAGTTTTCATTGAGATCAATCAATTTTCCATTTTCCTCTTTCAAATCAAGATTTTCATATTCCAACTGATCATGATTTTCTTTCAACTTGGACAACTTGTTTTCACAAATTTTGATTTTATCTTTCAACTTTCTTTTTCAGAATTCAGTTTCTGAACTTCATTTTCAAATTCTCATTTTCTTCTGAAAGATCTTATCATTATTCTGGAGCAATTCAAGTGTATTTATCAAGTTTCACTTTCTTTATGGCAATGTTTTAAAGTATTTTTCAATCTTTATTCTTAGTGTTCAGCTTTGCATTAAGATTTTACATCTTTCACGGAATTCAATCAATTCAACATAAGACATACCTTCATCTGCATCACAATCAGAATTAGAATACATAAATGGATCTAGAATTGATTTACCTGATCTTGTAGACCCATGTGAACTCTTGTGTTATGGAGAGGATGCAGAATGCTCTGAGCTCATGGAATGTTGCTGCTAGAGCCAAAGTCTTTTGAATTGTTGATTTTCTGGATCATTGAAGCTCTTCTTTGTCATTGAGCATTTGTGAATTCCTTTTGCTCCTTTTCTTTGTGCTTCCTCTAAAAAACTTATTGAAAGTGAGATTGGATTTCTCTGAAATTATAACAGGAAATTCATGCAGATTAAAGAATTTGTCATTATACCAAAACTCAAAAGACTATTAGATCTAATCACAGTGAATCAATGTAACAAGGAATTAGATCTAACAATTAGAGTGGTAACCCGCTCTGATACTAAATGTAGGAATCAGAGCGATTAAGCACACAGAGACAGTGAAAGATCAAGCAAACATTCAAGCAGATAGAGCACAGAGATCAAACAGAACCAATCAAATCAGATCAGAAACAGATATTAACCCACTGATACCAATTGTAGGATCAGATATCTGGACGGATTAGATCTAGAATGGGGGTGAAAGATCTGACATCAATTAATGCGGAAGCTAAGCAATTTAAAATTACTTCGAATCAGAGATCAATTCACACAACAATTTACTGATCTGAAGTGTGAGTGTGTGTAGATGATGTGTGAAGCAATTCAATAATTAGTGTGAGTATGAAATCCTATGCAAGCATCTAGCGCAAACAAGTAGATAAAACCATTGCACATAGGATTTTTTAGGTGGTTCGAAATCACACCAGTGATTCCTACATCCACCCCTCACACAGTGAGGCTCCACCACTCAACTTGAGTACAACACACACTAGAGCACGACGACTCCAAACAACCTTGAGTCCAAGACTCACAAACTGAGCACGACGGCTCAAACACAATCGGAGCACGACGACTCCAAATTGAGCACGACGGCTCAACCACACCGTGAGTGCGACGACTCACAAACCAGAGCTTGACGGCTCCCAAAACACAAGCTACATCAAAGACAACAGAAATCAGATCCTCTAGCACATGATCTGATTCAAGACAATTCGTATACAGAAATTTGTGCAGAACTTCGTGCACAAATCTCATAGACGAAATAAGGAAGAACAAACTCAGAAATTAGAGAAATGGATGTAGAATGAGTGTTCTTCGGTGAAGTGGTCTTGAAGATGCTTGAATTGAGGAGCCTTGATGGAATTCGGTGGAGATTCTCCTCAGTTGGCGATACTCTGCTTTGATGGCATCTGAAATGCCAGAAATCCCTCTTCTACTACTGCTCTTCAGTTGGATCTGCTCCCTTTCCTAGCACAGCAACCTTCTCTCCAGAGATTCTCATGTCCTTCCTCTTGAATGGATGGCTTGCAGCTTCTAGAGATGGAGCAAGATATGGAGAAACCCCTTTTTCGGCCAAACAGCTTTTCTGGGTGTTGTATGGGCTCTCCTTCGTGGTGTCCTCCTTTGAGTACAAGGATTGGGGGTATTTATAGCCCCATATGTCCATGAGGTGCCTTGGGGTGCGTGGGCACAAAAATCTAGGTAAAATCCCTCAATTCCCAGCAGCCACGTGTCCAAAAAATTCGCGTTTTTGAGTTTCAGCTGGAGTGTGTCGACACCACCAGGGAGTGTGTCGACACACTGTCCCAAACATGAGAACGGGTTTCCTGGAAGCTGGAACTAGTGTCGACCTGACCATTGAGTGTGTCGACATGACTGGCAGACTGTGTCAACACACTGGCAGGACCGTGTCAACACACAGGCAGACCATGTCAACACACAGGTGGACTATGTCGACACCACTGAGATAAATTTGTGTAAACCTGAAAATATAAAGTGTAAACCATTAATACAATATTATCATTAAAATATAAGATATTAAACATCAAAAAACATGTTGTTTGAGCATTATGTGATATGTATAAATGTATAACATGTTCAACATGTCATCATCAAAATCACAATATGTCATCATTAAAATCACAATATGTAATCATTAAAATCACAATATGTCATCATTAAAATCACAATATGTCATCATCAAAATCAAAGTATGAGTGATGTTCATTGGTCATCATTAAAATACAACTTTAGGAAATTCCAAACACACTCAACCCAAAGGACCAGATTTTTATGTATGGGTCCGTCGTCCTCACGTGCCAAGCGTAACGGCCTATCCGTGTGGCTAAGGATCCTCTGAGATAATTTGTTTTTATTAAAGGGAAACTCAAATCCCAGATTCCTCAGAGCCACAAGGTCCTTGATATGCTCTATGGGTATAATATATAGTAAAATACAGATAGTTGATGCTGAAGATAGCGGTTGCAGCTGATGTAGAGCCAGTTGAGGTAACTCGAATCCTACACTCAAAAAATCATTAGCCAAGATAACACATATCATGGATAACATCATTGATAGCATAGAGCATGGATAAAGTAGTCAACAACAGATATAGCTCACTCAATTTGTTTGTTTTAAACCATGAGATGAGTGATCTTTTGGCCAAAAGAGTTTGGAGTTCAAGATGGAGGAACCCATGATTGGAAGAATTGAATCAATCTGACGCAGATAGGATGTGCTGCCTTGTGCAATACCATCATGATTTTTTTTTTGGGAATTTTGGAGATATTTGAATCTTATGAAGTTTGGATATATTTGGATTTTTTTTTATTTTTTGAAAATATTTGAATTTTTATGGATTTTGCAAATTTTGAATTTTTTTGTTTTGGAAATATTTGAATTTTTTTATTTTGGAAATATTTGAATTTTTGTGGTTTTGGAAATATTTGTATTTTTGTGGATTTTTGGAAATATTTGATTTTTTGTAGATTTTGAAAATATTTGAATTTTTGTAGATTTTGAAAATATTGTCATGCCATGGCAGCATTAAGGTTGTGAAAATTGACTGGCGAGGGGTCCCTGTTTCCTCCCGTTTCATTAAAGAATGCCCAGAGTAGGACGTGCATTCAAAGTGGTGCCCTACAACTGATTGCATGGGGTTAACAGTGTCACTACCATAGCCATGCCCGAAAAAGGCGACTAAGTTTGGCAAGGAGAAGGGAAGAAAACATGGAGATAAGCTTGGTATGGGTATTGAAGAGTTGGGTTAGACTTCCTTCCTTGGCATGATCATCAGAAGATTCAGTCTCATTTGATTATTGGGGCTTTTTAGAATTGATTTATGACCATTTATTTATAGGGACATGCATATGACCGGGTCCATTAGATCTCCATGGGGACTTTGCCGCTCTTTGCCATGCCCTATTATCTCGATTGATTGATTTTGATTTTACATGCATACGACCAGGTCCATTTGGATCTCTGCGGGGACTTTGCCACTCTTGACATGCGTTTGACTTTGATTTTTCTTGGCCATTTGATTTGCCCATTTTGAGATATCCTCTCGTCGGGAAGTGCTTCAGGTTGGTGCCTTGCCCAGACTACCTCTACTACCCATACATTTGCTGAGTGAGAAGAGAGATAGATTTCCGTGCCATTCAGGCATGTATGTGATAGTGACGGTGTTTTCCGAGTCAATCGACTTAGGGTGCGTGAAGTGTGTGAAAGGTGCCCATGCTAAGGGCAACCCTTACGGACCCGTGAGGGAATTTTTGACTCCTCGCGACGAGTTCTCATAAATAAGTGCTGCGATAGCATGACAATATTGGATATTCATTTTCTTATGGATTTTTGATAGTAAAATTTAATAGAATTTGGAGGGTGAAGGAGGATGAATGCCCTGCGTTAAGGCGAGACTCAGAGGTCTAGAATAATGTACAGATTTATTTGGAATTTTAAAGAAATACATGGGACTGAAGCCCAAAAACAGTGGGAGAAAGGCCGGATGACCTGATTGAAAACGGAGCGGAGAGAGTGGCGGAAAGACTTTGGAGACTCCGGCGGGGCCGGAGGGATAAAGAAGAAGGAGGCATGGTGCCCTATGGGGGAAAAGGAATCCGGATGGGCGGAGGAGAGAGGGAACAAGTGGGCCACGAGGGGCCAAAAGTAAAGGTGCGCAACGTGGGGCGCGAGGAGGAAGGGTGCCGCGTGGGGCACATGAGGGAGTGTGCCACGTGAGGCACTAGAGGGAGATGTACCACGTGGGGCATGATGAGGAGGGTGAAAACAATGGGTTGTGCGCATGGGGCATGGAGGGGAGATGGCGAGAACATACGATGTGCCGCGAGGGGCACGAAGTGGAGAATAAGGGATACAAAAGGGGACGCGGTGCCCTGTACAGGATTATAAATCATAAAAAAGATGAAAATAAAAGGCCTCCCGTGGGGAGGGAATGCGGAGAACCCACAGGAAGGTGCTAAGTAGCACGAAAGAAGATGTAAATGATGAAGGAGGTGAAGGTCCCCTGGTCTTTTGCCTTGTTCGCTTTTGCGGTTCCGCTTGGAAATTGGCATTTTGACCCTCAGGTACTTCCTTGCATACTTTGCCTAGCGGGCGGAAGGTCTTGCTCTTCTCGCACAATTTGAATGGCTCTCAATGATTGGATTGTTGACTTCCGTTGGAGTTTTAAGCACAATGGTAACTCCCTTGGAATACAATTTAATTAAGGGTGGGAGTTCCATTGACGGAGTCAGAAGCAACAATAAGGGGACCGTGCCCAATGATTGTATGGATTTTGATATGGAAAGGGGCACGACCCATTGAGTGATTGATTGTGCTAAGGATTTGGCTTTGGAATGAGTTAGCACAATCTGAATGGTTGACTCCTTCACTAGAGTGGGAAGGTTCACAATAACGGTGGAGGGGTCATGAGAGCTTGGAGGGGGAGATTCCCTATGAGTAATTTGAATGAAGCATAGTTGGCAACTTTGATGATTGGCATTTGATTAGAAGGTCTTGATGGCCATGGATGAAGGGGAGGACTCTTGCTCAGTGAATGTGCCCTGTATGGAAACAATGATTGGCATGTGAGGGATATGATCTTGCAACTTGAATAGCATAACCGATCTCGAGACTTCCTTCGTTTGCTGACACTTGCGGCTCTTCATTTGTTCGCACCCGCTCCTCTGGATGGGGGTGGATGTGGATGGAATGGAAGGCTGTGTGGCCGTGGAGGCGTAATGGGTATGATGGCAAGAGTTTGCTCGGGTTCGGTTGCCAATGGTGTTGGCGTAATGGGAGGTGTAATGGTAAGTTTAAGGGTTGGTGGAGGTTTAATAGGGGAGGGTTTGATGATAATGGATGGTAGTGCGGGAGGAGTAGGTAAATGGCGTATGAACATGACCTCGGAAGGTTCGTCGTAGTAACACCAAGTGGTTTCGCGGATGGGTTGGCTATTAGCAACTTCGGCCCGAGCAACGAGTTGTGATGGAGGTGGAGGCTGTTGTGGTGGAGGTATGGAGCGGCATGGGTGCGGAGCAGGTGCAACGTAAGGCGTAGGAGCTCTTCATGCATGGGGGCGTCGTATGGCCCAGTTGGAGGTTGTTGGGTCCGAGGAGGATGAATCAGTGGACGCCTGGGTGGAGGCATATCGTGGTCGATGGAGTTTGTGGATGTGTATATGAGGTAGGCGTTGTATGGTGGCAAGGTGGATGGTGGATGGCGTCCACTGATCCATTCTTTCTCAGATTAATTTGATTAAACAGCTCTATGATCGGGGAGTCAATTAATGGGCTTGAAGTAACGTCCCCGCTCGTAGAGCTCTTCCATTGTTTCAATTTGGTTCATGGCCAGGATATGCTTGAACCTCGGAGTGGAGTTCGAAATAATGATTTTGACTTGCTCCGACTCCGAGAGCACATGTTGCATTCTTGTGTCCATTGACCTCCAACAGTCAGCAAATTTATAAATTTCTCATTGGCCCTCATCTTCTCGGATGCTAGATCCATGATAGAGAGATAGATCCATGATAGAGAGATAGGGGCTGACGCAGTCTTTGTACCTTTGAAGGAACTTTTTATGCAATGGGCAGAAGTCCCCTGCCTCACTTGGCTCTAAGGAGTAGAACCATTCAAGTGCAGGGCCGTCAAGAGATTTTCTAAAAAGATATGCCAAGGTGATTGGGTCTCATTGCCAACGAGAGGACTCATAGAGAAACTCCTTGACATGAAGATGGGATTACCCGTGCCATTGTACAATTAGTACGTTGGCATCTCTGAAGGATGTATACAAATTTGAAGGAGAGCCGGCATGGCGGCGACTGGGTCACTCGTGGGATTTGAAAGCTTGTTTATTTGATTCTCCAAATTGTTCAATTCTGGAGAAGAGCATGTTTGGATTGAGTGGGTTGTTGCTGGGCAGTGAGGGAGTACACAGGAGTGGCCTTGAATTATGGGCCTTCCCAAGGGATGGTCTGTTCGGACTGGAGCACGGGAGTGCAAATGGCCAGGGGGCCGAGTGAAGAAGAATGTACAGGGAGATGTGGCGAAGTAGCCGGAATATACGAAGGCTGGTGCCTAGGGGAAGGAGAGGGAGGAGGAGTCACACCCTCAACCAAAGATTGTATCAGATTTAGTTGTTGAGGGGTGTGTTGATCGAGTGCATTCAGGACAGTTTGCACAGCGG
The DNA here is from genome assembly GCA_014218235.1 of Colocasia esculenta. Taxonomy (NCBI): domain Eukaryota; kingdom Viridiplantae; phylum Streptophyta; class Magnoliopsida; order Alismatales; family Araceae; genus Colocasia; species Colocasia esculenta. The sequence goes on from CM024756.1 coordinate 70,335,106, forward strand.
AATCATGGCGGGGGGAAGGCTCTTGCCGGGTTTTAATTGGAGGTAAATGTGAGGGAACATCAAATTGGTTAGTGCGCGGTGTTGCATACATAACCATAGGAAGTAGAAGGCTATCCCTCATGGCGTGAGATGGATGACACGGGATTTAAAAAATGGAGATGTAACACTATCCTCATAGTCCATATTAAAGTATGCATAATGATGTGGGTCCATTTTTAACAAAGCAAGCAAGCAAGTTGAACAAAGATATAAGTCAATCATTGTGGTTCAACAAGTTATGATGCTTACGTTGTTTTTAGGAGTTTCACAATTAATTAGATGGATTGAAAAAAGTGTGTCACTCCAGGTGAGACCTTAGTTGGTAAAAGATGGAACTTCGGGTACAACTAAGCTCACCTCTCACCACGCAACAAGATAACTAACCCGGTCAACGGAGAGGTACAACCAGCTTGTCCGCCATGAGGGAATCCACGGGTACGAAGACTTATGACGTTCCGAGAGAAGGTTTTCTAGTCCAAAGGGACGGAATGCCCAATGGAGAGCTTGCCTTCACCGGAAGGGTGTGTCGAGCCTAGGATATGAGGAAAGGAGGTCCCCCAACCGATGCAAAATTCCCTGTATGCACAAGATATAGCAAGAATGGCAAAGGGGCGTGTTTCTGTCAGCACTGTGAATCATGGCGGGTACAGTCGCTGTGACTTACAGAATTGCGTCTAGTCACCTGACCGCAGATCTGAAAGCCCCAGGAGGCTGTCAGTGCGTGGGCGGTCCCTGTGGATAGACTGCTGACACGAATGCGTCGGCCTTTGCCTCCGCGACACAAATTGCAAACGCATCGGCTTTAGCCGCCGCGAAAACAAAGTGAAACATGTTCGGTGAAGTGGACGCGTTATAAACGCATCCTCTGTATCGGATGCGATTCCGAAGGCAACCAGAGGAAAGAAAAAAGTGCAGGAAATAGGAGATGTAATATATATATAAATGAAACACATAAGCATGAAACATAGTATAAAGCAGGAAAAAGAAGGAGGGGCACGTGAAAGTGCCAAGGAAAGTGCCACGTGGGGCACGGAGGAGGGGGGGGGGTAATCAACAGGAAAAGCAAGGAGGGGGGGGGTTTAATAGGTAATAAATGCACTGTCCTTAGCCGTAGGCTTTAGGGTTTGACATTAAAACCGTGTGGCTCGGCGGACGCAATTCAAAGATCCACCATGACTCGACGTACGGGCGTTCTTGAGTGCGGCGACTTTAGGTCCAGGGCCTAATCGCGATGGCCATGGTGACGTGATTCCAATTGGAGCATGTTCCAAAAGGCGGATAACGAGCATAATCACATCCACCAGACCGGACGCATTTTGGCTGCCTTCATAAACGCGTCCGCCATACTTGAACTGACTTGAAAATGATGCCCACGACCTCCGGCCAACCTTGGAAATGGAGGGGAAGCACCGAGGAGGAATGGGGTGATCCAAGAATGATTGGGAAACTGCTCTTGCAAGGCAAAAGGAGGGCCATTTATGGCATTATGGCGCAATATGAAATTTGCTCGCGGTGTAGTCGAATTCGCATGTCTACACTGCTCAGGCGGTAACCTAGGTAGATCCTCAGGAAAGACATCAGAAAACTCACAAACAACATGTACATCAAAGATTGACAGCCCTCTAGGTTCCAAAGAACAAACGGAAGCAAGATATGCTACACAACCATCACGGATCAAATGACGAGCTCTACAGAAAGAAATAAAAGGTCGATGGGTAGACCAGATACCTCGGAAAGAAAAGACGAGCATTCCAAGTATATCAAACCGCACGGTCTTCCACTGACAATCCACCACAGTTGAGTGAGCCTCCAACCAGTCCATGCCAAGGATGACATCAAAGTCATGAAGTTGCAACACGTAGAACCTGGCTGGCAACTGGTGTCCCTAGACCTCACTATGACACCCTCAAGGTAACTGAAAGAATGCATGTAATCACCGGATGGAAGATCAACCATCACGACGCACTGCCTCTCAGAGGTGTGATGAACGAGCCACTCGTAAAACTCCTCGGAAGCAAGTAAAGAGAAGCACTGGGATCAACCAGAACATGAGCAGCTCTACCAAGGATAGGTAAGTACCTACGACCAGGTTGACGCCTCGGCCTCCTCCCTGGTGAGAGCCATCACACGACCACGTTGCGGCACCTGCTGGGCTGCGGCGGCTGCTGGTGCTGCGGAAACTCCTGTTGTTGGTGGTAGTACGGCTGAAACTGCTGAGGCTGCTGATACTGCTAGAACTGCTGAGGCTGCTACTGGTAATACCCCTGCTACTACTGACGGGGTGCTGTTGCAATGGAGGGTACTGGTACTGCGGCAACTACTAAGTGTACTGCATGGCTGTTGTGGCTGCTGGACTTGCACCATCAGGCAATTCCTATTGAAGGCCTGGTAAACACAAGTGAAACAACCACCTCTTGCCTGCCCTACTTGGCTCCATGCTGGACTGACTGCTCTACAAATCTCAACTGACGCTTCTGCTTCCGCTCTGTCCACCTCTGCGAGTGGTCATCTACCTGAACTTCGAGTGCAGACCGGAACTACCCGATTCCGAAGAAGCGGAGAGGAAGAAGTCGCACACACGACTACCAGGGGGACGCTGGTCGGGGTGGTTCTAGAGGAAGCTCCTCCCTGCTGCTGCTGGGGCTGCTAGGCCTCTCTCTCCAAGGCAGTGGCCTTAGCCACCACCACTCCAAGGTGGCACACATATGAGCGGTCACGCCCCATCATAAATTTGGCCTCAGTCCTGCAATAAACCTCTCTGCACAAGCCTGCTCACTGCTGGCCACATGGGGAACATGCCTCAACAACCAGACGAAACCTTGATGATACTAAGCAGCTGTCATATCACCCTGAGCCAACTCATGAAACTGATTTCGTCTCTCACATCGAGCATAGTCAGGAAAGTACTCGCTATGGGAGACCTCCAGAACTGGCCAAGAAACGTGACCCAATTGCTGCTCTGGGAAGTGTGTCTGCCTTTGAACTCTCCACCACTCATGGGCTAGTCCCTTGAGCTGATATAATGCCAATCTTACATGATCCTCCTCGGCGCACTCCATGGTCTCGAATGTACACTCCAACTCGTGAGTCCAACTCTTAGCCCTATCTGGGTCGTAGTCACCGAAGAACGTCAATGGTCAAAGACGCAAGAATCTCTCCAAGAGAGCGGTCCTATCCTCAGTCCACTACTATCCTCGTCCTATCGGCTCAGGTACTCCTAGTACTCGACGCCTGCTGAACTACTGGCTGCTCTACCTACGGATCTGCCTATTGCTTTGGTACTGCCATGGGAGGTACTAGCAGCTGACCTCCCACTGCTATCTGCTCTAGCTGCCATGTCCTATGAAGCATGGCCCTGAAGAACTGCTCGGCCATGGGGAACCAATCCCCATACCGCTGTGGTGGGGGCTGGTACTACAGCTGCTGCTGCTCGCCCGCTGCTGCTGCTGCCGCTGCCTCCTAAGGCTATGCCATAGACTCTTCCACCAACACATCCCCCTGAACCTGACCCTGCATAGGCATATCTGACTCACCCTGCTACTCCATCAGCTCTCTGGTCTGCCTATGCCTGCGCGGAGCCATATCTTGCACGGCACACAACCAACAAGGTTATGACACTAGCTCGGGCGGCTAGCAATGTACTTGTACTACTGTTGGGACTTAATGTTGCAGTTTAAATCCACTACAAGTCCTGTTAGACTCCAGCTCTGATACCAACTGTAATGACCCCGAAAACCAATCCTCAGCCTAAGACGAGGACCCGATTTTCGCAGTCGCCGCCCACGGATCTGGGGACCCAGAAGGGCTATAAACACAAGTCTAACAATATGTAAAGGAAATAAACGACAACTGCTAAACTAGGAGCACACACATGTGGAAGCAGAAGGAGAGTGAGACCGCAACGTATCGCTCTAGGTACAGTCCCAATACACAACGAGTACAAGTAAAGAAGGGAAGAACAGAGCCCTTTGGGGCATACCCCGAGGGTGAAGTACACACTAAAGGGGGAAACCATTGCTAACTACGGGGACGACGACTACCACCCCCCTCCTCCGCCTGACGCGCGCCCTGCTACTGCTGAGAAGTCTCACCTGGAAAAGGAGGCGATGAGCTTCACAATACAAGCTCAGTAAGACTACCAATCTCCTACTGGCCTAACAGTGGGAAAGAATATATATAAACAAAGTAATGACAACAGTTATATATATATTCTTAACTACACAAGAAGTGCGAAAGCAAAGCTGATTAACTAGCATTGGTACGGAAAGACACTGCGATTGGAAACTCCATGCGACCTGCACGTTGGGACCACCACACGGTGGCAACACAGACAGAAGAACTCTACTTGGTCAAGAGACACTAGCTACGGAAACCACTACACTAGTCAACCAGTCAGGAGCATCCATTGACGTCTTACCCTCGACCTAGGTCAAGACCTCCACGTCTCGTCAGAGTGGGGGCAGGAACACAAGTGACCACAACAGTAACCGCTGTAGTCTGGCCAGACTACGGTACCATGCCTAGCCTCTCTAGGTGGTTCTGGGGCCACAAAGAGCAAGGCAGTGACAAGAAGGACTAACTGGCCTACGCTGGGAAGAACTCCAATGACTCGGCGTTCAAGACCAACCAAGAGAGCTCTGCAAATGACTCAACGCCGCTGTCCTAACCACTGTTTTCCCCTCCGCTCCAGAGTTCGTGAATCGAGCACGCCCATCACCTGGAGCACTCCCTCAACGGGCGTACGGGGACGGGGGGTCCCAGGTAAACAGTAACAACCTTAACGGACAAGCCCTTAGGTTGCTCGAGCACCGAGCGAACGACTAGTGTAGGACCGTACTAGGAACTAGCACTGGTGCCATGGGTATAGAAAGAACCGAGAACGGCGAAGACGCCATGAGAAACGGACTTCGTAAGAACTTACATGTACCTGATACTGTCGCGACACTGTCGCGATGCCAAGGCCGGCCGTGACAATGTCGCGACGCCTCTAGTGGTTTGCAATGATGTCGCGGCATCACGACCCTCAGGCCGGTTGCGATCTCAGCCATGAGGGGTCCCGGTATTGTCCCCAAAGGACCACCCCAAAACTGGTACAAATCATACCATTCGAGAGAGGAGAGGAAGGGAAACACATAGGAAAGCATATAAATAGGCAAACTACCCTCAAACCCCACAAATCATGCATTATACATGGAGATCTACACTCAAAGGAAACCTCTCCAACGACGTGCATTGTTCTCATGCCCCACAGCCCCAATACCACGAAGAAACAAGGATCTCAAGGGGAAGGGGAGCATGCTAGAACGAGAGGAAGACAAGGGGTCCCTACCTCAAAGAGTAGAGCGACCCGTTGGGGCCTTCACGTCAGAATGGCCACCTCCTCCTAACTCCAAGCACTACAAGAACGTCGCTACACCTCCTCGCCACGACCACCATCAACAAGCTGGAGAACACAAGAGAGATCGGGAGAGGAAGAAGGAAGAAGGAGAAGAAGAAGAAAGGAGAGAGAAGGGGAGGGGGAAATGGGTCGCCTACCTCGATTTTGAACCAACGAGCCTAGAGATGCGATGGGTCAGGCCGGTGTGACAGCAAGCATGTCGCGACTGCCCAGCCGGTCAAAACCATGTCACGACCGCCTACCCCGGCGTGACACCAAAAGCGGTCAAACCTCAAAGACTGGGAAAACCTTAATGTGACGGCCTGCCAAGTCGCGTCAACGTCGTACGTGCCTGACACCCGACAACGCCATTCTGACAGAAAGGATAGCGGACAGAACGGTCAGAATGAAGTTGCGTCGCCTCCAGACACCGTGACAAGGACGCGACGCCCACCCCCGTCACCATAAGAACGCGACGGCGAGGTGTGCCGCGACCAAAGCATGTCATGACCGGCTCCTCTGGCTCGACAATGTTGCGACTAGGGGGTCCATCGCGACCATAAGGATAGGGCTAAGGGCCCGAGAGGGCCGGGTCTTACAGGCAGGGTGCGTGTCAGGTAGAGTAGACGGGGCAGTCGTCGTCATCCCTGTAGCTAGTAGTGGGACTCCCCCTTTCCTCCGTTGTGCTTCACCCTCGGGTATGCCCCTAAGGGCTTTGTTCTTCCCCTTTGTTTAACGTACTCGTTGCGTGAGGGGACTGCACCTAGAGCATTATGCAGTAGTCTTGTCTTGTATACTTCCGCGTGTGCTCCTAGTTTAGTAGTTGACATTTATCTCCTTTACTATTCTGTTAGACTCGTGTTATAGCCCTTCCGAGTTCCCAGATCCGTGGGCAGCGACCGCAAAAATTAGGCCCTCAGTTGGGGCCGAGGGTCAGATTCTCAGGGTCGTTACAGTTGGTGTCAGAGCGAAAGAGTCTAACAAGACTTGTAGTCAATTTAAACTGCAACAAGAAAGTCCCAACAGAAGTACAAGTACACTGCTAGCCACCCGAGTTAGTACCGTTAACCTTATGGGTTGTGTGTCGTGCAGGATATGGCTCCGCGTAGGCACAGACAGACTAGAGAGCTGATGAAGCAGCAAGCTGAGTCAGATATGCCAGCTCTAGGTCAGGTTCAGGACGATGTGTCAGTGGAGTAGTCTATGGCACAACCTCAGGAGGCAACGGCGCAGTAGCGGTACAGGGTGAGCAGCAGTAGTAGTGGTACCAGCCTTCACCACAGCAGTACGAGGCCTTGTTTCCCATGGCCGAAGCAATTTTTAGGGCCATGTTCCAGGGGGCATGGCAGCCTGGGCAGGCAGTAGCAGGATGACAACCACTAGTATCTCCTCTAGTGGTTCTAGAGCAGCAAGCAGACCCACCGGCACTGCAGCCAATTGTGCAGCAGACATCAGGTACTAGGAGTACCGAGCCGGTAGGGTGAGGACGTCAATGACTGAGGACAGGACCACCCTCTTGGAGAGGTTTTTGTGTCTTCGACCCTAACGTTCTTCGGTGACTATGATCCAGATAGGGCTAAGAGTTGGACTCATGAGTTGGAGCGTACGTTGAGACCATGGAGTGCGCTAAGGAGAATCAGGTGAGATTGGTAGTGTATCAGCTCAAGGGACCAACCCATGAGTGGTGGAGAGTTCAGAGGCAGACACACTTCCCTGGATAGAGGTTAGATCAGATTTCCTGGCAGCGATTCTTGGAGGTCTTCCACGGTGAGTATTTCCCGGATTATGCTCAACGTGAGACGGGATAAGTTCCACAAGCTAACACAGGGGGGCATGATAGTTGCGCAATATCATAAGAAGTTCGTCCGGTTTTTTAGGCACGTTTCCCATGTGGCCAGCAACGAGCAGGCTTGTGCTGAGAGGTTCATTACAGGACTGAGGCTAGATTTGCAGGGGGCATGACCGCTCACATGTGTGCCACTTTGGGAGTGGCAGTGGCTAAGGCCACTGCCTTGAGAGAGAGGCCTAGCAGCCCAGCAGCAGCAATAGTAGTGTTGGATCATTTTTATAAGTGTGAACAATCTAGAACGGGGGGCTGAATAGATCCATAACAAAACTTAGAGGAAGCATAAGCAATTAAAAAATTACTTCAGGTTAACGATCTAAACAGACTCACAATTTTACTGAACTGATGTGAATGAGTGAATTGATGTGAGAGAAATTAGATAAGCAATGTGAATGCATAAAACCTATGCAAGCATCTAGTTGAAAATAGATTAAACCATTACACAGGAGATTTTTTAGGTGGTTTGCTCCCAGACGGAGACCTACGTCCACCCCTCACTCAAACCAAGTGAGGCTTCACTAAACGCTGATTCACAGCTTCAAACACCTGCTGACTCACAGCTTGAACGTTGACTCATAGCTTGCCAACCCCTGATTACAAAGCTTATCCACTGATTCACAGCTTCAAGGTTTGATAAACCTTCTCAATCCACACACACACAGTATGGGATCAACACTCCTATCACCAGTAGGAGCACTCAATGAGTTCGGAGAAAAGTTTAAAAAGAAATAATCAAATACACAAGAAGATCAGAGTTAAGGGAAACAAATCCTAAACACCAGTCCTTCGTTTTGCCGAATTCCCTTTGGACTGTGTAATTTGAACTCTGAATCTTCAATCTTGAGAGTTGAAGGTGTGCTTTAGATCATCTTGCGCATATGCATCGTCTGGTTGTGCTTCTCAACTAATTTGATTTGAAATCCTTCAAATCAGCCCCAATTCGTGATACCCTATTTCAGATCTGATTTAAAGAGAATTTCGGATCTGAACTTATGCTCTTGAGTTTCTCCACGGATGCTGAACTTTGTGCTTCTGCTCTTGCACTGGCTTCCTCTTCCACCTACCTTCAGATCTTCTTCTTCTTTTCAGCTTTGTTGCTTCTTCTGTGCAAGATCCATGATGTTCTGTTTTCAAATCTGCTGCATGCATGATTCCTCCTTCTTCCTCTGCTGCTTTTCTTCTTGATCTGCTCCTCTTTCAGCACTCCAGAGCTTTCTCTCACTACTTGGCCTTGATCCCCATGTCCTCTTGGGTGGAATCGATGAATGGCTCAAAGGATTGCTGCTTCAGATGAGATGGAGCTTATATAGCCACTGTGCAGTCCCATGAACGTGAGAATGGTGTGCACAAAAACCTAGAGTGCACCCAAGGCTGCCACGTGTCCAAAAGGCCTTTACCTCCTTGCCACTTGGATGAAAGGGCAATTTGGTAAATATAGCATCTCCCATAAAGATCTCAGAAAGAGATCACAGCCGCTGGATTTTATGCTCTGCACAATTCTAGGTTTACAAAAAAAGAGTGTCAACCTACATTTCCATAGTGTTGACACTACTGATCAGAAATTCCAATTTCCCTTTACTGGCAGAACTCTAGTGTCGACCTGATCAACAGACAAAGTCGACTCCTGAGAATATCTCCAAAACTAGTTCACTGGATGACAACTAGTGTCGACCTTACTCTCAGCTAGTGTCGACTTACTGGCAGCTTGTTCTTAGGAACTTGCTGAGCAGAATGGTAGAGTTGACCTTACTGTCAAGTAGTGAAGACCTGACTGTGACTTTTTTTTCAGAAGCTTGCTGGGCAATCTGGTAGTGTCGACCTATCTGTCAAGTAGTGTCGACCTGACTGTGACTTTTTTTTCAGAAGCTTGCTGGGCAGTCTGGTAGTGTCGACCTATCTGTCAAGTAGTGTTGACACTATTTTGACAAAACTTGGCAAACCTGTAAATATGAAGAGTGGACCATCAAAACATGTCATTATTAGTAAAATATGAAACATTAAGCATAAAGAACATGTTGTTGTTATCATTGTAATATGTGCAATATGTCATCATCAAAATCAAAGTGTGAGTGTTTGGACAACATTCACAACCAAATGTTTTAGTCATCATTAAAATCAAAGTATGAGAGTGTAGACATCATTAATATGTCATCATCAAAACACACAACTCAACAATCTCCCCCTTTTTGATGATGACAAAACATGACAACATTTGACAACATTCTTAAAACATGGCAACATTCTTTCACAGAATATCATTCTCTCCCCATTCTTTCTTTCACAGAATATCATTCTCTTCCCATTCTTTCACAGAATATCATTCTCTCCTCCTTATTCAGGAACATGAATTTGTCAACATTTGTCAAACATTCTCTCCCTTTTTGACAACATCAAAAAGATTGAAAGGCACATGCAATGCAATTTGAATCTCTCCCCTTTTTAAGTTTTCTCCCATTAAAACAAATAGCCCCCAATATCAAGAATATGACTAGAGGTCTCATAAATCTCACAAATATGCAGAATTCTCCCCCTAAGTGAAACAACTCTCCCCCTTTGACAGTATTGGAGTTGACACTTTCAACTGAATAGGGATCAATAGAAATGATGTGAAACTGATAGAAGTGATGAAACCAATTGATTGGGGCATAAAACTAGAGTTAACAAAAAAAGTTGCTCCCCCTGAACAAGAGACTGTATTGCAAGGAGCACAAACAATTTGATTTTGAAGGGATCATGAAGGTATCAAGGTACACAATGATTTTAGTATATGAAAAATAAAATAATTGTACCTTTCATATTGTGCAGCAGGGTTAAAAATAAAGATGATTTTTGAATGAGTTCTTATGTCAGTTCTTTATCATCAAAAAATCACTTCAGAAATTTTATTTACAAAAGTGACATGATTTTTGAGACCTAAATTGAGTTGTCAAGAGTGTATATCATTAGAAAATCAAGGTTTTGATCTCAACACAATGTAGAATAACAATTTAACATTCTTGAACAACATGAATTCTATTTTAGGTTAGCTGCACTTTGCACACCTTTTTCTTTTTCTGATTATTTCTTTCATTTGAGATATTTTAGAAAATTAGCAAAGAAGATTAAATTCATACTTTTCTGTGCAAGCACACACACTTACCCAGTGCAAGAGTGCCTGACTACTAGGCATGTTAACCATTTGTTTGCTTCTTTTTGAACAGAGATAACTTAGCACCACCTTTTGACTCAAGTCCAACCACGTCTCAGGTGGAATAACCTGGTTACTCAGTGTACTAATCATTGCTCTGCAATTTTCCTTAAAATCTTTCTTGTTCTTGAAAATTTTCTTTCAGAACTTTCATTACTTTTCATTAGGTGACAAGCAGCTTTTCCCTTAATAGATCATGGTCTTGAGTTGTTAAGATATCATTCTTAACATTTGTTAAAAACAAAACTTCAGAATTTCTTGTGATATAAGACTCAAGACTACTCAAGTGTCTACTTAAGGTGTTTTGCAATAAAAATCTAAAGTAAGCTTTGAGGATAAAGATAGACACATTACTCACAGTCTTATTTTTCATCTTCACATTTAATCCAAGAGCACAAAATTTCAGAAATTTCATCTATAAAAATATCAAAGGAACCTTGAATTGATTTGAATGAAACATGAAGAGATGAAGAATAAGCCAAGAATTGATTCTGCAATTGAATCCTTCACACAGAGCAGAGATGTGTGAGTTCATTCCAAATGAGAACAAAAAGTAGAAATTCTGATCAAGTATCATTCAAAGTGTTGATGGTTGAGATTCAGAGAGAGTGAACATGATTGCTTTACTTCATGCAAACTGACCAACATCAAAAACCCACAACAATTTCAGAATTTTAGATAATTTGCCCTCAATTCATCATTTTAGACAGATTCAAGAATAGCATTTCTGAATACAAACTTGAAGAAGTTGTGTCGACACATGATCTTCAGTGTGTCGACACATGATATGAAAAAAAAACTCATTCAGAATGCAGCAGCAAGAACATTTTTGCACATTTTCAAATTTTCTCCCCCTTAACATGTGCATGGAATGAAAAAGTTTGCAAGTAATTTACACATGATTAGGCACACACACAATTAGCTTTATACAAAACATGACTTTTGGTACTTGGCGGAGTATTTTACTCACGCATAATGATAGTTTTCAGACAAGCATAATTGTCCTTCCACATTTCACCATTTGATATACCAAGAAGTCATAGGGAGGTTAATGTGCACTGCCAATCATGGATAAATTTTTACAAGCAACTTGATACAAACATGACATCTATAGTTAAGATGTATTGTGGGGGCAGTAACAACAAAGCACACTCCTCATTGTTCAGATAGAAACAAAAAAGTTGTTCCAACTTAAGCAGTTCAATTCTGAAATGATATGAGATTTTACCTGAACAGTCTTCATTTCTTTTTCAAAGATTTTACCTGTGTTCTTCAACATTTCTTGCCTTGCATAGCCATTGTCTTGATTCTAGATGGAAGAATATGGCTACAAGGCTCATTAGCTTGCTGATCAAGCTACCTTTGGGACCCACACTTCCTGGGTCCGGTAATGAAACCAATGTTAGAATTCAACAATGGTTTTTGAATCCAAACAGATTTTAATTTTTGTATAGATGCAGTTTTTCCATTAATGGAACTATGAGCAGAATTAGTTCCAGAATTCTTCTTTTTCTTGTTCAATGCATCTATGTTTTATGAATTTTCTGTTTTTTTGATTTTTGATATGAGCAAAAACATATGATTTTGTGCAACATTACTGTGCCTATACACATGGAATTTCTGAACATTTTCAGTATGAACATGATATTTATTCCTATGTGTGTTGACATATGCATTAGTATGGAATTTCGGAGCATGCACAAAATGATCATTTCTGTACCAACAATCCTTGGAAATGTGACCAAATTTATGACATGTAAAGCATTGGACTGATTTGGCATGTTTATTGAATTTTTTTTTTTTATTCCAGCAATGTTTGGCAAAATGACCAAGTTTATTGCAATAAAAGCAAGTTTGAGAATTCCTTACCTGGTACATACCTTTGCTTGAGTACCTATGCTGGAACCCCATTTTCCTTTGAGGAGCCTTTACCTTTTGGTAGCTTCTAACATGATGTGGATTTGAAGCTTGCCTTGGAGCACTTTGAGTTGATGAAGAAGGTTGGGAACTTTTGTAGAAACTTGTTTGTTTTTCAATTTTCTGTTTCTAGTTTTTAGCAAACACATGTTTCTTTTTATTTGTTGTGTTTTTCTTTATTTTCTCCTTTGTTTCTGAACATTTTTCTGAACAAGAATTTACTGATTTTTCATTTGATAAAATGAAGTTCTTATTAGCAACAATTTTGTTCATTTCAAAAACTTTTACCTTCTCCAAAGTAGTAAAGAGCTCACTTTTCATCTTTTCCTTTTCAGTTCTTAATGCAGAATTTCTTCTTCTGAAAATTGGAGTTTGTGCAGCATGGCATCCAAACCATTTTTCATTTTATTCTTTTCATTGTCAAGTGCAATGTGTTTTTCCAATTCAACAATTTGTTACTTAAATTTTTACAATCACTATCTAATGGTTTGTCAAGCAACATACATTCAATTTTTTTTAGATAATGATTTTCTTCAACAAGTTGTTTTAGTTTTTCATTTACTTGATGATCATGAGCATGTTTGCAATTTGTTTCTTTAATTGTTCAACTTCAGATTTCAGATTTTCATTTCTTTTGAAATGATTTGAGAATTTTTCAACATGGTCTCATTCGTTTGGATTTCAAGTTTTAGAATCTTATTTTCAGATTTTCATTTTCTTCATTCTTTTATACAAATGTTCACAAAGATTTCAAAATCATCATTATCACTGTCAGAAGTAGAACATGAATTCAGAGTATCATTGGAAGTTACCGAATCATTGGAGCTCCTCTGGCCATCAAGCATATTATGCTTTCATTTTCATCATCTTCTGAATTTTCTTCATCCTCATCATCTTCTTCTTCACTCCAAGTTCCAATCATAGCTTTGGGCTTATTTTTCTTCCACTTGGTTGAAACTCTTTCTGAACATCTGGGCATTTTGGTTTTACATGCCCTGGTTTCCTGCAATTATAACAAACACTTTGTTAGAATTTTTATTAGCAAATTGTTTCTGCTTGGAAGAGTTGTCTACCTGAGGTCCTTTGTTAAGAAAATTTTTACCTTCTTTTCTTAGAAACTTTCTGAATTTTCTTGTAAGCAAGGCAGATTCACTTGAGTCACCTGAGCTTGAAGATTCTTCTTCCTCAGTTGTTTCTTTCAAATTTGGACTTGCTTTAAGTGCTAGTGACTTCTTTTTCTTCATATCATTATCTGTTCTTTTCAAACCCAATTCATATGTCATTAAGGAACCAATCAATTGATCAACAGTCATAGTAGACAAATTCCTAGACTCTTCAACTACAGTAGCCTTTGTATGCCACATAGAAGTTAAGGATCTAAGAATTTTTCTGACAAGTTCATATTCAGTAAATGTTTTTCCTAGACTCTTCAAGCCATTTGTCAAAAAGTTAACCTACCATACATCTCTGAGATGGTTTCATCATTTTCCATTTTAAAGGCTTCATACTCAGAAATTAACAAATTGAGTTTGGTTTCCTTTACCTCAGAAGTACCTTCATAAATTACCATTAGACGATCCCATACTTCTTTGGCAGTTGCACATGAGGAGACTCTTGAAAACTCTGTTGGGTGAAGGGAGCAGTGCATGATGTTCATTGCACTCCAAATAGCATTTGACTTCTTGACTGCTCTGTCGTCCATTTTTCTTCATCCTCTGGGAGCTCATATGGTCCACTATTCACTACCTTCCAGATTTGATGATTCTGGGCTCTTAAGAAAACCTGCATACGAGTTTTCCAATAAGTATAGTTTGAACCATCAAAATAAGGAGGTCTATACATAGAGTGCCCTTCTGGCATATATCCCCTTAGATCCATTTCACAAGTACTCTATGGGCTGTTAAACCACAAGAATAGAGAGCCTAGGCTCTGATACCAATTGTTGGATCGTTTTTACAGGTGTGAACAGATCTAGAAGGGGGGGGGGGGGTTGAATAGATCTATAACAAAACTTAACGGAAGCTTAAGCAATTAAAAAATTACTTCACATAAAGATCTAAACAAACTCACAATTTTACTGAATGATGTGAATGAGTGAATTGATGTGAGAAGAAATTAGATAAGCAATGTGAATGCAGAAACCTATGCAAGCATCTAGTTGAAAATAGATCAAACCATTGCACAGGAGATTTTTTAGGTGGTTCGGCTCCCAGACGGAGACCTACGTCCACCCCTCACTCAAACCAAGTGAGGCTTCACTAAACCGCTGATTCACAGCTTCAAACACCTACTGACTCACAGCTTGAACGATGACTCACAGCTTGCCAACTGCTGATTACACAGCTTATCCGCTGATTCACAGCTTCAAGGTTTGAAAATCTTCTCAATCCACACACACACAGTATGGGATCAACACTCCTATCACCAGTAGGAGCACTCAATGAGTTCAAAGAAAAGTTTAAAAAGAAATAATCAAATACACAAGAAGATCAGAGTTAAGGGAAACAAATCCTCAAACACCAGTCCTTCGATTTTGCCCAATTTCCTTTGAACTATGTAATTTGAACTCTGAATCTTCAGATCTTGAGAGTTGAAGGTGTGCTTCAGATCATCTTGCGCATATGCATCATCTGTTTGTGCTTCTCAACCAATTTGATCTAAAATCCTTCAAATCAGCCTCAATTCGCGACCCTGTTTCAGATTTGATTTACAGAATTTTAGATCTGAATTTATGCTATTGAGTTTCTCCACGGATGCTGAACGTTGTGCTTCTGCTCTTGCACTGGCTTCCTCTTCCACCTGCCTTCAGATGTTCCTCTTCTTTTCAGCTTTGTTGCTTCTTCTGTGCAAGATCCACGATGCTCTGTTTTCAGATCTGCTGCATGCACGATTCCTCCTTCTTCCTCTGCTGCTTTTCTTCTTGATCTGCTCCTCTTTTAGCACTCCAGAGCTTTCTCTCACTACTTGGCCTTGATTCCCATGTCCTCTTGGATGGAATCGATGAATGGCTCAAAGGATTGCTGCTTCAGATGAGATGGAGGCTTATATAGCCACTGTGCTTTGAACCACTCCTATATTTTACCCTTTTATTTTGGTGTGATAACAAAATTTATGTTTAATTATTATTATTAAAAATATTAATATCATGTTTTTTTTAATAAATATAAATTTATGTGATTAATTGAATATTAAATATATTTAATACCATGATTTTTCTAATAATAAATTAAATATCATGATTTTCTAATAAATATAAATTTATGACATTATTGCCATGTGATTTGCACTAAAACGATAAATCGATGTACGTTCAATATACATCGATTTCAGTTCAAAGTGCCATAAGGATTTGCTCTCTAAGGATTCACTGCCATAAGGATTCGCTCTCATAAGGATTCACCCTCATAACGATCGCTCTCATAAGGATTCGCTCTCATAACGATTCGCTCTCATAAGGATTCACTCTCATAAGGATTCGCTCTCGTAACGATTCGCTCTCATAAGGATTCGCTCTCATAACGATTCGCTCTCATAAGGATTCACTCTCATAAGGATTCGCTCTCGTAACGATTCGCTCTCATAAGGATTCGCTCTCATAACGATTTGCTCTCATAAGGATTCACTCTCATAAGGATTCGCTCTCGTAACGATTCGCTCTCATAAGGATTCGCTCTCATAACGATTCGCTCTCATAACGATTCGCTCTCATAAGGATTTGATAAGTGACTCTCATAACGATTCGCTCTCATAACGATTCGCTCTCATAAGGATTCCTTGTAACTCACACAGACTCCTTTGTAACTCATAAGGATTCATTTGTAGTCACACAGACTCCTTTGTAACTCATAAGGATTCCTTTGTAACTCACAGAGACTCCTTTGTAACTCAAAACGATTCCTTTGTAACTTACACAGACTTTTCATAAGGATTCCTTTATAACTCACACAGACTTCTCATAAGGATTCCTTTGTAACTCACACAGACTTCTCAAAAGGATTCCTTTGTAACTCACACAGACCTCTCACATGGATTCCTTTGTAACTCTCATAAGGATTTGATAAGTGAAACATCGATTCCTTTGTAAAACATGGATTTCTTTGTTAAAACATAGATTTCCTTTATATTTCAAAGTGCCTTTTGGCATCTAGTGAAAAAGTCAATATTCTTGATTTGCGTAATCCTCTATCTTTCTGACAGGAGATCTTTTGCTTATCTTTCTAGATCTCTTCTCTCCAGCCAACAAAAGAGAGATTACTTACCACTTATGGGTGGCATCAGGAAACATAAAGGTATGAACCTTTTTGACAGAAACACTATTTTATCTAAACACTTTTTCTATGCTTGCAGACCTCGCAGTCACAAATTATCAGAAGAAAGAGAAGATGAGCAACGGCTAGAACTCCAACGGATTTATTCAATTGCTCATATAAAAGATGAAGCAAGGCTGAAGAAGAACATAGCTTTTCCTGAAGATCTTTTGAATGAGTGTACAACCAGTGAGGAACCTGCACTCCAAATACACTCAAAGAAAAAGAGAGAAAGAGCCTGAGCCCAAGAAGAAGTGTTCAAGCATCTGAAGCACTGAAGCATTCAAGCTCCTTCTCCTCTCTTCTCTCTCTCTCTCTGTGCATCTTGTAATCTGGGGGAGAGAGTCTTTTGCTGAGAGTTCTTTTAGTTAGTTTTTTTTGTTCCAACTCTCAGCTTTGTTCTTTCTTTTCTAAGAAAGACTTTTGTCCAGCTGTAGGACTGTATACAGTGTAGAACCTAGCTAGGGGTTTGTGTCTAGCAGAACCGCACTGGGGTTTGTACCAGGAGGTTGACTTCTTTACCTGTAAGAGAAGTGGGTTGCCTTCTTGCCCGGGAAAGAGAAGAAGACCAGCTGGGGTGCTGGGGGTTGTAGTGTCCTTAAGGGGGACTGTACCCTTGGTTAGTGAAATCCCAAGAGGTTGCTTGGGGACTGGACGTAGGACTTCCATGTGGGAAGGGCCGAACCAGGATAAATCCTTGTGTCATTTGTGTGATTGTTTATTTGCTTCCGCACTACTACTCTTTATACACTAAACTAACCAAACCTTCAAGTGTTAATTTCTGTGTTTAATTTTCTATTTCACATTTCAGAAAAACCTATTCCCTCCCCTCTAGGTTAGCTTGCTGCCGTACCAAAAGGGCCAACAGTGCAGTCCCATGAACGTGAGAAAGGTGTGCACAAAACCTAGAGTGCACCCAAGGCTGCCAAGTGTCCAAAAGGCCCTACCTCATTGCCACTTGGATGAAAATGCAATTTGGTAAATATAGCATCTCCTATAAAGATCTCAGAAAGAGATCACAGTCGCTGGATTTTATGCTCTGCACAATTTTGGGTTACATAAAAGAGTGTCAACCTACATTTCCATAGTGTTGACACTACTGATCAGAAATTCCAATTTCCTTTACTGGCAGAACTCTAGTGTCGACCTGATCAACAGACAAAGTCGACTCCTAAGAATATCTCCAAAACCAGTTCACTGGATGACAACTAGTGTCGACCTTACTCTCAGCTAGTGTCGACCTTACTGGCAGCTTGTTCTTCAGGAACTTGCTGAGTAGACTGGTAGAGTTGTCCTTACAGTCATGTAGTGACGACCTGACTGTGACTTTTTCTTCAGAAACTTGCTGGGCAGTTTGGTAGTGTCGACCTATCTGTCAAGTAGTGTCGACCTGATTGTGACTTTTTTTTCAGAAGCTTGCTGGGAAGTCTGGTAGTGTCGACCTATCTGTCAAGTAGTTTGACACTATTTTGACAAAACTTTGCAAACCTATAAATATGATGAGGGGACCATTAAAACATGTCATTATTAGTAAAATATGAAACCTTAAGCATAAAGAACATGTTGTTTTGTTATCATTGTAAATATGCAATATGTCATCATCAAAATCAAAGTGTGAGTGTTTGGACAACATTCACAACAAAATATTTTAGTCATCATTAAAATCAAAGTATGATAGTGTAGACATCATTAATATGTCATCATCAAAAACACAACTCAACAAGTAGTAGGGAGGAGCTTCCTCTAGGACAACCCTATACAGCATCCACTGGCAGCCGTGGTAGTGCGATTCTTCTTCCTTCTTCGGGCTCGAGCAGCTCCAGCCTGCGTTTGAGGTTCAGGCAGATGACGACTTGCGGGGGTGAGTGGAGCCGGTAGCATAAGCTCCAGTCAAGGTTTGCAGAGCAATCGGTCCAGTAAGTAAGAGCTGAGCAGGGCAGGTAGGAGGTGACTGCTACACTTGTGGTTACTAGGCCACTACAGGAGGGATGCCCGATGGGGCAAGTTTAGCAGCTGTAGTTGCCCATGCAGTTACAGTTTATCAGTAGTTTCCACAGTACCAGTACCCTCCCAGCAGTAGGCACTCCGGCAGCAGCAGTAGGGGCTGCACCAGCAGCAGCCTCAGAATTTCCAGCAGTACCAGCCACCTCAGCAGTTTCATCCATACCACAGCACACAACAGCCGTCGCAGCAGCAGCAGCCTCACCAGGCGCCGCAATGTGGCGTGGTCGTGTGATGGCTCTTATCAGGGAGGAGGCCAGGCGTCGAACCTGGTCCTAGGTACTTTCCCTATCCTTGGTAGAGCTACTCATAGTTTGGTTGATCCCGGTGTTTCTCTTTGCTTTGCTTCCGTGGAGTTTTACGAGTCGCTGAGTTGTCACACCCCTGAGAGGCAGTGTGACATGATGATTGATCTTCTGTCCGTGATTACATGCATTCTTACGGATACCTTGAGGGTGTCACAGTTGAGGTTCAGGACACAGTTGCCGTCCAGGTTGTACGTGTTGCAACATCGTGACTTTGACATCATCCTTAACATGGACTAGTTAAAGGCTCACTCAGCTGTGGTGGATTGTCAGCGAAAGACCGTGCAGTTTGAGATACCTGAAGCACCTTTCTCTGCTTCCGAGGTATCCTGTCTACTCGTCAACCTTTTACTTCTTTTTGTAGAGCTCGATGTTTGGTCCACGATGTTATGTAGCGTACCTTACTTGTGTTGTACATATTAGCCTGGCGGGTTGTCAGTTTTTTATGTACCTATTGTGTGTGAGTTTTCTGACATTTTTCTTGAGGACCTACCTAGGTACCACCTGAGTGGGAGGTAGACTTCTCCATTGAGCTTTTGTCGAGAACGATGCCTTTGTCTAGGGCACCGTACCGAATGGCTCTGGCTGAGTTGTGCGAGTTGAAACGCCAGTTGCTGGAGTTGCTTGAGAAGGGATTCATTCGTCCGAGCCGTTCTTCATGGGGAGCACCTGTGTTGTTCATGAGAAAGAAGGATGTCAACTTGCGGTTGTGCATCGATTACAGACAGTTGAACCAGGTCACAGTGAAGAACAAGTATCCATTGCCCAAGATCGACGATTTGTTTGATCAGTTGCAGTCTGCCACAGTGTTTTTGAAGATTGACTTGAGATCAAGGTACTGCCAATTAAGGATCAGAGAGTAAGATATTGGCATGACAGCGTTTTGTACGAGGTACGGTCATTTTGTAACGACCCGACCTCCCAGACCCCCTCCAGGGACCCTAAAGTTTGCACTGCCAGCCACAGATCCGACGACGCAGAAGGGTTAGAAGAATAGTCTAGTGAGATACGTACTGAATTTAAATAACCATAACAAGATATAACAATTGTACAATGTGTCCCAAGTAAAAGCAAGGTACAAGAAGAAAGGTGCAGTCCTTAAGGGGCATACCCTGAGAACTTGCAAAGCACAACTCTCAATTCACTCAGGTACAAGAGCTCACAACACTCGCTCTCACTGCTGCTGACAACACACGACGCCACAGCCGTCTCCGCAACCGTCTGACACTGAGCTCCCGTGACGATGAGCCCCTATCTGAAGAGAGTATGGGGGTGAGCCTCGCGAACAAGGCCCAGTAGGGATTATAGTCCCTCAACGGTCATGCGCAGTAGAAACTCCGAAAATAGGAAACTACACTAGAAAGCTGTAAAGTGAGGAACACCTACAACAGAGTACTACAAAGCAGCGGAACAGAACAATGCAACACCACGACACCAACCAAGGTCGTGACACACACATGACTCTTGCAGAAACCAACAGAGTCGGGCACCAATGGAAGCAACCCTCGGCACACCTGCCGAGACCATGCAACAACTAAGTGAGAACGATGTCTCACCACAAGCATGGCCACCTCAGACCTCCACAAGGGCGGGGCAAGCACAACAAGAACCATGCCGAACCATTGGCATGTAACCCACGACAAGCCCAGCAAGCACGAGGCGCACGAACCCTCAAGAGGGCCATCGGCCAACCAAGGCACGCATGAACAAGCTAGAACCTTGGAACACCACTAGCCGGTACAGAAGGCCCGTCGCTCTGCTAATAATCAATTGACCGCCGTTCAATTTATTATTAGACAGACGTGACCCTCCTAGCACCACCACCAGGACACGGCCACGAAGGTGTCACCTTCAGTCACTGAACGTAGCCAAGTAACTTGTTGCGTTCCCCACCTGAAGGTCCGAATGGCAAGCTAGCCCTGGGGCACACACCGACACCCCAACCGGAACCATGGAAACACCAGAGGCAGCACAGGTACTATCGTGACTCCCTAGGCCATCGTGATACCATCGCGATAGGGAAGGGCACCACGATAGCAACCCTGTCACGACGGGGAAACACGTCGTGACAAGATCGCGTCGGACCACCAGACCACGACGCCTTCGTGTCGAGCCGGCACGTCGTGACACGATCGCACCCTCTGGCATCGCAACGCGCACTGTAGTCGTGACACTAGAAGAAGGGCATACCCACGAGATGCTCCGTCCCGAGGCCACCCACACACCATAAACACACCACACGGTGGAGGGGAGCATGGAGAAGCAGAAAATGCTATCTACAAACCATGAGGGGCTCCCAATCCACCCGGATCGAGAAGGGTACAAGCAATCCCTACCTTAAATGAAGAAACAAACCCAAAAGGGCCCTTCATGTCGGATTGGCCGCCTCCTCCTCGCTCCACACAAGCTCCACAATGCCAAGGACACAAGCACGGCCCTCCTCCTCACCTGAAACGCACAAAGGGGAGAGAGGAAGACAGAGCACTACCAAATGGGGAGAAGAGAGGGGAAGGAGGAGAAAGGGAGAAGGGATCACCGGCCAAGGCCTTAAGCCTCCGAACCCCAAGACGCAACGGGGCGACAAGTCGTGTTAAGGACCTTAATGCGACGGATCAACGCACCGCGATGAGAACGCCTCCCCCAGGGATGTCGTGACAACGCGACAAGTCGTACTGACACGCCTGTCACCTTGACAAGTGTCAGACGACCGAAGCGATGGAACACTGTCACAACCCATTGACCGGGCGCAACACAAAGACACGACGAGAAAGCCGAGCGCGACAAGAACGCGACACACAAGCTGGTCCCCACAAGGATGAATGTCGCGTCGGACACCTACGACGCTACACTAATGCGTCGCCCAGCTCGGACGCATTAGTGGCCAGTCATCCAAGACACCGGACGGAAATCCGGGAAGCTGGGTCTTACATAGTTCGTTGTGATGCCGTTTGGGCTCACTAATGCACCCAAAGTTTCTATGGACCTGATGCACAGGGTGTTCAATGAGTACTTGGACACATTTGTGTTCATCTTTGTAGATGACAATTTGGTTTACTCGGCTTCTGAGGGGGAGCACAAGGAGCATCTGAGGATTGTGTTGGAGACGTTGCGGAGTCACCAACTGTCACGCCCCTCCAATTTATCAGTGAAATAAATCAGAGGGAAACGTGAACCAAGTACATAGTAGAGAAAAATGTACAATCAATTGAGTAAATCAGAGTATCTAATGAATAATAATTGGAATAACTCTTGATTTCATTATAAAGTCACTAAGACTATTACAACCACTAATTCGGAGCCAATACACAGGGCTCAATGAGATCATTACATTGAAAAGAAATCTAAAGCAATAACTACTGGACTGTATTGTGCTAGGGTGACTTCATCATTTGACTCTAGGTCGCTCATCACCCGGGTCCTGTCCCATTGGTGTATGTAACGTCATTGTCCGACTTACCTGAGACGCAATAACAAATACGAAGGGTGAGCAATAACGCCCAGTAGGACTTAAATCTCAATAGTCAAGCAGGCTTAAATAATTATTATTTTAAATGGCAGAGTAACTAATGATAGAAATAGTCATGTAAAGTCGAGAAAGTAATAGCTCAAGTAACATGGTTCGAATAGCAGATGAATCAAGTATAGCACGATGATTAAAGTCAAGTCACGATAGAAACGATAACAATAATAGCAAGTAACGTCATTGTCAAGAAATAGCAAGCAATATGTATAGTAAGGAGAGAAATAGTAGTTGCTCATGTAAAGAGTAAATTGCACTTTGATTTTCATTAATCGAGATAGTATAGCACTTTTGATTAACTTTCATCAATCGAAATAGTAATGGCACTTTGGTTATCTGTAGATAGCTGAGAGAGAATATAGCACTTTGAATGTGACTAAGTTAGGATAGAACGCAATAACTCAAGATAACAAGTATCAAGTAGAGCAAGGAAAGGGTACGACAATAGTCGCTCAATATCAGGACAGTAACAGTTCAATAACAGTCAGTGGTGGCACAGTAATAGTGCAGTACGTTTGAACTAACAAACTAATAGTAACAGTACAACAGTCAGATGTCTAGCTAATTCAGAACAGTCAGTCAGAACTGGTGCAAATGCAGACACCGTCATTAGCCCCTGCAGGTATTTTCGGGTGGCTCTCCACCCCCAGGACTACATTGGAGCCCCTCGAACACTCTCCATGCACTCAGCAGTATGCATTCAAGTGAGTAGAGTCACAAGACCCATTTTAGCACTAGACAGCCATGAATAGTACAAAGCAGTAGGAGCCACATAGCTCAAAGGGTACCAACAGAGTACTAGATGAATAGACGAGAAAGACGAGATAGTAGAGTGAACATGAATAGATGAGAGCATAGAGACATGAGATGAGACAAGGACATATTCGTAAGACAATGTTAAACAAGTGATAATAACAGTTGCACAACACGCGTAATCGGTGTAGGCAGTCAGGTGGAATTCACTACCCTTCCATTGGCCATATTATGCACATGTCTAGAGGTCCGGTGTGATTCAAGATAAGAGAGAACTTCTAATAGCCGTTTGGATCATGTTGATCCCTAAAAGGTATCATAGGTATTAGGGTACAACCAGCTCATCGACCATGTGGGAACCCATGGATAGAGGAGTCTTATGAAGGCCTTGAACAAGGATTCACTAGTCTGGCAGAAGGAGTATCCGACGAAGAGTTCGTCTAAGTCAAGAGAAAAGTGTGCAGAGAAACAAGTGCCTGACGTTCTAGAGGAATTCTAGAACAGTGGAGCGTCGGTATCGGTATTCCAAATCATTGCGAGAAAACGTAGACAAGTCCATTTAAAATAGGGTAATTTAAATATATAATTACCAAATGTTTGAAGAGATATTTTCATGCCAAGTTCAGCCATATTTGGATGGTTCAAAGTGTGTGTATGTATAAGAGAAATTATAGATAGAAAGTGGTCATGTGTATGTATTTTAAACACACATAAATGTTCAATTTATGACAAGTATATTTACTTTGTGTAAGACTGTTAATAGAAGGTACAGGCACTGTAGAGGGTCAAAGCATCACGAATAATGGGTTTTCATGTAAAAAGCACAGATCGCGATGTACCCATATGAGGTCGCGACGGGGTAAGAACAGAATGCGACATGGCCTTGTAAAGAACGCGACAGGCTTGTCTGATTAAGCGGCCAAAAGGCGACGACAGTCCCTGTCGCATTTAGAACGTGACAGGGTGCACTATCACAACCAGCCCTGAGAACGCAGCCTATCGGGCCGTCTCGTTCTCAGGTACTGTACCTGAGTTCAAGTAGGAAAAGGACATAGCATGGGATTGCGGGCCAAGTTTCCTTCTTTTGAGACATGGTGATTCAAAAATTCATAACTAAATGTACAATCGATGAAAAATCACGAAACAAGTTGCAAACTGATCTAGACATATATGGGTAATTACAGTAAATAGGGATTTGAAAATAGACAGGATTTAGGCATGGTTTAATCAAGTTATTCACGAAGAACATGAAACTATGTATAGTAGTGATCAAAGATTTAATTCGAGCAGTATGGTGGATGAAAATTAGGGCTTTCAGGGGCGAAATATTTCTAACAATCATCAGTATCTCAATAAAAATTTCGAGGCATGGGATAGAGTACTCAAGGAGATATAAATTAAACATGAAGGTTCGGGGTTATGGGGTTTGCAGAGATTCAAAAATCGAGATCAAAAGATTGAGTGAACGAAAAATCATGAAACAAAAGGGGTTTTGTTTTTGATGCATGGAACAATCTACAGACAAATTTAATTAGATTTTGCTCATGAGAATGCCTACCTTTAGTCATTTTCCTCTTCTAGGGCTAGAACTTGAAGAACGAGAGAGAGAGCTTGAGAGGTTCTTCTCCCCCATGAGATCTCCTTCTCCTTGGCCTCTCCTCCTGGTCCAGCAACCCTTGGCAATGAGCTAGGGCCGGCCATGGGGGATTTATGAGAGTATTTATGCTTCCTATGTTTCTATTTCCTAATAGGACTCTAACTCCTATTTAATTCCGAGATTTCCTATTTAATTCCACCTTCCAAGCTTGCCATGTCCAATTTAGGTTAGGTTGGGATCCAAATTCGTGGCCAACCTATTAGGGTAGGTTTAGGAATCCAATTCCATCTTAAATTAGCTATTTTAATGCTTAAATACCTCTTTTCTATTTAAGCAACATTTAAGTTACGAATTTAGGGTATTTTTCTATTATTCCCTTTTAAAAATCTCTATTTTAGCCCAATAAATTTTATATGGTCCATTTAACAAAACCCATTATTTATTGAAATTTATCTTATGAGATTTCCCTTTTTAATTAGGGAATAATAGAGTTACAGATTTTTATTGCATTTCTACTTGAATTTATTCATGGCTATGAGAGGTCCATTGGTCTAAATTCTTATGATGGACTACCAATACGTATCATTGGAGTCTACCCATAATTTTTATTCTAATATTTAATTCACTTTGTTCATAAAATAACAGGTTTTCGACTTATTCCTTAATTACCATAATAAGTCATATAAATTCTAAAACTTGGTCCAAATGATTTTTCTATGCCCAAATTCCTTAATGGGTCATTAGAGAATATCATTTAAAGTATAACTACTATTTTTATGAAATTTTTATATGGGTTATACCTATGCAATAGTGATGTGTACCTTTTTAACTAGTTTTGAATTTATTATTGATAAAAATTTAATTTATCTATATTTTCATATTAATGAATTTTTTGGGGTGCTATACCAACTTTATGCCAAGTTCGAAAAGTGCGAATTCTGGCTGAGGGAGGTGCACTTTCTCAGACACGTGATCTCGATTCTGGTGTGGACCCTGCCAAGGTGGAGGTAGTGATGTCCTGGGAGCAGCCCACTACAGTGTTAGAGGTTCACAGCTTTTTGGGTTTGGCAGGCTACTACAAGAGATTTATCCAGGACTTTTTGAAGATAGTAGATCCGTTGACCAGATTGACCAGACTCGAGACTAGATTTGTTTGGACAGAGGACTACGAGCGGAGCTTTCAGGGGCTGAAGGAGAGGTTGACTTCAGCGCCAGTGTTGGTCTTACCATCAGGCAACGGAGGTTTTGTGGTGTACATCGACCCTTCGAGGTCAAGTTTGGATGCCGTGCTGATGTAGCATGGTGGGGTCGTCGCCTATGCTTTTAGGCAGTTGAAGAAGCATGAGGAGAACTACCCTACCCACAACTTAGAGTTGGCAGCCGTAGTGTTCGCTCTGAAGTTGTGGAGGCATTACTTGTACTGTGAAGTGTTCGAGATCTTCATAGATCACTAGAGCTTGCAATACATCTTCACTCAGAAGGATTTAAACCTGAGGCATTGAAGATGGATGGAGTACTTGAAGGACTATGATCTTACCCTCTCCCATCACTTGGGAAGGGCTAACGTCATGGTGGACGCCTTGAGCAGATGAGTCATTTGAGCTCGTTGATGGTCAAGGAGTGGAGGTTGTTTAAGGACCTTGCTCAGAGAGTTTTCTGTTCTTCGAGGCATAGAGAGTGTGCTGTGATGACCAGTTTTTCAGTTCGTCCATCCGTGAACTGTCGGGTGCTGGAGGCATAGCAGGTAGATTCAGAGTTAGCCGATGTTTTGCAGATGCTAGAGGTTGAGCTAGATGAGGATAGTGAGGTCAGGTTCAGAGGCAGATTGTATGTTCCTTGTGATGCGAGTCAGGCGCTATTGGCAGAGGCTCACAGGTCAGGGTATGATGTTCATCCTGGTTCCACAAAGATGTATCATAACCTGAAGGGATTCTTCTGGTGGCCTGGGATGAAGAGGAGTGTGGCGGAGTTCGT
Organism: Colocasia esculenta; assembly: GCA_014218235.1. Taxonomy (NCBI): domain Eukaryota; kingdom Viridiplantae; phylum Streptophyta; class Magnoliopsida; order Alismatales; family Araceae; genus Colocasia; species Colocasia esculenta. The sequence goes on from CM024756.1 coordinate 70,361,929, forward strand.
TGCTCATTGCCTTACCTATCAGCAGGTGAAGGCGGAGCATCAGCGTCCTGGTGGTGAGCTGCAGTCATTGCCCATTCCTGAGTGGAAGTGGGACGACATCACCATGGACTTTGTGGTTGGGTTGCCTCGTTCTCTGTAGAGGCACGATGGTATTTGGGTGATTGTGGACCGGTGACAAAGTCAGCGCACTTCCTTCTAGTCAGGATGTCTTGGTCGGTGGACCGGTTTGCCAGACTGTACGTGGACCGAGTTGTTCTGTTACATAGAACCCTAGTTTCTAATATTTCCGACAGAGATCCGAGGTTCACTTCATGGTTTTGGCACAGTTTGCAGAGGGCTCTTGCACATAGTTGAGGTTGAGTTCAGCGTACCACCCGCAGACAGATGGCCAGTCAGAGAGGACTATTCGGACCTTGGAGGACATGCAGAGAGCGTGTTGTTTGAGCTGGGGTGGCACGTGGGAGTTGCACCTTCCGATGGTAGAGTTTGCGTATAACAACAACTATCACTCTGGTATTGGAATGGCACCATACGAGGCTTTGTATGGTCGGTAGTGCTAGACACAACTTCACTGGTTTGAAGTGGGTGAGAGGCAACTCTTGGGGCCAGAGATGGTGCAGCAGTGTGCAGATACGATCAGTTTAGTCAAGCAGAGACTGCAGGCAGCACATAGTAGGCAGAAGAGTTATGCCGATGTTCGTAGGAGACCATTACAGTTCGAGGCAGGTGACCTTGTGTTCTTACGGGTCTTTCCTACCAAGGGTGTTATGAGATTTGGTAAGAGGGGAAAACTTCATCCAAGGTATATTGGGCATTTTCCCATCTTGGAGAGGATCGGCGAGGTCACGTACAGGTTGAGTCTCCCGGCAAGTGGCAGCGGCAGTAGTGCACAGTGTTTTCCATGTTTCTTAGCTGAGGAACTACATTCCAGACCCATCACATGTGTTGGACTACTCGCAGATTGAGGTTGCACCAGACTTGTCAGTACCAGAGTACCGGTCAGAGTTGTGGACCGTAGAGTGCAGTAGTTGTGCAGGAGGCAGATTCCGCTCATCAAGGTTGTTGGGAGAACCGCATCGTTGGCGAGGCCACTTGGGAGCACGAGGACAAGATGAGAGAGCAGTTTCCATACTTGTTTGAGTGATTGGTATGTTGTTTTCATTAATTGCTTTCCTTTTTGGAGATCGTGTTTCTTCAATTTCGAGGATGAAATCTTAAGGGGGGGGGAGGATGTAAGATCCAGCTCCCTTGGACCTTGGCTCCGTCCTCAGGGTCACGACGGACCTACTGGTCGCGACGTTGTCATGACAGCAGGGCCGGTCGCAACAGTTTATTATTGCAGCACTCTCGTCTGTCTCATTAAGGAGGCAAAAGGGTTGGCGATGCGTTTTGTTACAGCATTTAGAGGCGGCGCGCCTTTGTTCTGATCATTCTAACGCTGTTCTATCTGTCAGAACGGCCTTGTCAGGTGTCAAGCGTGTACAACATTGACACGACCTAGCTGGCCGTCGCGTTCTGGTTTGTCCGGTCTTTGGTTTGACCACTTTTGGGGTCACGACCTGGGGGTCGGTCGCCAGATGGTGTTGCAACCTCTGGAGCCATCGTGACAAGGTTCTTGTCGCGCTGCCCCAACCCATCGCAATTTTGAGGCCGTCGGTTCAAAACCGAGGCAGGCGCCCCATTCTCCCTCTTCTTTTTCTTTCCTTCTTCTTCCTCCTCTGAGCCTTCTTGTCTCCTCCGGTGGTTTTGTGGTCGCTTGGCGAGGTGGTGACATCTCCTATGTGTAGGTGACATCTGTGTGGTGCTTGGAGCAGGGAGGTGGCGGCCATTCCTACGAGAAGGCCCCTACAGTTGGCTATACTCCTTGATGTAGGGACTTCTCTTCTTCCTCTCGTTCTAGCATGCTCCCCTTCCCCTTGTGATCCTTATTTTACCATCGTGTTTGGGGTTTAGGGTGAGAGATCCATGCTCCGTTCATGGAGAAGTTTTCTTAAGCGCAGAACTTCTTGTTTAATGCATGATCTGTGGGGTTTGAGGGTGATTTGCCTTAATTACTAGCTTTCCTAGAGACTACCATGCTCCCCTCCTCCGAATTGTGCAGGTTTTGGTGTTTTGGGTGATCCTTGGGAGGACTGTCCCGAGACCCCCTCTGTCTGAGATTGCGACCGGCCTAAGGGTCGCGATGTTTTCACGACAACCTTTGGCATCGCGATAGTATCGCGACTACCTTGTGTGTCCCGACCTTGTTGCGACAGGCCTTGGTGTCGCAACAGTATCACGACAGCCCTAGGCGTCGCCACAGTGACAGACATAGGTAAGTTCATGCGAAGTCCATTTCTCGTTGGGTCTTCACCGTTCTTGGTTCTTTTTGTACCCGTGGCACCAGTGCTTGTTCCTAGTACGATGCTACACTAGTCATTCGCCTAGTGCTCGGTACCTGAGAGCTTGTCCTGTGAGAGGTTGTTACCGTTTATCTGGGACCTCCGTCCCAGTGCACCCGTTGAGGGAGTGATCTAGGCGACGGGCGTACTCGAGTCACGGTCTCTGAAGTGGAGGGAAAACAGTGGTTAGGACAGCGGCGTCGAGTCGTTTGTAGAGCTCTGGTGGTTGGTCTGGGATGCCGAGGTCATTTGGTGTTCTTCCCGGTGTAGGCCAGCCAGTCCATCTTCTCATTGCCTCGCTTTTTGTGGCCTTGGAACCACCTAGAGTTGCCAGGCGTGGGACCGTAGTCCAGCTAGACTACGGCAGTTACTATTGTGGTTACTTGTTCCTGCCTCCACTCTGACAAGACGTGGAGGTCTGGACCTGGGTTGAGGGTAAAACGTCAGTGGACGCTCCTGACCGGTTGACTAGTGTAGTGGTTTCCGTAGCTAGTGTCGTTTTCCCAGGCAAGGTTCCCTCTGCTTGTGTTACCACCGTGTGGTGGTCATGACGTGTAGGTTGTATAGAGTTTCTGACCGTTTTACGCTCCCCGTACTATTGCTAGTTGGTTAGCTTTTCATCCGCACTTTCTGCTCTAGTTTAATTTATATAATTTTGTCATTTACTTTAATTGTTATTGTTTATCTTGCCTATTAGAGCCAGTAGGAGATTGGTAGTCCCTACTGAGCTTCTGTTGTGAAGCCCATCCCTCCTTTTTATAGGTGAGACTTCCCAACAGCGGCAGGGTACGCGTCGGGCGGAGTAGACAGTGCAGTCATCGTCATCCCTGTTGCTAGCAGTGGGACTCCCCCTTTCTTCAATTGTACTACACCCTCAGGGTATGCCCCTAAGGGCTTTGTTCTTCCCCTTTGTTTACTCTTACTCATTGCGTATTGGGACTGCACCTAGAGCGTTACGCAGTAGTCTCGTGTTACTTCCGCGTGTGCTCCTAGTTCAGTAGTGGACATTTATCTCCTTTACATATTCTGTTAGACTCATGTTATAGTCCTTCCGGGTTCCCTGACCTGTGGGCGGCGATCATGAAAATCGGGTCTTTGGCTGGGCCGAGGGTCGAGTTCTCGGGGTCGTTACAAAGGTCCTAGTCTACCAGAGCAGAATGTCCAGTAGAGAGTTTCCAATCCCCTAAGAAAGGGATGCCTATTTATGCAAGAGTGTAGTGTAGAACATGCCTCAATAACATAATCCACCAGTTTAAAACAAGTGGAAAGCAAGTACATGACGAAATATTATAAAGCAATACTAATAAATTTAATTAAAATGGTTTCTGCAATTTTAACAAGATCAACTTTCAGTTTAAAAACAAGCTAGAGCATCAAGAAGAACACATCAATCTCAAGATGGATAGATCATGCGATTAAGAACAATTAGAATAGACTTTCATGTTGTTATGACTTTTACATAGATGAACAATTTTTAAGCCACCGAACAGACACCAAAAACAGTAAGAATTAATGTAAACATGTAGTACTTTAATCATAACACTGACTGGCGGTTGTCTGGATTATTGTGGAAATGTGACGGGTTCAGTCGTTGCCTATTTCCAAGGTTTAAACAGAAGAAAACAAGACTTTCGATGACTAACAGAATCATGACGAGGGTACAGGTCGTGTTCAAGACATTGATGTAACCAACCGATTGTCGGACAGAAACGCGATGGTCTCCATGGTTGCATTCAAGGCAATTAGAGCAGAATGGTAATGGAGATACGACACGTTCATGCAACTCTCTTAATACGAAATAAGAACAAAAACCAAGGGGCGAAAAAAATATCAAATCGCGACGCTTTTACCGATTGTGACTTGGTCATGCACTGAAATCAAAGCGACGCACAGTTTGATGCTATCGGATCATGTCAGAACGGACATAAAATGTGATGGTCTGTGTTGTCACTTTTCAAGTATCGTGTTGGGTCAGCCTATCGCGATACCATCCTCTAAAGCACGACATCTTGATCGGTCGCATTTTAGGGTTCAACCCGAAAATTGAAAAAAATGCAATTATACATGTTTGGCCTATTACTCGAGATCTAAGGCTCTTTGGACAAAACTATGAACATGCAAGTTGTAGAGGATGAAGAGTAGAGAGAACTACACTTTTGGGTTGACTTAAGTTGGTCTTGGGATGCGTGAAACATGTTATGAACACTAAAAGCCCAAACCTTGCATGATGCTTCAAAACACTTAATACTCTAGCATCTCGATCAAAATTAGGCAAAACAGGTGCATATGAAACTAGACACAAGAGCTTTAACATGGTATGTGGTTTGTTAGATTGGCCCGAAACACCTACCTTTTAGTGCTCTTAAGAAGGGTTTCCGCAGGTTGATGCAGAATGCTGGTTGGGGAAAAAAGCTCTGGTTGGGGGGACTCCACCCCTCTGGTGCTCTAGCTAGTCTCTTCATGACCCCAGCAAGTTGCTAACTCGTCCCCAAGGAGTTTATGATGAGTATTTAAGGGTTTAGGGTTGTTTAGGAGTCCTAATGTGTCTAGGAAATGGGGTTGCAGTTTTAGCTTGATCCCTTGTAAGTTTTAAGGATTCCCATCCCAATTGGAGTAGGAAAGACTTTAGGAAAAACTATATTATGGTTAGACACGAATTTGGGTTAATATGGAAGTCTAATTGTCTTAGATTTTTCTCTAATTGCCCTTCCTAATTTATGCCCAATTGAAGCTACGAATTTTCATGATATTTTCTTACTTGAATTTATTGTGGCCTAAAAGACATCCTTTGGTCCATTTCTTTCATTGGGTTGTCAATACTCATTGTTTGAAGTCCATCCTTGATTTTTATTTTATTTTTGACTCCCTTAAATACATGTGATAATGATTTTCCGACTTATTCCTAATACGATAATCAGTTGCAAAATGTCTTAACTTGGGCAATCAGATTTTTCTTTGCACGAATTTCTTTGTGCATCATTAGGGAGTCTATGATTTTTATGGAATTTTTTGATGTGTTTTCTTACATACGATAATGGCACGTACTTTTTTACTATTTTGATAATATTGAATTTATCATTTTCATTTATTTCTAATTTTTTAATTACTGAATTTTTTGGGTGCTACAGGAATCTTCTTATTTTTTAACACCTACTCCTTTATGTCCAGTATCTTTACTAGTTTTTCCTCCACAGTCAGATGTGGTTGAAGATCTAAATCCTCATGGCCAACGACATGTGCTGGTCTAACACATATTTTTTCAACATAGGTACATGGAACACATTGTGGATGTGGGACCATGAGGGTGGTAGGGCAGGTTGGTAAGCCACCTCTCCAACTCTGGCTAATATTTCAAAGGTCTCATATACCTGGGGCTAAACTTTCCTCTCCTATTGAACCTTAAGACACCTTTAGTTGGAGATACTTTCAGAAACAGATGATCTCCAGCAGAGAATTCCAAAGGTCTTATTTTCTTGTCAACATAATCTTTTTCCTATATTGTGCTGTCATAATCCTTTTTTTTTATTAATTTGATCTTCTCCAAGTAATCCTAAATTAGATCTGACCCAATCAAACATTTATTCCCTACTTCAGACCAACAAATGGGGGACTTACAAGGTCTTTCGTATAGTGCTTCATACTGTGCCATTCCAATGCTAGAATGATAACTATTGTTATAGGCAAATTCAACTAGTGGTAGATGGTCATCCCAATTTCCTTGCCAATCAGATTGCATGCTCTCAACATATCTTCCAGTGTCCTGATGGTCCTTTCCAATTGCCCATTGGTTTGGGGATGGTATGTCGAGCTGAATTTCAACTGAGTGCCCAAAGCCGATTGCAAACTTCTCCAGAGTCTAGCTATAAATCTTGAGTCTCTGTCAAAAATGATGGACACATGAACACCATGCAATCTCACTCTCTCTCTCTGATGTACATCTGAGCTAAACTTTCCACTGATGGGGTCTTGGTGAAGGAAAGAAAATGTACTGACTTGGTGACTCTGACAACAATAACACAAATAGCATCGCGCTTCCTCTTGGTCCTAGGCAAGCTTGATACAAAATCCAGGTAATCTGATCCCACTTTCATACATGAATTTCAATCTTATGTAGCAACCCAACTAGTCTTTGGTGTTCAGCCTTGACCAACTAGAAAGTCACATTTACTCACATTTCTTCAATGTATTTCTTCATACCATGCCATCAGTAATGTTTCTTCATGTCTTTATACATATAGTGCTACCAGGATGGACTGAATACTTAGCTTTATGCCCTTTCATCAACAACACCTTCTTGATTTCTTCATCTTCTAGAACACATAATCGGCCTTGAAATCTGACCACTCCATTTCATCTGTAATATACCCTGGCTTGTTTATCAATCCTTGCAAGCTCTGGCCTCTCAATTGGTCTTCCACAATCTTGTCCAAAAGTACTGATCCCACTTTGAAATCAGCTAGTCTAATGCTCCTTGGTTCCAGACTAGGGTAGTGTGCTATCAATTTAGTCGTTTCTTTCCAATGCTGGTGTAATTGCAAAGCCATAAGCCTCTTCCTACTTAACCATCTGCCATGACATTGGCCTTTCCTAGATGATAATTCACTATGAAGTAAAAATCCTTTAACAACTCTAACCATCTCCTCTGCCTCAAATTTAAATCCTTTTGAGGGAAAATGTACTTCAAACCTATGGTCAGTCTATACTTCAAATTGCTCCCCAAAATAATAGTGGCACCAGACCTTAGTGCGTGCACAATGGTTGCAAGTTCTAAATCATGATTTGGATAGTTCTTCTCATGGTCTCTTGATTACCTGGAGGCATAGCTACTACTCTTCCATACTGTATCCAAACACAATCAATTCCCTTCTGAGATGCATCAATGAAAGGACAAAACCTCTTGGGCCTTGGGGTAAGGTGAGAATAGGTGCTGAGGTGAGTTTCTCCTTTAGTTTCTGAAAGCTGCACTTACAATCCTTGATCCACACATATGGTACTCCCTTCTTAGTCAATTGGTCATAGGCAATGCTAAAGCAGATAATCCTTCAATGAATCTTCTTAATAACCAACTAGTCTTAAGAAGCTTCTGACCTCAGATAGATTTTTAGGACTCTCTTAGTTTAGAATAGTCTCAATCTGTCGGGATCAATCGACACACCATTCCCTGAAATTATATGCCCAAGATTGAACCTCCTTCTGCCAGAATTCACACTTACTAAGCTTAACATATCGATGATTTTTCCTAAGGATTTCCAACATAATCATCAAGTGTTCTGCATGCTTTTTTTTTTGTGGGTGAGTAAACCAGAACATCATCTATAACAACACCACAAAACTGTCTAGATAAGGCTGAAAGATTTTATTCATCAAATCCATGAACATTGTTGGTTCATTAGTTAACCCGAATGACATTACTAGAAACTCATAACGCCCATATCGGGTTCTAATGCGGTCTTGGGTATGTCCTCCTCTCTAATTCTGAACTGATGATATCCTGACCTCAAGTCTATCTTGGAGAACACTAATACAGACTGAAGTTGATCGAACAAATCATCAATTTTGGGTGATGGGTACTTGATATGGCAATCGAATTTGTAGATGATGGCAGACACTGTCGTTAAGAACCATTTCGACATGGTCTTTGTTGTCGTTTACCACACAGACTGCATGTCATTCGAGTGAGAGAAGCCATATTGGATAACTCTTATTCAACCCTCTATTATCATCGGGCCATTCACCTTATGTGTGTGACCCTCTAGGCTCAATACCAAGCTGACCATGAGTTGCACCTGTCAAAACCCTTCTGACTTAGAACTCCTTCAGACTTAGTGAATTATTAACTCCATAAAGATTCACTCAAGTCATTGACTACGGATGTACTAGGGCACTGCGCCATAGTCCCCAGAAGGTACATGGGTATCAAATCCATTGGACCTTTCTGCCCACAGTTACCATATACCTTTAGTCCCTCATTCACTAATATCCCAGAGACTGTGTATAAGGCATGGTACTCTCAGCCTACACCGATCCATCCTGTTCTCACTCTTATCATTCTTCCAGAGAACTCCTTCTCTCTCAATCCGATTGAACCTAGCCACGGATTTGCTTGAGCAAGAACACATGGGATATTCCTCTCATAATACTGAGAGTGGATGATCCTTTATTGACACTCAATTGCCTTTGTAAGGTTGATTACCATTCTCAATAATCAGTTTTACAAGATCTGGGACTTCCAAACCTATAAGTTCGGCATCAAAGAATGAAGTACTTAAACAAGACATCTTTGATGTGTCAAGTCTAAGGACCAGTTACACAATTGGACCTCGAGATCATTGTCTGACAATCAGGTATCATCAACCATACAACATTCTGAGATCAAATCATTTAGTGAACTCAATCTCCAATGAGCACTTGCACCATATCCCTAGCGTCTCCACACAAGTAGCTATGAGACTAGCTACCTCCATCATATGGATGTGTATATAGCATATTGTTCTATCCGGTTATCTTAATTTCCTTCTCGAGTAACCTATGACCAGGACTATTTAGGATCTGTGTTTAACGAGAATTGGTCTCATTATCATGATCTCATCATGATCCAATTCCCTTTGCAAAAAACTATAGACATCGTAACATAAACATCATCATATGCATGTAACATAAAATGAGAAGTTCCATTAATATTATTACCAAAAGAGATTAGTACATGATTAAAAGTGTCATAACTAATGTGAGTTGGCTTGCAGGGCACTCATAACTAGCAATCTCCCACTTGACCTAAAGCCATCACCTATATGTCTGATCCCCATCAGACCTCGGTGTCGCTTAAAGACAATCTGAGTCATGGCTTTGTCAGCGGATCTGCAATGTTATCTTCGGATGGAACTCTTTCCACTGCTACATCACCATGGGCCACGATCTCTCTGATTAAGTGGAACCTCCTCAGAATGTGCTTAGACTTCTGATGAGACCTAGTTCCTTTGCTTGAGCAATCTCCCCGTTGTTGTCGCAGAACTATGGAGTGGGCTCTTCATGGCCAAGCACCACTCCAAGATCTACGATGAACTTCTTCATCCAGACCACTTCCTTTTCTACTTCTGCTGCATAATGTACTCCACCTCAGTGGTTGAGTCAACACTTGTCTCTTGCTTGGAACTCTTCAGCTTACTGCTCCTCCATTCAGGGTAAACACAAACCCTAAGTTAGACTTGCTATCATCGACATCAGACTGAAAACTCGAGTTTGTGTAGCCTTCAAACTTGAGGCCACATTCTCCATATACTAGTAAAAGATCCTTAGTCCTTCTCAAGTACTTAAGGATACACTCTACTACTTTTTAGTGTTCCAACCTGAATCCGCCTAATACCTGCCCGTAACACTTAGAGCATACGTTACATCAGGCCTAGTACATAGAATAGCATAGATGATAGAACCTATCGTAGAGGCATAGGGTATTCTATCCATGTTTTCCATTTCTTCTAGAGTCTTTGAGGGCATACTCTTAGAAAGTGAAATTCCATGTCTCATCGGTATGAGATTCCTCTTGGAATTTTCCATGCCAAACCTTTTGGCAATGGTGTCTATGTACTTGGACTGGGACAAGCCAATCATCCTCTTAGATCTATCTCTATAGATCCAAATCCCCAAAATACAAGATGCTTCCCCTAAGTCATTCATGGAGAAATTCTTTGATAGCCAAGCCTTTACTGTGGACGACATTCCTACACCATTCCCAATGATAAGGATGTCATCTACATACAACACCAAGAAGGTGATAGCGTGTAAGTGTGGTCTAATGAATCCCTTTTCTGATCTATATACTGATCTGAACATATTTATAAATTTTCGTCTCTTAGAACTCCATAACAAAATGGGGTTGTAAAGGAAAAACATAACACTCGTGGAAATGGCCATAACTATACTCTTAGAAAGTAAACTGTCTAATCTTTTTAGGCTGAAGCTGTAAATACAGCTAATTTCATTTTGAATAGAGCATTGTTAAGACTAAAGATCAGAAAAACCCCATATGAATTGTTAAAGAATAAAAGGCTCAGTGTGTCCTACTTCAAAGTCTTTGTATGTAATTTTTTTTCATAATAACAACAAAGAAAATTTTGATAAATTTGATGCCAAGAGTTTTGAATCTATTTTCTTAGGATATTTTGAAAATTCAAGAGCATATAGAGTTTACATTATGAAAAATAAGACCGTGGAAGAATCTCCACATGTCACTTTTGATGAGAATTCCATAAAAACTGGCATTTCTTACTCTTGCAGGGTTCCACTTTGTGATGATGAAAATGATTTCCTTGAAACTCCATCAACAAATCTTGAAGAGCAGGAAGGACCAAGTGAACATGAGGCTATTCAAATACCTACCACAAGTGATTCAGGTAATCATGCTCCTGAAATTCATGCGGATAATGAGGTATTTCTAAACCTAGATTCTTAAAGGACCATCCTCTTGCAAGTGTTGTTGGTAATTTGGAGGATGGAGTCAGAACAAAATCATCATTTCAATTGTAATTAATGAGGATTTTTGACACTAATTTCCTAGGTTGAGCCCAAATCTATTGGTGAAGCTTTGTCTTGTGATACTGGATAAATGCTATGCATGAAGAGCTTCATCAATTTGAAAGAAATCAAGTCTGGGACTTAGTACCAAAACCCTCTGACTAGACTATAGTCATTGGCATAAGATGGGTATTTAGAAAGAAATTGAATGAATGAGGTCAATTGTTAGAAATAAAGAAGACTTGTTGCTCAAGGGTACAACAAAAAATTTGGTATTGATTTTGACGAGTCCTATGCTCCGTAGCAAGGCTTGAACCTGTTTGAATCTTTTTTGCCTTTGTTGCATCTTTGAAATTCAAAGTTTTTCAAATAGATGTCAAAGTGCATTCTTAAATGGTTACATAAAGAAAATATTTTTGTCAAACAACCCCCTGGTTTTGAAAATGATAAATTTCCTGATCATATTTTCAAGCTTAATAAGGCTCTATATGGTCTCAAACAAGCTCCAAGAGCTTGGTATGACCGTTTGAGCTCTTTCCTTGTAAATAAGGTAACATTAGAGGAAAAATTGATTAAACTCTCTTCACAAAAAATGTAAATAATTGTTTCATTATTGTTCAAGTTTATGTGGATGATACCATTTTTGGATCAACAATAATGCTTTGTGTATTGAGTTTGCCCATCTTATGCAATCTGAATTTGAAATGAGCCTAATAGATGAACTCAATTTTTTTCTAGGTTTGCAAGTGCATCAAACTTCTAAAGGAATATTTCTGGAGTCAAATAAAATATGTCGAAGAATTAATCAAAATATTTGATTTCCAGCACATCAAGCCATCTAGCACACGAATGGCTACAAATGTAAGACTTGAAAGTGATGCTTCTAGTAAGTCTGTCGATGCCAAAACTTACAGAGGTATGATTGGCTCCCTTCTTCATTTGACTATTTCTAGACCAAACATCCAATTCAGTGTACACGTGTGTGAGATTTCAAGCAATCCTAAGGATAGTCCATGACTGCTGTCAAGAGAATCTTTAAATATCTTCTTAATTCATGTGATCTAGGGCTTTGGTATCCTACTGGATTTAAATTGGATTTGATTGCATATAATGATGTTGATTATGCAGGGTGCAAACTTAATAGGAAAAGTACTAGTGGTTTATGTTTATATCTAGGTGGTTGTCTTATTTCTTGCACTTCCAAAAAGTAACACTCTGTAGCTCTCTCTACTGCAGAAGCTGAGTATGTTGCAGCAGATAGCTGTGGAACCCAGGTTCTTTGGGTTAAGCATCAACTCCTAGATTATAATCACACATTAGGTTGTATTTCAATTCTTGTGATAACACTAGTGCTATAATTTGTCTAAAAATCTCATTCAGCACTCACGCACAAAACACATTGATATCAACATCATTTCCTTCGAGATGAGGTTCAAAGAAATCTTTTGAACTCCATTTCATTGACATAGATAAGCAAATTATAGACTTTTTTATAGAACCCCGAAATTTTAATTACATAAAATTCAAAAATGGAAACAAATAATTTCCATAATATCAGAGTATTTAAACATACGTATCATTATCGTATGTGCTAAAACACGTCAGAAAATTCCGTAAAAATTATAATCAACCCCACACATTATTCCTCAGTGTTCCACAAAGAAATTCATATGACAAAAATCCGATTAACCAAGTGTACATCACATGGTGACCGATTATCCAAATAAGGAAACAAGTCGGAAAACCGTTAACACGGAAATATGACACAATCATAAATTAATAAAAATGTTGGAGAGACTTCCAACATTATATATTAATGACCCAATATTATAATTGAGCCAATGGACAACATTTGGCCCAAAATCAAATGAAGCAAGAAAATGCATGGAAATTCGCAACTCTGATGAGGCTAAAATAGAAGGGGGTATTTAGGGAAAATCCCAAGGCAATTAGCCTTTCTTGGAAACTCAAATTTGTAATTAACCATGGTGGGAGGTTTCCTAAAGCCTCACACACTCTAATGGGAAGAAATCCTCAAATTTGGAAAGTAATATGTGGAAACCGCAACTTGGCTTTCCTTGTTGCAATAGAACTCTTAAAACTCATGGTTGCTTAAATAATCTTCACCCAAACCCTAGGGTCGAGTTTACAACCTTCTGGGGTCGTGTGGAGGAGCTCTTGGTGGCTGGGGAGCTGTGGATCGACCACAAGAAGGACATCTTCTTCCCCTATTCGTCTGCAACGACTATGCAAACCGTCCCCTTGGAGTCAGCAAAGGTTGGTCAAACCTAAATCCCATCGTGCAAGGCTTATACTGGAAAGAGGGTTAAGTCTACTTCCTAGCCAATTGGAATGCACAATTTTCGTGCAGTATACACGAAGTATTAATCATTCTTCAACAGTGGTCTGAACAAGGATTTCTAAAGAATGAGACTTCATCAACCCAGAAGGTAGGTTTTCTTGGGCCAAACTTAACAATCCTATACCAATGTGTAGAGCATCAAGTTAACTTTCGTTTACCACTGATTTCATCATTTTCCATTTAGTACATCATGATTTATAGGCGTTTTGCCAAGTTGAGCATGTTAGGGTCTTTTCCTGTTCAATTAGATTTATCATGCATCTCGAGCCATTTAAAATTATTTAAAAATCCCAGTTCTCTCCTCTGTCATGTTCCCAACAACTTTCATGTTGAGACTTTTGTCCGAAAAGCCCTAGTTTAGAAGATATAAGCGTTGCATAGATTGAACCCCTCTTGAGTGCAGTTTTTCTGCGTTTTCGTCTGGACCCTGAACTGTCCGTTCAGAGGACGCAGCTCAAGCCTCTAGTATCGTGATGCTTCTGGGTGACGTGACCCTTTGAAAGGCATCTGGGAGACCTGACGCATTTAACGCGTTGACGGGTCAACCTGCGCGTGGTCTTCGCACTGTCTGTGGAGTCAGCGCCACTCTGAACCGTGACGGCCGCCCATATGGTTTCAGACAGTTTCCCACCCAAGCTTTTATTAAAGGAATTTTCTTGAACGTGACCCTTTCCCACGACGTGATTCAATCATGAACGCGGCCCCCAGTGTGGACGTGATTTTGGAATTTCACTATTTCGCTGGTTTTCACTGTGCAATGTGTTTTGAAGTGAGTCCACTGTGTTGGACGCATATTCCAAAGCTTACCCGAGTCCTTTTAACATGGTATCAAGTGTGTAATTTGTGTATCATGGGTCTGATCATTACATGATCTCTGTTTAATGGCATAAAAGTGTTTAACCTATTTAAAAGCTTAATACATGAATGTTATCTAATTGCTCCTTAAATGTGATGATCCATTCATGCAACTTGTGATTTAATCTTCCTACTGTTTTACCATTTTTAAATGATAATTGTTATCTTAAAATCTTGCAAACCATGATTAGTTAAAGTGCATAGTTTTAGCCATGTTATCTTGTTAAGTGCTTTCCGCGAGTTTGGAACCGGTGGATTGTGGATTGAGATGCGTACATCACTACACACTTGCACAGCTAGGCAGCCCTTTCTTGGGGATTTGGAAGCTCTCTATCGGACATTCCGAATCGGTAGACTATCGACCTTTTCTCTAAGACCTCCGTAAATCTCCGCTCTTCGTGGATTCCCACATGGAGGTCGAGTTGATTGTACCATTGAAGTTCCCTGGAGATAGCGTGTACTTCCTCTCTCATCTTGTTCTCGTCAGTGTGACTTACAATCTAGACTAAAGCTGTCATGTCCCGAGAATTTCACAGCGGATATTAACAATAATTCGAAAATAATTCGATTCGATATCCCGAGACATAACAGTCGGTAAATAAGCCTCTAACTAGCACGCACTAAATGTATAACAACATATTTCATCATAATAGGGCCCTAATATTGAACTCAACTTATCTTGTATTCAAATCTCAACTCATTGTATTCCAAATGGAAACTATTACAGGACTAAGACTCAATAAAAAGGGAAATTACATTTATTCCTCGCTTCCTACTACATGAGTCTAACACTCAAAGCAAACTAGTATGACTAGACTCATAGTTGGAATGCTCATCAATCGACGCATTCCCATCCTCGACTTGCTCCTCCTCTTGAACTTCATGGTCACCTAGATTGGGTAAAGTAGGGAATGAGCAACTAGCCCAGTAGGATTTATATCTCAATGTGTGGGCAATGATATAAGTGATTAGCAATTTAGAACTAGTAAGCACGATGAATGTCATGATATGCATGTGCGAATAAAACTCATTAATGCATGATACGTGGACAAGCTAGATAGAGTGATCATGATAGAACAAGATTTTTGAACAGGATGACAAGATAGAACTAGCAAAGATCACTTTGTACAAGCACGCAAGATTTCACTTGATGTCAAGAACGCAAGATATCACAATTACATTAAATGCAGGATGGCCATATCACGCAAGCAAGCAAGCAAGAAAGTATGAGCACGATAATGTAACACTAATCAGGCACGTAGACACTAATGTACACCGAGAAAAGATCCATCAAGAATGTACACCAGGACACTGTATATGGTTATTGTATCTATCATTCAACACGACACGCATGACTCCCAGCGCAGATGCAATGCCAGTAATCATTATACCCATGGTTAATAGTATATTTATGACTCTCCGTCATTGGGGCTAGACTGGAGCCCTTGGACACTCGCCGTGCCCGTCATCATCTCACTTAAATTTTAAATGTAGATACCCACAGTCATTAATAATGGACAAATGGCCAATGAGAGTTTCAATAAGTAAGCATGTCTATGTCATGTTCATGATGATGATGAGAACAAGAAATAATTAAATTGAACACGATTTCATGACAACAATGGTCCAGAGAAAATTGGGCAGCATAGCGGTACGATTTATACTTTTGTTTATTTTTTACATTAATGGCTTTAGTCTAGATTATAAATCATACTCACGAGAACAAGAAGAGAAAGGAAGTGCACGCTATCTCCAGGAACATCAATGGTACAACCAACTCGTCGGCCATGTGGGAATCCATGGTCAGAGGAGATTATGAGGCCTTGAAGAAAAAGTCACTAGTCTACCGATTCGGAATGACCGGTAAGAGTTTCTGATTTCCCAAGAAAAGGGCTGCCTAGATGTGCAAGTGTGTAGTGATGTACGCGTCTCAATTCACGGTCTCAAACTTGCGGAAAACACTTAACATGATGTCATGCAATGGACAATGCATTTAACTACACATGGGTTTACAAGATTTTAAGATAAATTATCATTTAAATCAAGCTAGAACGGTAACAAGAGTAAATCACAAGTTTCATGAATGATCATATCATTAAGTAATTAGAATAATATTCATGTAATTAAGACATTTTAAATGGGTTAATCACTTTTAGGCCATTAAATAAACCATCATGCAATGTTCAGACCTAAGACTTGTGGATTACACGCTAAATATCATATTTAAACAGACCTCAGGTATAGCAGCAAGTTTTGTAAAAAAAATAGGTGGGGTTTCATGAAAAATCATGAGGTCGCGACGGACCCTTGTACGGATCGTGATGGGGTCAGATCAGAACGCGACAGTGCCTTGTAAGGATCGCGACAGGTTTGTCTGATCAGGCAGGCAGTTCGCGACAGGTTCATATGAAGAAGGCGACATGGCTGTCAGACCCGGAGGTCAGGTCGCGACGGCGGTTCTGTCGCGATCAGATCACAACAGAATTCTTGTCGCGATCTGCCCGAGAATGTGGCCTATCATTCCATCACGTTCTCAGGTCCTTGGCCTGCGTCTGCTAGAGAAAGGATAGTGCTTTGGATTGCAGACCAGACTTTCCTTGTTTTGACACAGGGTTGTCCTAAAATTAAGAACAAATTGCACAGTGTATGAAAAATAACAAAACTAGTTTTAAACCAATCTAGACATGCAAGGGTGCTTCCAGTAATGGGAATTAGAAAACATGATGGTTTCAACAAGCTTTAATCAAGTCCAACACAATCGTAAAATCAAGTGCAACCCTAAAACGTAGTGTCATGCAGAGACCCTCTTATCATGCTTATACTCTCTAACTAATGACATTTAGACAAAATGTTCAACACAAGACATGTCGAGGACAACTAGTAGAAAAACTGTCATGTTGTCGTTTGCTTTATTCGGTCTCAAATCGCATGCAACATATAAAGAACGGAAAAATTCTAACATTGCGTGACTTTGGAAAAATACTTAAATTCAAAATCTACTCATTGAAATTCGATGAAACCATTGGGAAACGAAAGTTAGCTTGATGATCTACACATTGGTATAGGATATGTTAAGGTTTGGCCCAGGAAACCTACCTTTTGGGTTGAAGAAGTCTCGTTTTTCCAGAAAACCCGTGCTCAGACCAATTGGAGAAAACACTTAATACTCCGTGTATACTACATGGAATTTGGGATTTCCACTTGGGTTAGAATGTAGGCTTCACCCTCTTTCCAGTGGTATAGGCCTTGCAAGGTTTGGTTATGGTTTAACTCACCTTTGGTCGACGTCAAGTGGACAGTTTGTGCAGGTCGCAGCAGACGAGAAGGGGAAGAAGAACGGCTTGGTGTGGACGATCTCCTGCTCCCCAGCCGCCAAGAACTCCTCCACACGACCCCAACAAGATGTTAACTCGTCCCCAAGGTTTTGGTGAAGAGTATTTAAGCAACCAAGTGTTTAAAAGTCCTATTGTAACTAGGAAAGAAGAGTTGCGGTTTTGGCTGTTAGTTTCCTAATTTGAGGATTTCTTCCTCCATTAGAGTGTGTGAGGCTTTAGGAAACCTCCCCCCATAGTTAAGCACGAATTGGGTTGCCAAGAATGCAAGATCTCTTCCCAATTCAACTCTAATTACCTCTTTCTAATTTCAACTTATTTAGAGTTACGAATTTCCATGCATTTTCTAGCTTTATTTGATTTTTGGGCCATGTGGTCCATTTGCCCAATTATGATATTGGGTCATTAATATATAATGTTGGAACTCTCCCCACATATTTATTTAATTTATTGTCGTGCCGGGTTTCCGTGCTAACGGTTTTCCGACTTGTTTCCTAATTGGATAATCGGTTACAATAACTCTTAAATCTAGCCCAAATAATTTGTATTGACCCACATTTCTTGATGGGTTATTAGAGGATATTATTTGAAGTCCATATATGATTTTTATTTAATTTTCTGACTCATCCAAGTACGTGTGATAATGATTTTTCGACTTATTCATGAATTACGATAATAAGTCGCGAAACACTTTAAACTTGGCTAATCTGATTTTTCATGGGACAAATTTCTTTGTGAAACATTTAGGAATAATGTGTGGGGTTGATTTATATTTTTTTTTCGGAATTTGTCGATGTATTTTAGCACGTCCGATAATGATACGTATGATTTAAATACTCTGATATTGTGGAAATGATTTATTTCTATTTATTTATATTCTTATGTAATTAAAATTTCCGGGGGTGCTACACCCTCCCCCACTTAAGAGAATTTGGTCCCTAAATTCATTGATCATTAATTGGCTTTTGAAAGTTATGATCCTTGAGTTGGTTCCAATTTAATTCCTATAACTTGTTTCAATCATCATGGATGCTAGTCCAACATCTACACCTATGGCTACCCATATTATTCATTTGGTTCCTTCCACTCCTATTTTCCTTTCACGGTTGTTATAACACCATCTTGATCCACCAGATGAACTATGGTATAATTACTAGATTATTCCTTTCTAATTTCTCCTTAATGATCTCCCCCACTTAGAAATGTACTAATAAGAAAACATCATAAGATTAGCCTAAGGGGTTTAATAATCATACCTCCTTCCGGGAGCTCCACTTGCATTATTGCATTCACGCATCCTGGATGCTTTACCCCTCCTTGGTTCATTCCAGCTTGGTCTTTTAGCATGGGACAGTTCGGTATACGATGTTCATGACTCCCACATCGCAGGCAACCCCGGCCTTCTTCCAGCACTTGTCCGCTTGGTGCCCAGATTGTTTTGCAAAATTTACAATACTCCACCGTCATTATTTCTTCTACTTTGATCTTTTTCTCCATGCCATAGTCCTTCCAGTGGTTGGCCTTTTGTTGTTGTTATTGTTGTTATTGGGAAAGTTCCAGTTGTATTGACTGCTCCCCTTTTTGTAAAGGTCGGCTTTGATGTGTCCTTTCCCCTCATGCCTTCCACCATAGCCATAGTATCTTCTACCAGTTGTACTCTTTGGACCATCTCAATGTAGGTTTGGATGTTGTGTGGTCCGAGCTTTTCAATGAACATGGTCCTGAGCCCATCCATGAACCGATTTTCCTTAAGTCTTTCAGTTCCCACCAAGTGTGGGGCATACACAGTCAGACGTGCGAACTGAGCCTCATACTCAGCCACAGACATTCCTTTCTGCTTCAGTGCAGCAAACTCCACTACCTTCTTACATATGCTTACATCTTGAAACTCTCATTGGCCATTATTAATGACTGTGGGTATCTACATTTAAATTTAAGTGAGATGCTGATCGGGCACGGCGAGTGTCCAAGGGCTCCAGTCTAGCCCCAATGACGGAGAGTCATAAATATACTGTTAACCATGGGGTATAATGATTACTGGCGTTGCATCTGCGCTGGGAGTCGTGCGTGTCGTGTTGAATGATAGATACATAACCACATACACATGTCCTGGTGGATCTTTCTTGGTGTACATTAGCGTCTACGTGCCTGATTAGTGTTACATGATCGTGCTTGTGCGTTCTTGCTTGCTTGCTTGCGTCATATGGCCATCCTGCATTTATGGAATTAGTGATATCTGCGTTCTTGACATTAAGTGAAATCTGGCATGCTTGTACCAAGTGATCTGTTGCTAGTTCTATCTTATTATCTTGTTCTAGATCTTATTCTATCATGATCACTCTATCTAGCTTGTTTCATGTATCATGTTTCAATGAGTTTTATTCGTACATGCATATCATGACATTCGTCGTGCTTACGTAGTTCTAAACTGCTAATCACTTGTATCATTGCCCGCACATTGAGATATAAATCCTACTGGGCTAGTTTGCTCATCCCCTACTTTTACCCAATCTAGGTGACTATGATGTTCAAGAGGAGAGCAAGTCGAGGATGGGAATGCGTCCGAGTGACGAGCGTTCCAACTATGAGTCTATTATAGTAGTTTATTTTGAGTGTTAGAACGTGTAGTAGGAAGTGAGGAATAAAATGTACTTTTATTTTTATTGAGTCTTAGTCATGTAATAGTTTCCATTTGGAATACAATGAGTTGAGATTTGAATACTAGATTAGTTGAGTTCAATATTGGGCCCTATGATGATGTATGTTGTTATACATTTAGTACTTGCTAGCTAGAGGCTTATTTGCTGACTATTCACGTCTCAGGATATTGACTAGAATTATTCACATTATTAATATCCGCTACATAATTCTCGAGACGTGACATTTTTACTAAGTCTCTCTCACAAAATAGATTTACATCTATTAGAGAGAGCTTGGTTTGTGCAAATTCAATCATTCTTGATTCTTTCAATTTCATTTTGTAAATAACAACATTATTATTTGCACCAATAAATTCCCCATCCTTAATAGAATTATTTTTATCACAATGCACATATTGAGGGGAGCCTTGTCATTCAAAACACACTCTTTTGGTTCTATCTTCACCATATTCACTTCTTTATCAATAGTCTCACTTCTTGCATCTGAATCAATGAGTCTTTAAGATATTCCTATATGAGAGACTTCAAACATAAAGACTAAAATAATTGTGCACTCAGTTTAGTCTTAAAGATACAATCTTGGTCCACATAATGTGCTCAACATGAGGAATTTGTCTCCTTACAATTCTATCTCTCTCCATCTTGAACTTCATAAATTTTAGCATGTTTGACAAGCAGTAGATATTGTACTTGGGAATTTTTCTTGATTCTTCATCAGCCAATCTCACTCCAGCTTTTGAATAGTGTTATGAGATTGTGTTGCATAGGGAAGGCATTTTCTCACATCACTTCTTGTGGTGTCACTAATGATGTGTAGAAATACTGCTCCTAGATTTACCTTTATCTTTTTAACAGGTAGAACATCAGAAATCTTGAAAGTGTGTCACTTTGCTTCTTCCTCCTCCTTGGGGGTCAAGATAGTGGTGCATATGTGATGAATCATTTTGTGTTAGTGCAGGGAACTTATTATTCAAGGATTTGACCAAAGCTTGTTTTTGGTCATTCACTTCTATTGGCAAGCCTGTTAACACTGAGTAGGCTTCATGATGGTCTAACTTGAACACTCCATAGTCTTATCTAACTGTTGGTATGTCCAATCCTTGTTGACAGTTCTATAAGTCAATGTAATTTTCTTGTTTCTCACTTTAGATTCTAAAGATTTGACATAGCTAACCAAGTTTGCGTAGAATCTTGAACAAGCTTCAGATAGAAAGTTCTATGCTTACTTACAATGTTTGTCCAGCTTTGGTACTTAAAACAAATCAAACAAGTCTGGGATTGCATTGTGCAGCCTTCATCAAGAATATTCACAGCTCTAGGCTTCAAGATTTCTCTATTTTCTTGTGATTTTATGTCTTGATCCACCTCTTCTAATTACTCAGCATTTCTTCTTCCTTATTGCTAATTTGAGTCCCCTCTTCCTCTTCATTTTTAGACTCATTACGGCCATCTGATTCTTCTGACGCCTTATCCTCTGAATTAGATTCATCTTCTACTTCCTCATTATTTGTTGAACTTGCATTGTTTACTTCCAGTTCAGCATATCCTTGTGCTTGAACATCTTGTGTCTTTTCTTTTGTTCCATTGTTGTCTTCAAATTCACTCTATGCATTCTTTTCAGTCGATGGTGTTACTGATATTGAACCCTGCTCACTGGGGGTTTTCAGACTCTGATGCTTGTCCTCATGGCTTCTCATAGGGGCATGAGAGTCATCCTCATTTTATGAACTATTGAGGGAGATAAACTCAGTAGTCTTTTGCCCTTTGACATAGCCATCTCTTTTGCTAGTCTGAAGTGAGTAAACCGATGATTGCTACGTGGATAATCATGGCTTTTCTTCTGGGGTGTTACACTCCCCTAAGCATCATTCCTAGCCTTGGACTGTCTCTAAGATGGCTCACGAATTTTCACATCAGTACTGGCATCTGCCCTAGGTTTTGATTCTCTCTAAGGTGTGAGTTTTGGGGCCATTTCAACTGAGAATGGGAGAGAAAGAAAAATGAGGGAGGATGATGAGACACAAGAGATTCTAGAGACGAGAGATTGTGCCTTATCGGAAGGTGAAAGGATCTAGTGCCACAGAAGAACTGCTTCTCTGGAGAAGAGAAGTGCTTCACCGGAGAAGAGATGTGTCGACACAAGAGACCAAGTGCGCCGACCTGATGGAGAGTAAGTGTAGCGGTCCTCGCCGTTCAAACTTGTTAACCTAATAACGAGCTTGACCTGACTCCGCCTCCCGCAAATGAGTTGTAGCCTCGCAAGGGATATCATTAACATGTCCATGGAAATATAAAAGAAACACCTCAAATATATATCTAAGATTCCACATCTCAGAAATATTTACATGAAATATACATAGCCAGTCCTCAACTAGAGTCAAATATATAGTACAACAACCTACGGCATACCCCGAGGTGAACAGAAAGTAAGATTACACTGCTGGAGGTGTAGGCCCAACTCCGCTACAGTGCAGCTCCGAACTAGACGAGGGACGGGAAGCCTTCTGCTCTCCCTCACTTGGAAGGAGTAGGAGTGAGCCTCACAAGTCACTGGCTCAGTAAGAAAACACCCCCAAAATCCGTACAAAACAAACTCACAAGTACAAGAATAAGAAGCTACACTAGGCAATTTATAATACTGTCTGCACATGTACAAAACTATAATTAACCAATATCTCCAATTGCTAACAGAAATCAACATTTAATAAATAAACGACAAACTCTTGTCCAAGTGTATGAGCTAGAGTAGGGTAACACCACACTCGGGTCACGAAGACTGGTTCGCGATACCAGCAACTAACCTGGACAAACCACACCAACTACTCTCTCAGTCTCACAGCCACGGACAAAGGGTCCAACTGTCGCTCCACCCAGAACAATAAGTTCAAAGAACTACTGTGGAGACCAACCAACACCACACCGGACTTACGACGATCACACCACCGTAGGCCCACGCCTGCACCTTTAGGGACTCTGGCCTAAGCTCCCTAAAGTGAGGCACTGGGTAAGCAGGACTAGCTGGGGCCTAGTACGTCTACTGGTGTCTGTGCCCCTAACCACGAGCGCGCTACAAGTGACTAAACACAAACTCTCACAAGTCGATGTCCCTCTGCCGTATTTCCCTCAGCCAGACATACAACTCTACCCAAGAGTGAGGGTGTCTAGGAAGATGACATAGACCTCGATGGTACACACAGTATCGGGATAAAACCCTCAAACACTAACATGACTAGCTCACACAAAACCTGGGGTACCCCACTAGAGAGGTACCATGGTAGGCATCGTACTACTCGCTACATACACGACATTCCTCAATCTCGACACATGCCAACGCACCGCTTATAAACTTCACGAATAAGAAATAAAACCAAACGATAATCATGAAACCCTGCACAAGCTTATAGACTTCGAAAGCCAAAAGTGACGGGTGCTCTATTCCTTCAGAATGTGACGCCCGTACGGTGCGTTTTGAAGCAGAACATATGGGTCGGGCTGTCGCGCTCTGAACGCGACACCCTGGCCATCGCCTTCACAACAGGCCCCAAATCCGGGGTTCCATCTCCAGATACCCTACACAAACCAGGCAAACACCAGTGTAGATCTTTATAACAGTTTAACATTTACTAGCATGCCATCTAACATCTAAAACTCATTCCATGGATTAAAAATGCTAAACATACTATCTACAAGGAGAAACAAGGTGAAATCTCCCTACCTACGTGAAGTACACGAAGAACGAAAACAGTTCGGCATTTCCCTTGCTCTATACCACGTCCTCGTGATGAGAGCACGCCAAAATCAACTCTAAAACCTCAAATTGCCCAATAACCACCTGCAAAAACTCTCTCCTGGGCAAGCAGAGCTTTCTAAGCTCTGTTTGGCCGCTCCTATTCTTAACCCTACAGAGTTAAGAACGCGACGCACCTGGCTGTCGGGACAAGAATGCGTTGATATGGGTCGTCGCCTTCTCACCGCTGATGCCAGCCGGCTGCCCTGTGCATGCCACGCGGTGGGCATGCAGCCAAACGACCCCTAAACAGTGGCAACGTGAACGCAACAACCTGAACCGCCACGTTCAGAATGCGATGTTCACCCTCATCGCATTCACAGACAAAGAACCAGTGGGTGCCTTGGGTCCGAACTTTCTGCCCACGGTGCTCAAACAACCTGTGAACACTCCAAACCCAAGTCAAAGGCCACACACTGGCCACCAGAACCGATAAACCTCTCTGAATGATCACTACGTTACATTACTATCACCTTAAAGAAATTTTGTCCTCGAAATTTAACAAGAAACATCAATATATAAACTTACAACTAAATATGCATGGTACTATCACCTAAAAGAATTAAAAGCTACTTAAACAAGTATGGGATACACTTTTCATCATTTCCTCTACCAATTCCATGTGTCTCCTTCACCATTCTGTTTTCCCATCTGATTTTTACCAGAACAATCTCTTTGTTTCTCAGCTTTTGGTTCTCCGTCCTATAATTTGTAGCAGATATTCTAGGATTGACAAATCTGGTTTCAAATCATCTTGGATGTAGCTGATATTTGGGAGGGATTCCGAATATACTTTCTCAACATAGAAACATGGAACACATCATGTGCATCTGTAAAGTCTGCTGGGAGATCATATCTGTAAGTTGTCTCACCAATTCTTTCTAGAATCTCATAATGGACCACATATCCTCGGGCTCAATTATACCTCTTCTACTGAACCTTAATACACCTTATTGTAGGAGAAACTTTTAGAAATACGTAGTCATCAACTTCAAACTGCAATGGTCTCGCGTATCTACATACCTCTAAAACTCTACTGACGACTCTGGGCTGTTGAAGCTTTTCCTTAATAAATTTGACCATTTCTGAGCACTGTTGAATTTATTGTGGTCCCATGACTTGCCTTTCACCCACCTCATGCCAATTCAATGGTGTTCTACCGGTCTTCCATATAGAGCTTCATAAAGTGCCATTCTGATACTTGCGCGGTCATTGTTGTTATAAGCAAATTCTACCATGCTCAAGTGTTGCCCCAATCCCTCCCCAACTAAACAGCAAGCTCTCAACATGTCTTCTATGGTTTAAATTGTTTTCTCTCTATTTGTCCATTTGTCTACAGATGATGGTTTGAAACTGTACCCAATTCAGTACCGATTACTCTTTGCAGACTTCTCCCAAAACCTGATGTAAACCTGGGATCTCTATCTGAGACAATTATCGCTGGGAATTTCCATGCAACGATACTATTTTGTCCACATATAATCTGGCGAATCTGACCACGGTCCATGACATACTCACAGCCAATATCTGCACACTTTAGTTAATATGTCCACAAAAACCAAATTCCATTGTGACCTGATGTTGTTCTGGGTAAACCTACTACAAAATCCACAACTATGTCATCCCATTTCCATTGTGGAATAGGAAATGGCTGCAATAATCCTCCTGGCCTCTGATTCTCTGCTTTTACCCTCCTGACATACCAGACATCTTGACATAATTCTACTATTTCCTTTTTCATGTTCGGACCACCAAAAGTGCTTTTCAAATCTTGATACATTTTTGTGCTGCCTAGATGAATAGTATATCTAGACCTGTGACTTCCTCTAATACCTTTTGCCTCACCTCAACTTCACTAGAACATACAATCGGCCTTTAAGTCGAACCACACTGTCATCATCAAGGTACCTCTTCCATTCTTACTATGTCTACCAGATTCCAATCTGTTTTCTGTGCTTCTACTATTTGCCAATATAATGAAGGTTCCACTGCACTGTTAGCTAACACTGCTCGATGTTGATTGTTTGGTACAAATAGTGAATTCTCTGCTATATCTTCATATAATTTCCATTCTTTGATCATCATCTTGCTCAAGACTGCCTTTCTGCTTAGTGCATCTGCAACAGCATTGCCTTTACCCAGGTGATATTCTAAGGTGAAATCTAATCTTTCAGGTACTCCATCCATCTACGTCTGCCTCAAAATTCAAATCTTTCTATAGAAAAATGTACTTTAAGCTTTTATGATCTGTAAAGATTTTAAATCTCCTCTCCACACAATAGTGCCTCTACAATTTCAATGCAAAAAACCACTGCTACCAATTCCAAATCTGTTGTGTGGTGTAATATCTCTTCATGTCACTTTAGCTGTCTTGATGCATTGCACTATCCTTTCATTTGCATTAATACCGCTCCCAATCCTCTCTAGATGCATATGTATATAACACAAACCTCTGCTGCCTGATGGTATCTCCAATATGGGTGCTGAAGTAAGCCTTTCTTTCAATTCTGCAAAGCTTCACCGCAATCTGAAGACCACACAAAGGGCACTCCTTTTCTGTGTCAATCTTGTCATAGGTGCTGCAATCTTCGAAAAATTCTGGATGAATCATTTATAGTATCCTACCAAAACCAAGAAAACTTCTGATTTCTGATACTATTTTTGGGTCTTCCCCTTCATAACAGCTTCACCTTAGCTGGATCTACTACTACAACCTTCTCCTGAAATTACATGGCCCAAAATTGAATTTCCTTTAACCAGAACCACATTTACTGAACTTAGCATACAACTGGTGATCCTGCAAAATCTATAATGTAATCTTCAAATGTGTTGCATGCTCTACCTCTGATGCTGAGTACACTAATATATCATTTATGAATACCACAATGAACGATCCAAATAAGGTGAAATATTCTATTCATCAATTCATAAATATTGTCGGTGCATTGGTCAGTCCAAATGCATAACTACAACTCATAGTGCCCATATCTGGTTCTGAAAGCTGTCTTGTCAATATCTTCTTCCTTAATCCTCAGCTGGTGATATCCTGATCTCAAATCATCTTGGAGAATACCCTGGATGACTGTAACTGATCAAACAAATCATCATCCTGGGAAGTGGATACTTTGTTCTTAATGGTGACCTTGTTCAATTGACGGTAATCTATACACATTCTCAAACTACCATCTTTCTTTTTAACAAACAATATCGATGCTCCCCATGGTGAGTGACTGGGTCTGATAAAACCCTTCTCCAACAGTTCCTGCAACTGCTTTTTCAATTTCTTCAACTCTGCTGGTGCTATCTTGTAAGGTGCTTTTGAAATTGGCATACTGTCTGGCTGCAATTCCACTGTGAAGTCCACCTCCCTATGTGGATCTAACCCTGCAATTCTTCTGGAACACATCTACAAATTCCTTAACCATGAGTACCTTTTCTATGACTTTCCTGACTCACAAACCTAACTGAAGCAAGATAAGCTACACACCCAGCATTGATCAACCTCCTAGCCCTAAGTGCAGAAATAATAGCTTAGGTATAAAACGGGATACCTTGGAATTCAAACACAGCTCCACTGGGTCGACAAATCTAACTCTCTCTTCCTATAGTCCACCACTGCCCCATAGAGCTTCTAGCCATCCATACCCAAAATCACATCATATTCTTTCAACTGTAGTGCATACAACCTTGTTGGCAACTGATTTCCTTGTACTATTATCGGAACTTCATCTAAATAACAAGAGGTGAGCATAAAACCACCAAAGGAACCACCACAACTAACTCACATTGTCTCTCCTCTAAAGGGTGAACCATCTATCCATATTCTTCAGAATAAATGAATGCTATGCACCTAGATCAATCAATACTCTAGCAGAAAATTCAAAGAGAGTAATATACCTCTCATCAGTTGGATGCCTCCACCTGTGCTCTGGTAATAGCCATAACCTATCCTCATCCACTCTGGAAAGGTGGACCTCTACCTCACTTTGCTACTGGCTGCTGGAATGACTGCTACTGCTGCTGCTGTACCCCTCTGCCATAACTATATTCTTGAGGATGCGGACAATTTCTGGCTAGATGCCCTGGCTGCCCACAATTATAACACCTGAAACATGGAAAAGCTGTTGGCTGCCCTGCTGTACTCTACTGTGACTCTTCTGGAGCTGGCCTAAAACCTCGGCCCTGCTGAAAACCCTGCTGCTTACCACCACCTCATCCTCTGAATATCTTCTTTAATTTGTTACCCCACTTAGCAATTCTAGATGATGATGATGCTTCCGAGGGTGCCTTACCCTTGCTAATACCTATGGATTGTTGTGGAAGCCAGAAGCTACCTATCCCTCCTAACTACTTAGCCTGTACTGTCCTTTCAAGAATAGCTCCCTCTGCGCTGCTTCCTCCACTGTCCTGCACATAAGGGGAATCACCACATCTTGTAGCTCTGGTCGCGATCCTCGGATAAAATATTCCACCATCATTAGCATTATCAGTGACCACATAGGGTGCATATCTGCTCAGTGCCATAAACCTCATATGATATTCTAATACTGACAATTTCCCTATTGCAATGGTCCTAAAACTGCTCTCTCTTTGCCTGTTATATCTGGACTGGAAAGAATGTATCATTAAATACCCCCAAGAACTCTGTCCAGGTGATGGTGTCCTCTGTTCTTCTAGCAAACACTGTCTACATATTAGCCTCCACCATTCTTGTGCAAATCCCTGCAACTGGTACGTAGCTAGAATCACCCTATCAGCCTGTGGACATCTCATGGTAACAAAACTCTCTCTATCTCGTGTACCTAGTGCTCTTCCGTATCTGGGTTTGGCCCTCCAGAGTAAGTAGGTGGCTGCAAACCACAAAAACCTCTCCACTAGTGTCGTAGATTCCTCTACATTGGCTAGTCATGCTGGTACTGCTGGAAGTACAGGTACAACAGGTGGTACCGCTCGACTCCCAGTGGTGGTGGGGGGGGGGGTGCTACTAGTACTGCTCCTCTACAATCTGGGGTGCCACAGCTGCTGGTTGTACCGGTGCCTGCTGATCTAATCTCATCCGAATCTCTGTAATGCTCTCTCCCGTAACCTCTCAATTAAATGATGTGCAGTCTCCTCTAGCTCATCTCCACCACCTCCCCAATCTCTCCTATCTGCCATTTCTGATCCTGCACATACATCATTCCACCCACATAACATGCAAACAAATCAATACAAAAATAGGGCCACTACCAGTAGTGGACTAAACTAGAGACCAGGGTATGTAAATTTTCGATTCCTTTATATTCACATGGACCTTGCTCCGATACCAATTGTAGCTGTCCTCGCCGTTCAAACCCATTAACCTAATAACGAGCTTGACCCGACTCTACCTCCCGCGAATCAGTCGTAGCCTCGCAAGGGATATCATTTACATGTCTGTGGAAATATAAAAGAAACACCTCAAATATATATATAAGATTCCACATCTCATAAATATTACATGAAATATACATAGCCAGTCCTCAACTAGAGTCAAATATATAATACAGCAACCTGGGGCATATCCCGAGGTGAACAGAAAGTAAAGATTACACTGCTGGAGGTGCAGGCCCAACTCCGCTATGGTGCGGCTCCGAATTAGACGAGGGACGGAAGCCTCCTTCTCTCCCTCACCTAAAAGGAGGAGGAGTGAGTCTCACAAGTCACTGGCTCAGTAGGGAAACACCCCCAAAATCTGTACAAAACCAACTCACAAGTACAGAAATAAGAAGCTACACTAGGCAATTTATAATACTATCTACACATGGTACAAAAACTATAATTAACAAATATCTCCAAGCTGCTAACAGAACACAACCTTTAATAAGTAAACGACAAACTCTCGTCCAAGTGTACGAGCAAGAGAGGGTAACGCCACACTCGGGTCATGAAGGCTAGTTCGCGACACCAGCAACTAACCCGGACAAACCACACAGGACTACCTCTTAGTCTTGCAGCCATGAACGAAGGGTCCAACTGCCGCTCCACCACAACAAGTCAAGAAACTTGGAGACCAACCAACACCACACCTGCGGACCACACCACCACAGGACCGTGCCTGACACCTTTAAGGACTCTGGCCTAAGCTCCCTAAAGTGAGGCACTAGGTAACCAGAACTACCTGGGGCCCAATACGTCTACTTGTGTCCGTGCCCCCAACCACGAGCGTGATACAAGCAACTAAACACAAACTCTCACAAGTCACTGTCCCTCTGCCATCTTTCCTCAGCCGGACGTACAACTCTACACAAGAGTGATGGTGTCCAAGAAGATGACACAGACCTCGACGGTACCCACAGTACCAGGACAAAACCCCGAGCACTAACGTGCCTGGCTCACACAAAATTTGGGGTACCCAACTAGAGAGGTAACCACGGTAGGCGTCGCACTACTTGCCACGTACTCACAAACCAAGCAAACACGGCTTTCCTCAATCTCGACACATGCACCGCACCGCTTATTAACTTCGCGAATAAGAAATACAAAACAAACAATAATCATGAAACTGTGCACAAGCTTATAGCCTTCGGAAGCCAGAAGGCGATGGGGTGCTTTGTCACCTTCAGAACGCGACGCCTCGATACGGCGTGTTCTGAACCAGAACGCGACGGGTCGGGCTGTCGCATTCTAAATGTGACACCCTGGGCCGTCGCCTTCACAGACAGAGCCCCAAGTCTGGGGTTCCATCTCCAGATACCCCACACAAACCATGCAAACACCAGTGTAGAGCATTTATAAACATCTAACATTATACTACTAGCATGCCATCTAACATCTAAAACTCATTCCATGGATTAAACATGCTCAACATACTATCTACATGAGAAAAAAAGGTGGAATCTCCCTACCTACGCGAAGTACACGAAGAACAACAACGGTTCGGCATTTCCCCCGCTCTATACCATGTCCTCGAGATGAGAGCATGCCGAAACCAACTCCAAACCCTCAAATCGCCCAAGAACCACCTGCAAAAATCCTCTCCTGGCCGAGCAGAGCTTTCTGAGATCTGTTTGGCCGACCTAGTTCTTAACCCTACAGATTAAGAACGCAACGCACCTGGCTGTCACGACAAGAATGCAACAGTATGGGCCGTCGCCTTCTCACCGCTAACGCCAGCCGGCTGCACTGCACGTGCCATGTGGCGAGCATGCAGCCAAACGACCCCCAAACATTGGCAATGAATGTGATGCTCTGAACCGTCATGTTCAGAACGCGACGTTCACCCATGTCGCTTCATGACAGAGAACCAGTCGGCACCCTGGGTCCAAACTTTCGGCCCACAGTGCTCAAACAACCTGCAAAACACTCCAAACACAAGTCAAAGGCCACACACTGGCCACCATAACCGATAAACCTCAGTCCGAACGATCACTATGTTACATGTAAGAGTCAGATGATAATTCATAAAAATAGAGTGAGTATTTCAATCATGATAGAACATGACCTTGATTAAATTTTTAGAAGAAAAAAATAGAATTAAAGAATTACTCAAGTTTCAATTTATGTTTGCTTTTTCATTGAAGATTATGGTTTGAAGATTATAAGCTTCAAATGTGACCATTAAAAAATCTGAAAAACCTTAGAGGCACATTTAATAGAGATAGAACATGGAGAAAAATTTCATTACATCTCTCAATTCTCAAACATTCATTTTCAAGTGGATATCTTTGAAAGAAAAACTTCAATTAGTATTGAAAATAAGCCCTCTTGAAGTTTTCATAGGAATTAGAATTTTGATTTTAATTAATTGAACAATTTTAAGAGCATTCAAATAACGAGATAACTTTTTCATGCAAGGACACATGCTTTCTACACAGTTTGAGTCTATGATTACTTCGGTTAGCTTATTATTCTATCACAAGGGTTTTATGCAACATTTCGACGTAAGGATACTGTTGTTTAGACCTCAGAAGTCCTAGTTACTCAGTTTAGCATAAGGATTAATACAATTTTTACAAACCCTTTTTTTTGCAGAGTTAACTTGGCCCTTCATGACATACATTTGAATCTCACTTTTAGTGAGGCAAGAAAGTTTCTTAGTTTCCAAGTCATTGCTCTACCAGGAGAAGTGATTTTCAAGAATTTTGCTCTTCTTCCTATTTTAGAAACTAGAGAATGATTAAAAACAATACTCATATTTAAAGTTTTACCAACGAACCCTTTTTACCTATGAGTTTTAGAATAAGGGAGAGTGTGGATTTTCAAGCATGTTTAAGAACTATTATATATCCACTCTTTGGTATTTTTCAGGAGTTATAAGAATCAAATTTTATGTTTATAAGCCACATACCATTTACTTATGGTAGGATGATCAAGAAAATGAGTAAGAACATTAACTCCCCCTAAATTATAGCTCTTCGTCAAAACTCATCATAGTTAAATACACCCTCTCCATAAATGAAATTCACATGAACATAAGAAGATTTATTCATGGCAAGAATTTGAGAGAGTCAAGAGGGATGAGAAATGATCAAGAATACACAGAGTGCCACAAGACTCGGGTGGTGACTGCCTTACACAAATCAAACATCAGATTCTTAAGGATTTCCTTGTCCCTAAACAACCTTAACAACTGTGAATTTTTCAGCATTGACTACCATGTAGCTTTCCACAAGACTTCTGACCACTACAATCATAGCATAATGAACCACATGATTTCAAAACATTTTAGCTCCCCCTTACTATGTGCTTGTGCATAATAACATGCAATGATCATGAACAGGTCAAAACATATAAATTGCATCATATATCACATGATTCTAGGTACTTGGCGGAGTAGTTCTCACGCATAATGATAGTTTCCATACAAGTCTTGCTTGTCCTTCTACAAGTCACCATTTTATATACCATAAAATCTAGATACATGATACATCATGATTTCATTCTAGCCATTCATCTTTGAGTATCAAGCAGTTAATCAATCAAGCATAAACCAAGTTCTCTTCTGAAGGATGCATGTCTTTCGGTACAAAGAGGTTTGGTAAACTGTCAGCAACTTGCTTAGCAATTTCAATGAAATGCAATTCGAAAGGGTTTTTGCTAACTTCATATCTTAAGAAATGGTGTCTAATTTCAATGTGCTTAGTCTGAGAGTGTTGGATTGGATTCTTAGACAAATTTATAGCACTAGTGTTATCGCACATTATTGGAACACCTCCAAGATCTACTTGGTAGTCTTAAAGTTGGTGTTTAATCCACAACACTTGAGTTTCACAACTCTCTACAGCAACATATTCCACCTCTGCAGTGGAGAGTGTAACTGAGTGTTGTTTCTTGGAAGCCCAAGAGACTAAACACCCCCCAAAAAATTGGCAATAGACACTAGTACTTTTTCTATCCAATTTGCATCCAATATAATCCACATCAGAGTAAGAGATTAAATTCAACTCACATGATACTGGATACCACAATCCCAAGTCATGAGTTCCAGACAAGTATCTGAAAATCCCTTTTACTGCACTCATGTAGGATTCTGTGGAACTAGCTTTAAATCTAGCACATATGCACACTGAGAATTGAATGTCAGGACTAGATGCAGTAAGATATAATAGGGATCCAATCATATCTCTATAAGTTTTTGCATCTACCATGTTACCTTTGAGGTTTGCATCAAGACTCATAGTGGTGCTCATTGCAGTTGCTAAGACTTTTACATTTTTCCATCCTATATTTCTGCAATAGCTTCATGATATATTTTGACTAGTTGATAAATGTTCCTTCATTTGATTGAACGACCTACAATCCAAGAAAATATTAAGTTCCCTTATTACACTCATTTCAAATTCATTTGTCATGAGTTCAGAAATTCTTGCACATAGAGGATTTGTTAGACCAAATACAATATCATCAACATAAATTTGAATATTTAAGATATTATCCTTTTGCATTTTTTTGAATAGAGTTTGGTCAACTTTACCTCTTATGTAACCTTTACTTATGAGAAAAGAACTTAATCTGTATACCATGTACGAGGGGCTTGCATCAGTCCATAAGAGCCTTGTCAAGCTTAAACATATGGTTAGTAAATTAGATGATTCAAAACCAGGGGGTTGCTCAACAAAAACTTCTTCCTTTATCAGACCATTTAGAAAGTACTTTTTACATCCATTTGTTGAAGTTTGATCTTGTCTGAACATGCAAAAGAAAGCGATTTCTTATGGCCTCTAACCTAGCTACATGAGCAAAAGATTCTTCAAGTCAATTCTAATTCTTAATTGCACCCTTTTGCAACTAGCCTAGCTTTATTTCTGATTATTTTCCATCTTCACTGGTTTTATTTCTAAAACACATTTAGTTCCTATGACTAATTGAGAAGTTAGTCAAAGAACTAAATGTCAAACTTTATTTCTTTCAAATTGATTTAACTTTCATGCTAGGCATCTATCCAGAAATTATCTTTTATTGCTTCTTCAATGCTTTAGGTTCAAATTAGGAGACAGTGCCATTTGATCCATTTCCTCAATTAGCTTAACATGAGATCTAATTTTTCTAGGTTCTATAGACTACCAATGATGTTGTCTAAAGGGTGATCTCTTAGCACTCTTGTGTTTATTGAAACATTACCTGACTTGGTAGTGAAGATCCTTCTTCATTAGACCTACCATGTGTCACACCACCTAATTTTAGCAGTGGAATTTAATTGGGAACGCGACGGATAAGCAAGCATTCAGAATCCATAGACAAATGACTAATATATATAGGGCTCACATTACAATAATCAAAGGTCAAATTTCCCTTATTCATCATAAAAGAATATTACAATCTCCAATGTTAAAATAAAAGAACAACTCGCTACGTACTAGCCTCATCTATCTCTCAAAGAAAGACAAATTACAATAATTACCATCTCTCACTAACTAGAATAAAGAAAGACTCTAAAGTGTACTTCACGCTCGGCACACAAGTCCCTTTATTAACCATACTCCTCATCTTCACTACCTGTGCAAATGTCTCGCTAAATCAGAACAGTCAGAACCAGTGCAAATGTCGACACTGTTATTAGCCCCTACAGGTATTTTCTCGGGTGGCTTCTCTCCCCTAGGACTAGATTGGAGCCCCTAGGACACTCTCCGTGACCTCAGTAGTATGCATTTAAGTCAGTAGAGTCGCAAGACCTATTATAGTGTGAGACAGTTCAGAACAGTAAGAGTCATGACAACCCAAAGGGTACCAAGATGGTACTTCAAGAGTTCAAAAATGTCACATCAGGATGTTCAAGAACATTAGGATGATTATGTCAAGATACAATGTTCACTAGCAGTCCGAGACTATCATGTCAAGAGTGAGTTTCAGAGCAAGTATCACGAACAAGATTGGCAAGAAGGTTCAAGACTATCAAGTCAATAACAATGGTTCAAAGTATCATCATAATGTGTCATGTCAATATTGAGTTAAGCATAACAAGTTATGTGAACATGATTTCATGATACAACGGTCAAGAGAGAATTTCAGCAACATAACAACGCAATTTATACTTAGTTCTTTATATTTAGTTCATATTTATATTATGGATTGGTTTTATGTGTAGGGAATCACACTTATGAGAAGTAGACGAGAAAAGAAGTGTATTCTATCTTCTGGAACTTCAGTGTACAACCAACTCATCTCCATGAGGGAATCTACGCAGTAGGAGATTTATGGAGGTCTTGTTGGAAAGGTTGCTAGTCTACCAGAACGGAATGTCTAGTAGAGAGTTTCCAATCCCCCAAGAAATGGATACCTATTGTGCAATCATATAGTGTAGAATGTGTCTCAAGATCCACAATCCATTAGTTAAAATAGTGGAAAGCAATTAACATGAACGCATGACATTGAAACAACCCAAATTTTAATAACATAATTTTTGCACTTTTAACATGATATACTTCCAGGTTAATATCAAGCTAGATCATGAGGTAGAATAGTAATCACATGATAGATGGAATCAAGCAATTCATTAGGAACAATTATAATAGAATTTTCATGTTATTATAGCTTTTACATGGACTGATAATTTTTAGGCCACTTGACAAACTGAACAAACACTTTCTAGTAATCATAACAAGCAAGACATACATTTAGACTGACTGAAAAAGTCTTGGGTAGGCATTAGAAATTTTGACAGGTATAGTCGTCATGGATCTCCATGGCTATACAATGAAAATATGGTTTTTCTGGGATGTAATGTTGGTTGAGTGTGAAGACAATTCTTTTCCCTCATATTTTGATGATGACAAGATGTGATTTTAATGCACAATAACTGGAACATGTTAGATCACCACACATGTTATGACCACATTTAAAAAGTATGTTTCCAAACACATTTATTACTTATATTTATGATAAATCAATGAACTAATGATTTACATGTTTATTTCTTAGGGACATACAATTCTTTCAAGGGTAGTGTCGACACACCCCATACTGGTGTTACACAATGCTCCAAGCCCTAAGCCAAAAGATGAAGAAATGGTCAAGTAGTGTCAACACAAGATCAAGTCAGGTCGACACTAGACCTAGTTCCCAGTGAGCCCTGTTAACAGGCCTAGATAGTGTGTCGACACTAAGCCAGATGGTGTCGACACTAGAACCTCTCCCCAGAAGGCCTGTTTTGCAGTACTCTCCAGTGTGTCGACACGAGATGAAGTGGTGTCGACACTAGAGACCTCCCTAGGGAAGTCAGTCCGCCAGTCTGGGACAGTGTGTTGACACTGGATCAAGTCAGGTCGACACACTCCGGAAACTATGTGACTTAAAGTCTCTCCTAGACATGTGGCACCTTAGGAATGGGTGGATCGGCCTTGGATCATGTGCCCACGACCCCCAGGGTACGTTTGGACATTTTAGGTATAATACTCTCCTAATTGGCCATCCAACTAAGAGAGAGCCTCCAAGAGCCTTCCAGAAATCTTTTTGGCGGGAGTGAGGGTTCTCCTACCTATTCTTGCTCCTCTTGTGCTTCTTCAACCCAATTTCCACATCTCCAAGCACAAGAAGTGAAGATTGATCTAAGATGAAGCCATGTGATCAACATCCAAGGATGCAGATCGATAGAAGCAAACCATTATGAAGAATTCAAGGAAGATCCCAAAGACCAAGTTGATGATGTCAAAGGGGGAGAAGATAGAAAGTTTCTTTTGGAATGATGTTTTTTCTCTTGGTTGATTGTAAAGTTTTTCTGAAATGTCTCCTTCTTTGTGAATGAAATGACATTTGTTAGTTGAAATGAAAAGAAACATCTTTTTTGAATTGATTGAATTTTGAATGAATGTCATGAATGTGAATGTGAATGAATGGATGCTTGTCAAGCTGCTTGGCCTTTTGTGAAAATAGTTCATCATTAGTAACATTGTGTCTCAATGTGTGCAAATTTCAAATGTTACTAAAATATTTTCAAAGGTCTTTGACAAGTGTGATAAAAGGAAATGAAACATAGCTCAATGTCTATCAATGCTTTTCAAATTGAATGATTGAGTAACTAAAAAGCTTAAATCACATTTCATTGAAACTTCAATTTTTATGAACTTAATGTTGCCATCATAAAAAAGGGGGAGATTGTTGGGTTGAGGTGAAGACAATTCTTTTCCCCTCATATTTTGATGATGACAAGATGTGATTTTAATGCCAATAATTGGAACATGTTAGATGCACCACCATGTTATGACCACATTTAAAAAGCATGTTTCCAAACACATTTATTACTTATATATGATAAATCAATGAACTAATGATTTACATTTTATTTCTCAGGGACATACAATTCTTTCAAGGGTATGTCGACACACCCCATACTAGTGTCGACACAATGCCCAAGCCCTAAGCCAAAGATGAAGAAATGTCAAGTAGTGTCGACACAAGATCAAGTCAGGTCGACACTAGACCCAGTTCCCAGTGAGCCCTGTTAACAGGCCTGGATAGTGTGTCGACACTAAGCCAGATGGTGTCGACACTAGAGACCTCTCCCAGAAGGCCTGTTTTGCAGTACTCTCCAGTGTGTCGACACGAGATGAAGTGGTGTCGACACTAGAGACCTCTCCCAGGGAAGTCAGTCTGTCAGTCTGGGATAGTGTGTCGACACTAGATCAAGTCAGGTCGACACACTCCGGAAACTATGTGACTTAAAGTCTCTCCTGGACACGTGGCACCCTAAGACCATTGTGAAGAATTCAAGGAAGATCCCAAAGACCAAGTTGCAGAGCATCGGCCTTGGACTTTAAGTGATCGAGCCTCTTCTCAATTCAGCCTTTACAAGGGAGTCTTCGTGAAGAACGGACTTTTCACCCTATTCCTCATTTCCCCTTGTCTCTTCTTGGTCATTCAAGAGATTGTGCATGAACTGTTGCATTAATCCTCTTGAATGAACCTCCTTAGATCAGATCATTGCTAGAAGTTATGAATCTTTGTGTTTGTGATCTAGCAAGTGGTTTGTGAGCCTGTGTGCTCAGTGTTGAGTCATCGTACTCAGTTGTGGTTGAGCAATTGTGCTCAGGTTCTAGAGTAGTCTTGCTCTAGAGGTTGTGTGAGTTGTAAAACACTGTGTTGGAGTTGTCAGACTTCTGTGTGTGTGGGTATCTGGTTGTTAGTGGATCCTCAGTGTGAGGCGTGGATGTAGGAATCACATGGTGTGATTTCCGAACCACCTAAAAATTCTCTGTGCAGGGTTTGTGTGTGACTTTAATTCACCTCGCGCTAGATGTATGCATAGGGTTTTTCGAATTCATTCTAATCAACTTGATTCCACACTTCAATCATCTAATTCACACACTTATTCATCAGATCTCTAAATGCTTTTTCAATTGTCTCTGATTTCTTGCATTGTTTTAAATTGGCTAAGCTTCCACAATAGGTTGGGCCTAGATCTATTCAACCCCCCCCCCTTCTAGATCTTGTCCACCACATCTTCAATCCTTCAGTAAAGTGGTTCTGGCTGAAAAATCCCGACGAGGTGAGTCGTCGCGGTTCACAAATGATCAAAAATCGAAATAGCATGCAAAATGAGCATATGGGAGATAGGGTCAACCTATAAGTCATGTTTGGTCAACTGGGCATCATAAAAAATATGTCAATTCACGACAGGTTCAGCCGTCACCATTTAAGGCACTGAATCGTGACCACTAGACTGGTCCCGATTCAAATAGGCAAACAGATCGCAGACTGGGTTGCGCAATCTCGTATTTTGGCTCGATACTCAAGGTTCTACTTGGATTTTTAGATGAAATGTTTCTAACATGAAACTTGTTGGAAACTTGGAAAAGAAGAACCCTATGGCTTTGGTTTCATCTAATTTGACCTAGGGATGAGTGAATCATGAGATTAACAAGAAAAGTCTTAAACTGTGCGATGATCACAAATGCTTAACTCTTTACCCACAAAATAAAATTGGGCAAAATAGGGGCAAATGAAATTAGACTCGAAGAGCTTTCAGATGGTATATGGCATGTTAAGTTTGAGCCCGAGATCACATACCTTTAATCCCTCCTATAGGAAGTCTTCTGCATAGGTTGTACAGAGCAGAAGTTGAGAAAGAAGCCTTGGGTTTGGGGGACGATTCCTTCTCCTCAGGTGCCCTTGCTAGCCACCTCACGACCCCCATATGGAAAACATGTAACGATCCAACCTCCCGGACTCCGCCA
Organism: Colocasia esculenta; assembly: GCA_014218235.1. NCBI lineage: Eukaryota > Viridiplantae > Streptophyta > Magnoliopsida > Alismatales > Araceae > Colocasia > Colocasia esculenta. The sequence goes on from CM024756.1 coordinate 70,401,446, forward strand.
G